>JAMGYY010000026.1:645000-1064280 GCA_024713755.1 Morchella sp. 2018-W16 | reverse complement strand
CCTAACTAACCCTAACCCTAACTAACCCTAACTAACCCTAACTAACCCTAACTAACCCTAACTAACCCTAACTAACCCTAACTAACCCTAACTAACCCTAACTAACCCTAACTAACCCTAACTAACCCTAACTAACCCTAACTAACCCTAACTGGGGTTGTGCCTCATTATGGGCTTGGCTGTTGAGGTTTCGGGAAGTGTTTAGGTCTTCGCTGTGCTGTTGGTTAGACCCGACTCGGGGTTGTGCCTCGTTTATGGGTTGGGCTTCGGTTTCGGGTGGGGGCTCTCCTCCCTCGCATGGGTATCTAGTTGTGGGTTGTTCGATCCTGTCTGTATTGATGGTTGATCAGTGCTCCTGGGATTCCCCTTACCTTGTGTAGATAATGAATAAACTTGATCACTAACCCTAACTAACCCTAACTTGTCTCTTATTTATTTTCCCATCGACTGTTCCTTAGCTTGAGACGGGAATGGTGTGGTGGAGTGGAAGGTCTGGGGCCGCTAGGAGTTGAGTTTCTTTGTTTCCTCCTCTGGGTGGTTACTTGGTCTCTTTGGCTTCTTTTTTTTTGGAGGTTGTAAGCTGTTGTTAGTCCTGATCTCGGGGTTGTGCCTCGGTATAGGTTGAGCTGTTGGGTTTTGATCTTTGCTGGACTGGTTTGTTGGACTCGACTTGGAGATTGCGTCTCCACTTATGGGTTGAGCTGCTGGTTCGGGCGAGGACCCTTCCTCTCTCGCATGGATTGCTGTTATAAGGGTGATGGCATGCATAGGACCCGTACTTGGTGTTGTTCTTGTCTTCTTTCTTGGGTGTTGTAAGACTCGGCTTTGGGGGTTGTGCTTCCGAATTTGGGTTGAGCTCTCCTGGGGGGTTGATGGGGGTTCATTTTTGTACCTGCGGTTATAGTTGTAGTCATGTGCCTAGGCTTTCCCTAGCATGTGGTTTCTATTGTACCCTTAAACAATATAACTTGATCACTAACCCTAACCCGGGTCACAGACCAGAAAAAAGGCATATAATTATCCCAGCAGCAACATACAGCTATCTTCCAGAACCGACGTGCAGTAGTTTCCAGCAGTGAGATTATCCCAGCACTATTGATAACGCTCCGCCATAGCAGCAGGTGTCCGTTGCAGTGCGCACCCACCATATAGTTACCCTGCCTTAACTAACTCATGCACGCCCAATCTCAACAACCACAACCAAGATTTACAGGCGTTACACTACAATGCCGCCCAAACGCTCCTCCACCCCCGACATAGCCGCCGTCCCCCCTCATACTAACACTGATGTCACCGGCGCCACTCTGATGCCCCCGCCCCCTCCCACAACGCCATCCTCCAAGCGCCGCCGCACTAGCCACACCCACACCCACACCACGCCCAGCACCACCGCAACCCCGTCGTTATTTTTCACAGTCCCGCTACCGCCGGCTTACAATTTATCCTCCCCAGATGCCGCAAACGGCGAGCCCCCTAGCGACAGCCAGTTTGTGGCCTTCCTACACAGCGTCATCGCAACCCTGCCAGCGCCCACCCAGGCACTATACTGCAGCGCGATGCGCAACCTGGGGCCGGACAACACCCCAGAGTTGACGGGCGAGATGAGGGCGTCGCTGACGAGCGCGGTGACAGCATTCGTCGTACACTTGCCGACAGCAGATTGGGAGGGACGCCTTTTAACCAGGCTCGCGCGAGCGGAGGTGTCCGGGCGGGAGTTGGTGCTGTGGGCGGACACGATTACGGCTGCACTCAGGGCCTTCAGTGGCGTTGGGGGGTCTCCCGCATTAACCTGGCCCTCTTCTCCTGTATCCGCAGGTTCTCCGATCCCTACAGCACAGAGTGCGGATCCAGCTGCGCCTAACCGCACCGACCCCAGCAATCCCACAGGGCGCTCTGCCACAATCCGAACTTCCACCTTGACCCGTGATGACAACGCCTGCGTACTGACATCCGTAAAGGGCCCTATTGCTCTCGAGGTTGCGCACATCATTCCGTTTTCTGTGCGGGGAGCGAAGGCGGACGCATTCTGGGGTTTTTTGGGCCTGTTCTTAGGAGTGCAGGGCGCAGAGACGGTGAGGTGGGCTACATTGCAGCTAGCCAGCGGAGAGGTTTCGGCGGAACAAAGGCTAGCTGGCACGGTGGTCAGTCCAGCGGCGGTTGGCGAGTTGACGAATTGTATAACCCTTGCAGCGCACGCACACAGATATTTTGATGCTGGTTCGATCGAGATGTTGCCGGTGCCTGATAGCGGTAACTGGAGTGGTGATTATGACCCTAGTGTAGTCTCCAGTGTAAGTACACCCCCCGCAGACCCCCACGGCCATAACCTCGCCACATATACACAGCTAACACCTCCAGTACGATGTACAACTGTCCTTCCCTGGCCAAGCCCTTCTCCCATTGTCCCGCTACGTCTACACTGACGGCACGCCGCCCCAGCTGCTGTCTAGTACCCAGGTTACACCCGGCGATATCATCACGCTGGCTACCACCGACCCGGCCCAGTGGCCGCTCCCGCACCCGCTGCTGCTGCAGCTGCATGCCCTGTGTGGCCGTGTGAAGCGTCTACGCGCCGCGGCCGGCTGGCCGGTACTGCCATATGGGGATGGGAGCGAAGCCGGGGTGGGCTGGGGCGAGGAGGATGTTGAGGTATGGGATGAGGATGTTGAGGTATGGGATGATGATGAGGATGCGGCGGGGGTCTTGGGCTGCGGCGCGGGCCGGCCTGATCCAGAGACAGAACCGGAATTGGGCATGGGTGGTAGAAGTAGGAAACGGAAATTCCGTACTGCTGTACAGGAAGAGCAGGATGAGATGTTGGAGTGGCCTAGAAAAGTGGAGGTCGTTATGGGCGAGATGGGAATGCGGGAAGAGGAGAGGTGGAGACTGGTGAAGGGACGGGGACGAGGTGATGGGTTTAGTTGAGTTGCTCCTCTTGTGAAAAACCTTTTATTTAGTATTAGTCCAACTTGCACCTTCAGACGTCGAGATTTGCGTCAGCAAACACAGTCTGCCATGAAAACTCAGGATCCTAAACAATATCCGGCAATTATCACAAGGCTTGCCCATCTCGCCGAACAGCCAAAAGATTGACGAAGGTCCAGTCATGGCTAAGAAAACTGGTCGCAAAACTAGTGATAATCAACTCTCGGTTTCCTATTTTACCCTGCCTCCGGAAAGCGGGAGGTAAGGTTGTGTCATAGCCTACATGTATGAAGTATCAATCAATCATCTCTCGATTTCCTATGATTTCTTCGGTTGTTCTTCAGAGGTTTAATATCGGGCTCAGGTCTGTACATATGTATATTTCCTGTACAATATTATTATCAGCAGTAAGAGGGTAAATAGATTGGACACGTATAGTATATATAGTTACTCTTCTCCTAGCTGGCTTTAAAGAGCTAATATAAGTCTATGTGGACAAACAGATAGATACCCAAGTCAGAATGGTATTTCATTTCCTGACTATAGTGAACGGCCGGAGGCCGCACTGCACTTGTCTAAATCTTCTATAAATAGTATACGCTTGTCCATCGTCATCAGGAAGCATTTCTATTGGTCAAGATGGTTTGTATATTAGTGATATACTAGAAGCATGCATGCACTGGCAAAAGATCGCTCCCGTGATTTAAAGGGAAGCTATATTAAGAGGGATTGTACACCATTCCTGTACCAAACGGCATGAACAAACGCTGATAAGTATGTCTATAATCCTTTATATATCATCTCTAGATTCCTTAATCCCTCAAGCTTTCACAAACAGACTCAACTGAATGGACAAAACAGTGCGCCTATTAAAGGATTATATCAGTCGGTCATGGGCAGAGACGAACTATTAGGCCTGGAATACATACAACTATATACATATATATGCGGCCTGCGGCCGCATTCCACTTGTACCCATATAGTAAAACCCGATAGCCACAGTCCGATCAATCCCGAACCAATTACCAATCCTTCACTTCCCGACGACTAATCTATATGCATGGTAGACCCGAGATATACCTTGACAAACCCTAAACCCATAGCCCTTTCTGCAATATCCTTCCTTCCGCCGTAGTCCATGCCACGCCTTAATACTAACCCTAACTTAAGGAAACAGCGCTCTTACTCTCTTCAAAACACCTTGCTATTTACCTGACCTTAACCCTATAGATACCACATCAGAAACCAGCAGAATGCTGTGGAGATTGGGGACACGTTCTGGTGGCCAGGTGCCTTTCAGCGTGGAGGCGAGCGTGGTGGTGAGCTCCGGCGCCAGGGTGGGTTGAATTTGTATGCGACTTGTAGTTGTCCAGCGTGGCAGTAACCTGTATGTGTGTGATGCGAACTGCCCTCGGGATATTGTATGGTGAGGGCACAAGGGTAAATGGTTGCGGGACGTTGTGAGGGATGGAGTTTTGCCAGGTGCACATGATATCACTTGGAACCCACGCTTTACTAAAGGACAATTCGATCTTGGCTTGGTTCACTTCTCGTTCCGGGCAGGCTGCCTCATTACACCGGATGTGCTATGGATTTGCTCTCTATCGGTATCTTGCTATAGACCATAGGCCCATGGGCCAGCATTCACTGTAAAGCCAAGAGCCCAGATGATGGTGCCTCTATCTGCTTTTTCCCAGACGGATTACGGACGATAGTACACATCAATAGGCGAATGCACAACTTTCAATATCATCATCAGGAACACAAAGGTTAGGCCCACAAAACGCGTGATGCAGAAAGGGTATAACGAAAAAAACACATGTCCTCCATCGCTCGCTAGGGATCTCGAAGTCGAAACTGATTGATGAGCTTGTTGGCCCCTCCGATGGCAAAACCCATGCTCGTCAGTGCCGGGTTGCTCGCGTTCCCCAAGAGGATGACTCCATTTCCGCCCAAACCAAAGGTTATTGACTCCCCACACTTTCGAGTCCTTGTCGACGACCGACTCAGAATCTCTGACACCAGCACGGATGGTACCCTGTTGACACTCTGTTAGCCGCTTCGAGTCAAGAGGTTCTTATAAAGGTATGGCTTAACCCACGGAAATATGCTGCGCGAGACCGGGCTCCATAAACTGTGACTTAGAACCAGGAATGTAACGACCAAGCTCAACTGACAGACGAGTCACTCTATGTAATGATCAGCGAGAAGCCCAAGGCCTCATAGGTGGAGGGAAGGTAGGACTGGAGTATGGCATACTCCTCCATCATGTGACGGCACTGTACTCTGTCTTCATCTGTGAGCTCGAAAGTGAAGGTTGGCTGTGATGCAACATCAAACGGTGAACATTATAAAGATTTAAAGGTTTCAAGAGGATATTCATGCTTACCTGCGGCATGCCGAACCGGTCCTTGATTCTGCTACTGAAAGAAACCCAGTTATCCCGGGTCGATTCTACAATGCCGAACTAACGAAGATCAACCACAAGCCTGGAATCGATGCTCGGCACGACATCACCGTACGAAAGGGCATCTCGTCGGATCCACGGGTATATATGCTCTTAATTCCGTCTTCTTCCCTTGTCGTTGCTTTTATGGTTGGATTCCGACAGAAATTATATATAGCTTGATATTTGGCATAACTGAGGTGAGTCCTATTCACATAGCTTGGATCGGATATGTAGTGCAAGAAATCATCTCGAGCATTTTGCTTGAATGCAGGTTGCCGGTCGTAGGGGTTTGACATAGTTGTCATAGAGTGATAGGCCCGGACCCCATTAGTGTGGGATACTCTAATAGCGCAAGGAAGTGAATCGGGAAATGAAGCCTTTTCTCGCCTAAACTGTGGGTTAGGTAATGTGTGTATGGAAAGTGGCCAGCTGTGGAAATGGATTGGATTACTATGTAGAAAGGCATCCAGAAACGAATCCTAAGTGCAAATGGAGACATTTATTGAGCATATATTCTAGAGATATATGTAGCAAAATGTATTTCAGAATTATATAAATAAAATATAAAACTAGCAGGAGTTGAACCTGGATTATGAGAGATTTTCACAAGGATATTACCAGCTAGGCCACAACCTGATCAGATATTAAACGATGTAATATTGCTTGTAAAAACGAAAATAAAATTTATGTATTAAGAAAGGTGTAAAGAAAAGGTTCAGTGGAAAGGCATCGCCCGGGAATGACTCCACGGTCCTATTTCCAAGAGAAGTTCCCGAAATTCTTTTGCAGGGAAAGGCACCGTTTGATTCATTTCCGGGTTATTAGAGATAGAAAGCGGTTTAATATATATGATTACCGGTATACAATTCCAAAAGGGTGGGTGGCGCACATACCCTTGAAACATTTACTCATAATGATTCACATTCAGAATAAACTGTTATATCTAGAAATATGAGTATAGCATATGACAAATGAGTTGCGGAGAGAACGCTAGTTGATTCTAGTCGGGGTGTGTGAAAGGATGTCAGTAGTGAATAATAGTATACAATTCATGTGAATCATACACGGAAAAAGAAATATATATCTGATACTTTAATACTCTCGGGTATTATGAGTCAATCTTTCCAATTTTTGATATGACTAATTCTTTTGATAACATCTTTGACTTCTAGCAAGTTCCGGTCTGTACTAAATGATATTCACAATTTCTCTGGTGTACAAATTTATCCCAACAAACCCTATCAAGTAACTGCACTCAAAAAATTGAAATCGGCTGGATTGTTAACTTCTCAGTACCACTCATGTACAATGTGGGGTGGCGCAAAGTATAAAACTCAGCATGATAAACAACCGGAGCGTTACACTCTTGGGTCACAGTGAATGAATTCACCCCCAAGCGGACAGCCCTCTCTCCCTTCTTCAATATACTCAGCAAGGCTTACCCACAACGGTAGCACTGAGCGAGAGGGTTCTCATTAGGTTACCTTCAAACTAAATACCATTTCTCATAGGTATTTAGGCGGCACCTAGGTTCGAACCAAAACACCATTGAATATATCTCAGATGTTTACCACTACACAAGGTAGCAATTTGCATGTCAGTGACTCCATACGGTCCGCTATTACCCAACCTTACCGGCAAAATGCCCTATACTTACTTAATCCAGCTTTGCCAGACCGGTTGACCGATACAACCAACCTGCTAGTTCGCTTATGGAAGTTTTGTCAACCCGAATCAGTAGCGTGCCAACCAATCCAGCCAGCTCTCTAGATAGGGCATCCGATTCAACAACTTTCTGATTCGGAAACCTTAGCCGGTCGGTCAGAACAGTCCCAAGATATCCTTCGGCCTCTTTGTAGAGCTCGTTCCATTCTCTCTCTGTGAAAATCCTGCTCCGTTCGAGCGCTGAGGTTTCCGCATTTCTTGTCGATATCTTGGATATTGAGACTTTGAGAATCTTTTGGGATTCGGGAGATAATCTCATAAAGGTGGGTGACGTTAATGTAGGGTTTGGAGGCCATGAGAAGGGTAAGGGCGGAAAGAAAGAGGTGGTGGCAGAAATGGAGGGTTAATAGTGCTAGAGAGTACTGTGAAGGCCGGTGGAGGAGAATTATTCATGAAGGCAATATCCGGCATTTATCAATGCTGCTTGGGCCATCGATATGTGGGGCTAGATGACTATGATGGCCTCAGCTACCCTCAATCTGTGAGACCTCTCATTGAAGGCAAGTATTTCTGAGGACTATCTGGTGAAATCGCGAATAGTATTGTGATCAATTGGCCGGGGAGTTACTCTAGGCCGCGCGATAACTAAATAGAACCTGCCCTGCATGTTACTAGAAACAGAATGGTGCGTGATTAATGTGCCCCCAAAGGCTTCTCGTTTGAGGATAGTGAAGAGTCAGTCTGTGCGGTCATATGCTCGTGGATTTCTAGGCCTCCAGCCTATGGGTCTGTAAATGTGTCAAGGATAATTTTATCATGAGTAGTGAATTATTTATCGTCGGTGGTATAAGCACTTAATCTCAGTCCTTGTGCCGCGCTATCCCTTAAACTGCTGTTAACTACACTCGGTAAACATTTGAACACTAATTTCAGTCATACCCTCACGGCACCTACTCACCAAATACAAAGCAGATTGTACTAGATGCTTTCACTTGTAGAGTTCGAACCATCATTTCTTACCGAATGTGGTTAACAGATGCCTAGCCTTTCAAATCCGCTCAAGTTCTTTAAGGAATACTACATTATCATGTGCTTAACTGTTTACTAATAGGGATGATCACTAAATTTCAGTCTTTATGCTGTGCTATACTAGATAAGCAAATGTGAAATTATAAGGGGTGTGTCACCTCGCAACCGCAGGCTAAAGTTGAATTATGTGCATCAGATAGAGTATATCTTAACGATAAAAAGCATTTGCCCGTCGACCACCGGCCGCCCCCCCCTGCCTCCCACCCACCTCCCTCCAGCTCCCCACCCCCACCTCCCCAGCCCCTAATACNTCGGTCCCCCTACACCATATCCCTCCACCTTCCTTTGCTACACTATCTTACACCCGTCTCCACCGCACTCTGCCCTCCAACTCCCATTAAAGTTTAATATATAGACCTTTGACTTCGAATCTTATTATGTCATAGATCCAGAGTTCCACTGCTCACTAATAGAGAGGTTTCGCAGCGTCTTCAGATAGGAGGCGCGTCTACAGGCTGCAGCACATATACGCAAAAATACACAAGCAGAAAATAAAAATGAGGTTTTGCTCCCTTCGCACCAGACAATGTGCCAAGTATGCCTAAAGTGAATTAACTACTCTACTCTGGGAAATCTTGCACGTGTAGTCATACAGTGCTTAGGTTGATACACCCGCTTATGATATAGAGATACTTGGTATCGGACAACGAGAAAATTGACCTACTTGCCCATATGAAGCCATATGCGTGACTTTATGCACCCCCACAGTGCGCTGCAAAACCTCTCTAACGCCCCAACGGCTTTAGTGGGGTAGTTGCCATGCAGGAGTCAGTAGTGCATATATGTAGGTACGTACTATCGGGCTTTGTAGCAAGATACGTTAAGTGGCTTGAGCGATGATTAGATAAGACTACAGGTCACCAT
Organism: Morchella sp. 2018-W16; assembly: GCA_024713755.1. Classification (NCBI taxonomy): domain Eukaryota; kingdom Fungi; phylum Ascomycota; class Pezizomycetes; order Pezizales; family Morchellaceae; genus Morchella; species Morchella sp. 2018-W16. The sequence goes on along the minus strand of JAMGYY010000026.1, from coordinate 1,055,288 downwards.
AGGGAGACATGTCTAATTAGCCAGCTTGTACTTAGGGACGCAGGTCTTCCCCTCTTCCTCCTTTCCATCATGTCACATCTCAGAGGTATCACCGACTAAGCACGATTACTTGATTTCTAATCTCATCGTGTCGACTTTCTGCATCCTAGATTATGACGCGCCCAAACTTAAAGATTTAAAGTCGTAACTTGGGGGGTTTATCTTCAGATAAATTCGGTATTCTGTAACATTTATGAGAGGAGCCTTTAGTGGAGCATTAATGGCGGTTGGCTTTGGGACATAGTACAGCGGTTCCCCGGCCCAGAGGGTTGAGATAATAGTTGACTAAGAGTCCTCGACTTGGATCTTAAAATTGTGAGTGTAAAGATAAATCTTGGCGCTTTCCTCTTCACCCGCACATCCAATGGTGGCAAAGTCAAGTCCTTTGCTAGGGCTGAAGTTCCTGTGATATGTAAATCCATTAGTGATAGGCCTTTCAAGAACGACCGTCATTCTTGTTACCCACCCAACGGCGACTCTGGCAGCGAATCCTTTTGAGACCCTCCATTTTGCGAATAAACCTCTTTCCACATCAATCGCCTTATAGTAGTACACCCCCTACATACAAGCAAACATCTCACATCAGCTCACCACATATCATCTTGAGGAGAAGTTTGCCTTTCTCGGAAATGGCCCGGATAGGGCAACAGGACATTCGTCGTCTCCGTCACCTGTACCGGCATGAATATAGAAGTAATTAGCGGTGCTCTCTCAGTACCGGATATGCGACTCAACATAACCCACCATTGAAGTCACCTGTTACAACATAATATCTAGGACCTTTTCATCAATCATTGATTAATTTGAATAGCATTTTTCCAAACAATGATCTGAGGGAGGGAAAGCCCAGGTGCATACCACCTCCTTTGTTCCTCAGTCCCTTTGGGTTTCCGTACTTATCTAGGACTCGGCAGACCCATTCATTGGTCTTTGGGCCAGTCTTAGGCTTTATGAGAGCGGATACAGTCCCACCTTGAAGTTACAAAACATCAATTAACATCTGCTGGGCTATGATGGGTATATGCAGTGTTGATAGAATAAGACTAACCATAGAGGAGATCGATGGTCATCATATATGCCGCTGGATCGTTACCAACTCTCCCAACATCGACACAACCTGATCCATAAAGGTCTTTCCCATGTTCCCTTGCCATCCCCTCGTGGATTTGATTTTTCTGCCATTCACCGCCCTCGTAATCTGGAACACCATACACTCACTCTGCGTTTCCTATCATTTCGATAGCGGGCGAGGTTGGTCGGGACTCACGTGGCCGGTTAACCCCCTCACGGGAAGCAAGGAATAATGATTCCAGTCCAGTCTGCCCCTTGAAACTAAGTCAAAACGGTTATCTATACCCACAGCCTCTCGGACGTGCAGATCACATACCAGTTACTAGCGCAATCATTCATGACTGAAGCTCTCATCGTCAATGATAGACCGTTTCCATTCAACCCTATTTAAAACTAATATCAGAAGAAACGCGCGCCAACCCGAGCGCCACGGTGATGTACGTATCAATTACCGTCTCATTCCTTTGGAACAGGAAGATTGGCGCAGGGGTCTCCTAGAGCTGGTGTCAGTGCGTGTGCCAGCATGTGTACCTGTAGTGAGGATGCTTCGGTGAGTGGTGTTTAATACCTTATCCTGCGGACCACGGGTAACTCAAGGTGCCTCGCGTTCAGTTGTACGATATATCACACGCATTCAAAGCTACGAGGATCTGCACAAAGACTGGATAGAATACATGGACTTACTAGTAGTAGGCAGTGCAATAATTTCCGGCATAGATATATCTAGATGCTTCAGTATAAGGCTACCAGCCCAAATTACAGGCTAGGGGTAATTGATGTATTGATATCAACAGTACTCACCTCTGTGTAAATTGTCCTACTTTCAACCGATGCATTGATGGCCATCGCCCGATAACCTGCCGGTCCCAATTTTGCTACAAGGTGCCATCTTGGTTCCGTCCTAGGTTCCTCATCCATGATAGGTGACCACCGCCCGGGCTAGCCTCCAGAAACCTCGGAGCGCCGTAGTCGTGGCAGGTGATGATGTCCTTTAGACCGTTCCCCGCGCAATCCCCGACCGCTACGGCAACGGGATTATCGAATTTAGCGACGAGATAGCGTTTCCATTCAGCTGGAGCCTGCTCTAATTATCACACCATCTCAAAATCAGCAGGAGGCCAGGATCGGAAAAAGGAACCTTGAGCACCCTCAGCACCACCTCCGCTATACTCCTCCGGGCTATGGTTGTTTGGGTTGTCAAACACGCAGATGTCACCGGTCCTGGATCCGTATCTGTGGTCTTTAGCTTAGTGTCATGAATCATGGACTCGAGGTGGATAAACATACCCTATGATCCCTGGATACATGTCTGCCGGATCAGCCCAGAATGTTTCAACCCAGTATCCGTCTGCCCGTCCGCTCTGTATGACTGTCTCTGTGAATTCAGGAGTTGGGAATATCGACGGCTGGGACATGTTGAGCGTATAGAGTCTGGTGACTGGATAACGGACAAGATCTATGAGAGGGATATCGATGGTTTATCTTTTATAAAACAACGTGGGCAAGACATATAGTGTGAAATTTCATATGTACCCTAGGAAGAGAAGACAAACCTGGGAGGCGAACAGACATCAACTGGGGATTATAATTGCTTATGAAAGTACGGATATTTTATATCCCAAGCACCCGTCACAGCAGGTACTAGGTAGTGAATACATAGGGTTGTTGCGGTGGCTTGGTGCCAGGAGAAGAGGTTAACAGCTAGCTCTCGGTGAAGATACAGAATAATCTACTAGCATTGAGATTTTTTGACCATAACCTTCATTTTTGGTTTTTCAAATTTGCGCCGAGTCCTATAACCTTCCAAAACCTGCAGGCAATGTACTGGTATTTCGCTGACGTTTGTGGACGCAACTGATATTGCATGCCATACAACAATACGCCAAGCTCATGATTTTAGGTGTATGCAATAATGGCCCAGTTCAAAAACGTCAGCGAAAAACGAGTAGTAAGAGTATGCCAGCTCGCGACCGCGAGCTATCACCGTTGGACAACGAGCACCAAAAGCAGAGCGAACCCCCACCCCCAACTCACCACCCCCTTCCACCTCCCTCCACCTCCCCCTCCCGCCCCACTGCCCACACCTTATATCTGCTGGATTATGCTGGAAAATGTCTCCAGATAAGAGAAGCTGACGAATCAGCGTAAAGTCTTTGTTTCTTTATCCTTATTTAGTCTCATTCTTTCCTTATCTGGATAAATGCTCTCTTTGTTTTATTTCTCTTTATGGTCATCTCTTTTCCTTATACGGATATTTCTCTTCGTCTGGTTTCTATAAAAGTAAGGACGATTTCCACTTTGGATAATTATCATAGGAGTCAATACTCAATTCACTCCTTTCAGTAATCATACTTCCTATCAAGGGCAGTCCATATCCCTATTCTATTATCTACATATCTACGTTCAACTCTTCCACTGTTTTCCACCTCTTCCACCCGTTTCCCTCTACACCCTAACCCCCCCCCACTGCCGTAACCCCCCTCCCCAGCCGACACTACCCTCACCACCTTCCTTCTGCCCTCCACTGCCCCTCCTCCAACTACTCGTAGTTAGGTTATTTGGTTAAATTTAATTGACTATATAGGTCTTGCATTTTATGTACTGCAGGGCTTCCAATGGGCCAGCCCGGGTGCAAAACCGTCTACATCCAGCCAAGCCCAGCCCACGGAACACTCGGCCCGCCCCAGCCCAGCCCAAAAGACAGAAACCCGGACAAGCCCACAAGCCCATATATCTGGCACACTTGATCGACGAAGAGATGAAATCAATCTTTTATCATGTTCCAAGTTTTATGACAATTGTCATTAAGTGTTTCTATCAGGAATAGATTTTATTAGGATTGATGGCGCATATTTTGATTTAAAAAAAAAAAAAAACTACCAAGGCCAATATATTTATTTGGGCCAACCCAGGCTGCAATGAACCCAAGCCTGGCCCAGCCCAATCTTCATGACCTATGTCTAAGATGACCATATGTGCATATAGGTCAAGATCACAAATTACTTTGGGGTTAACGTTGATAAGCTCCCAAATTGCAAAATCATAGATATATATCATATCATTATCCACATGCTGCAGGGTTCACCGACGTCCCCCAAAGCGATTAATGAATCAGTCCATCTTCCTACCCACTCGATCCCATTATTTAAGAGTTTCCATGCAGCCTGTGCATAGCCTCGATTGCAGGATCTGTGTGCGTGGTAGGTTGTGCTTCTCACCTATCTTAGAGCCTGGTTAAACTAAGGTGAGCGCAACATTGCGCGGCCAAAATCATGCTAATATGTATCTATTACATGCAGAGAATGCGCATACATGTAGACATAAACCTGCGCGCGCCTTGTTCTTCATGCACAATAACTCCGCACGGGGCCCTGGCAACGCGGTACGCGTTAGGAAGCCCCCTGCTGTGCTCCACCAAAAAAAAAAAAGGACAGGTTTTTCGTTTCTTTTTTGCACGTGAAACCCCTCCCTGGCGGAAAGAAAAAGTGATCCCCCACGAACCAGGTGCTCCCCCGACGACGGCGGCGGCGGCGCCAGTGGTATCGATCGTCCCAGCTCGCGTGGCTGACGGATGTGGTGGTCCGAAAAGAGCCTGTCGCAGGTCGATCTAACATTTCTGCTGCCAAGAACTTGGGGAAGATGGGTGCATTGCATGACAAGCAGCCCCGTAGAGTACCTAGACTAGCAGACCAAAGTGCGAACTACACAATATATACTGCGTACCCAATTAAGCGCAATTTGATCATCGAGGGCCACTCGCTAAAATCTTTTTTCTGCTATTAACACCCCCCACCGCACCGCACTTGGGCATCTCAGCTCACATCCAGAAGATATTTTACAATATGTGACACTTCCATCCCCTCCCATTCTACAGCCCCACCCATTAGAAACAACACATTAGAGACTTTACGCAAAGTCTCTATTCATTCCTCGTATCACAAGCACAAGCCCACGCATTACGAACTTCGCATTCTTGTGATCCGATCGATTCCGTACCGCACGTAGCAGGGTAAATCTATGTATGTATGGGCGGTGCTTGGTAAGGCCAATGATCGTCCTTGTAAACCATATGTACTCGGGTGTGTGGGTAAGTGATCAGAATCTGATAAGTGAATGTTGTAATGATAGTGTGTGTTTGTCTTATTAGATTCTGATCACCTTTTGCGACACCCTAGTACGCTGATACGATATTTTGGCTTATAAGATTATCTAAATAGAATAGTCAGGTACCTCTGTCATCCAATTGGATGGGTAGCTGCCCCAGATTTCTGTGGTCTGGCGGGCTACAGCTGTCAGTAGACAAGGAATCGGGTGTGTTAAGGGCATACGTATACATTTGCGAACCTCAATCACTATATAATAACCCTCTGACAAAGATCAATATTTCTTCTCTTCCAAAACTACAACCTCACGCGAGCAAGGAGGGCACAGCCTGCCGCGCAGCGGCAGGTGGCCCCGACCGCGTGCGGAGATATTTATCCCACATCATTGCGTTTAACAGGGCTGTGAGTTTTTGGGACCCTTCAGTGTCAGCGGTTTCTCGAACTGGCGATTACATATGCGGCCGGAGGCCGCTCCTCACTAGTATTATATAACATGACGTGAACCAATTTAGTAAATAGATCTCTGCGCTAAGATCCTAGCCCCAAAACTGGCGCCTATGTGGCTAGGTACATGTGTAAGCCATTATGCGCAAAGGTGCAGGATTGGTTCTGGTTGATTTATTCATTACGTGCTCCAAATCAAACGAGAAGCTCGTTATCCAGATTGATTGATGTAAAGGCAGTATGGGTAAAACAGTTGGATTAATTAGAGACTTTGCGCAAAAGACCCTAGAGTCTTCTTCCGGCAACCTGATTGGCGCCGATCCTCTCATCAGCCGATCATACAAGCGGAAAAAGACTCTGGAGTCTTTTGCGCAAAGTCCCTAATATATTGCAGCTTGTTTCTTCAACTAGGCCGATCAATGGTGCCGATTGAATTCGGGCTTCTGTGAGCTGAACACTACTATTCCTGCTCATTAGCCTTAATTCATTCCCGCACTACAATGCGTACCATACATATAGAAAGCTTCATGCCCGGATGGTTCCAGGATATAAGGATTTACATATGCGAGTAAATGAACTATCCACAAATGATATTAAACACATTTTGTACGATAGAAATTGCCGATCGTGCACACATTCAGCATCATCACTACGTGAATGTCTGATGTTTTCTCCTCCCTTCTTTTCTATGTTGATTGTACTTGAGGAGGAAGATTTTACGCTGCCTCCAGAGAGTGGGAGCTAAGGTTTTGCCATACGGGCTGCATGCATGTATGAAGTATATCAATCAATCAATATAGATAGAGTGTAATCACAGATAATCACTCGTATTGTGGGTGTCAAAAAGAACCGGAAATCAGCCTCGCAATCAAATAGCCCACAACAACCAAATTTTCAAACTACCACCCTTGAGCCCGTATTAAAACCCTAGACCATATAGCTGTTGGGGGTCACAGAATTTAAATCCCTTGTCTTATTTCTTTTATGGTTGTGGTGTAAGGCGATGTTGAAGTTGCATTCCCATACAAATTTTTGTTGCAACGAGGTTCTCCGGTTATTTTTGACAACCTACCATATCATAGTGCGGGTGATACACTATGAGTCATATAGCGAGTGATATTCTGTGAGGATCCTACCATCGGGTTTTTTTTTTTTCGCTGTTTACGGTATTAATTACATGCAATCATTCAGTTATGGTAATAGACCTACAACCGAGGCGGGGTACAGACTCGAAAATATAATAATTTGTGGTTGCATTCAAAACCTTCCCCTTTAACAAAATAGCCATATCATATATATTATATAATGCTCTGAATCCGTGGTTATCCTTTGACATCGCCCACTCCCCTCTCAATTAATCCAAAAGCCACATACATCTTTGTGTCAGACTAGACTATATGGGATATAAGATACAGTACAAAAAAAGGGGGTGGGATCATTATCGTATCACTACCATAGGCAGTATAGTGCGATACTGCTGCAGCACTACTGTAGATGCTAGATAGTTGAAAATATTTATTTCTAAGAATACCAGAGTTGGAGAAATACAGTAAGAATACAGTAGTTGCCAGAATACATATTTTAGAGAATGCTGGATTAGTCTTAATGCTGGACTTTACTCACTACAGTAGCACTACAGTAAAAATGCAGGATACAGGAAAATGCTCAATGCTTTCTTTACCTAACCCTAATTCCGCATTTTCAGCTTGAAGCCCCTCAAATATAAATATCATCAGATATTTATCTATCAATATATACCTGAGGATTAATCCTCTGATGATGGGCGTTCCAGAACTAGGAAATACTTTTAAAAAATAAGTTTTCCCGATCTACTATTAAGATAACCCATTTTGAGACTGTTATGATAATCATGATAATGACTATGATGATGAGCATGATAATAGTCATCAGGATCACATTGATGATCATGAAAACAATTAAGTGACAATATTGACTTCCCGTACCCATCCTCTATAGACAGCTTGTAGAAACTAGAGGAGAATGAGACTATCCCTTGTACACGCACTTGACTAGCCAAAAATAGGCAGTACTATGCCTAATTAACTATACCGGAACACGCTAGTGGGTATAATTCACAATATTAATTTCAATAATTACTGTAATAAATCGGCATTGGGAAGAATACGGTATAAATAAGAATACCGCACTGCTACCATATTTTTATTGTAGTGATCCCACCCTATTTTTTCGTACTGTATGGGAGGATTTCTATATGCAATTCCGCCCGCTACTCACCGGTGTTGCATTCACATTTACCACTCATCGACGAGCAACTGAGAAAATCACGGAGTCCACTGGCATTCCCGGAGTGCTCAGTGCGTGGCCACCTAACTCCACGTTGCTGGAATACCACTTACCCACTGGTCAAAGCTACGCTTTGGGTCTGTCGGATTGAGGCTCAACTGGTATTTGACCGGTCCGGAGTCAGATATTGTAGTCCGGTTCAGTTCGTGTTTCGTGAGATTTTGCGGTATCCGCCCACAGTTGTTAAAGGGGCGTTTGGAGGTGAGGACCTGTTAAGAGGATCTATTTAGAGTTGAGATCACATTTTCAAGCGGCCGCTGACCGTTGCCTAGTATATTTTGATGTTCGACACCGTGCGTACGCATTCAGCAAGCTGTCTCAAGTCGGGTGTTGGCCAGAGCCCGATCGAGCAAACCTGCAGAAGCTGGTCAAAGTATCAGGCACCCATGCCAAGCCCAATCCACATGGTGATTTGAAAAGATAAGTCATATCTTTGCTTAAATACGCGTTATACCCCAATTGCACGTATGATATCAATAAAGACAAGCGACCGTAAGAAGATTTGGAATGGTGGAGCCATCGATATATATATATACATCAACTACTGTACAGTTATGTCATGAGTCAGCTATGGCTTCTACCTGATATATACGCGTAAGTACATCTTTTGATTAATGCATCCCTTTTCTGTGTGATCTAGTCCGCCCGGGAGTCGTATTCGAATGAGTTACATTTATATGCATGGGAACGGATCAACGATCATCAATCAAAAGATGAAAATTTAATTCATCGTTTGATTGATGATCCAGTAGCAAAGAATAAGTGACTCAGCTATCCTTTAGTCCAATCGGTTCCAACAGAAACACTCAACGACATGTATATACAGTCGTACCTTGTTAAGGTGGAACTTAATATGTCATTTCCCTTGCTGTCCTGTACTAGATTAAGTGAATCTTGGCCATCCGGCATAGCAAAGTGCGACTGTATACCCTACTCGCATACATCTTTATGGTCAGTAACATGTTTTAACGTGAAAGTGATTCTTATGAAGAAAGTGATCAGTCATCTTTGGCTTCATGGTTCAAGATCAACGATCAATATAAGGTTTTTTTTAGACTTCTTTCGCAAACCATTCATTATAGCCAAGGTACCTACCAGCTCTGTAGTGATATCTTTATCATCTTATTTTGCTTTCCTCTGCTATAAATTCTTTTCTTTCTTGCATGCTGCCATCTTTTCCTAACTAACCAGCAATCACTTCCATATGCCAGCAGTTGATAACAAGCGCCAGCATGACATTGTAGTGAGTCTCAAGCAACAACATCGATCCCAAGCAATAGTAACAGGTCCTGGGCGCCTGAATGTCATAACAGTTCCTCCTAGTTACTAGTACTCAATTCAGTTTATTAATATTTTCAAGCACCAACAATTGAAACAGGCACCAATCAACAGTCTCAGATACTAGTTGATTCCAAGCATCCGCACCAAATACCAGGCGCTAGTATTTTCTTCCTTGCATTGACAGTCAACCTCATACGGCAAGAAACCTTCCCGAGGGCCCTGGTTTCATAGCAGTGATTCCCAGGCACCGCAATGTAATAGCAGTCAGTTCTGTACTCCTGTAGCAATCCCAAGGCGCCATCATCATCTCTCAGATATTGCTTGTAACTCCCGGGACCCGAGGTAGCAGCAGGTAATATCAGGTGTCAGAAGTAATTCGTAGGCCCTTGAATCCCGAGATGTCAATAGTCAATTTCAGGCGCCACAAGATGACTAAGGACATCAATAGGCCGCGGGTTGAGGGTTGAGATGAGCCATTTGAGCTGTTTTTAGGCGGCCCAGGCAGGGGCCTAGATGGGCGGGTCAGGCGGAGGCCACTGTTTAGCCCAGGCTAAATGGGTAAGCACGTCATTGAAAGTGCTCATGCAATTCTTGATATATAGACGTTTTCTACTATAAGAGGCAAGGTAAACAACGTTTGTCTATTTTCTACTACAACAAGCGGATTAAATTGCAGTATTTTGGGACCTATCTACATTAATCTTAAGAAAACTAGTTTGAACTGTAACGAACACCTGTATTCGTGGGAGCCTGCTCCATAAATATTTGGCCCAGGCCTAGCTCGGGCTATTTGAGTTCGACGAGGCCATGGTTTGAATAGTATGGGCCGGACCAGGCCGATCCTATTTCCCAGCCTGAGCTGGTCCATTAGTTTCCTTTAAGCTGGTAGTAGCTAGTTCTATGTAGCAGCAATCAATCCTAGGTGCCAGCTGTCAATACTATGTGCGAGCAGTCATTTGCTAACGTCAGCATTCATTTCCATGCGTACACAATCCAGCCTACTTGCTAGCATCAATCCCGGACATCGCCTATCAATCTTAGGTGTCTGTATGTCATAGTAGTCAGTCCTGTGCCTCCAGAATCCATCACAACTGCCAGCATATAATAACAGTCGGTTTTATACTCCCAGAGTCAATTCCAGGTGCCAGCATGTAATGGAGTCGATCCCATATACAGGTTGATATTTCGTGGTGTGGTTTAAACTTTGATAGGTGGGGGGTGGTAGACTCGTATAATAATTGTTGCAACTATGCCATTTGGTGTTGGTGTGCGGCGGGGAGGGCGCAAGGTGTCACTCCAGCTTAGCTCCGTGAGCACGATATATTCATTGCTCTTAGTGGTCGATAATAATCATAGAGCTAATCAAAAATAGCCAGCAACCAGCGCAAAAAATGCATCACTTGATATATTTCCCATACTAGAATGGTGCATAAACACGACTTTATTGACAACTTTATTTACAACTTTATTGATTACTTTACTTGAACATCTCGGTTTATTTGGATAGTTCTTAGGAAGGTAGATGAATTTATTTTCATACTAGCTTATGCAGGCTCTCTTCTACCCCAGAGCCTAGGTTACTAATTAATATACTAGAACTAACATCTTGCTAGACGAAGTAGGAAAGCTGTTGTTACTCTTAGGGTGAGGTTATATAAGCTTAGTCAAGCCACATATTACCTGTCATTTTTGGGGGCCGCAAGATATAAGTACACTCGGGTGACAGAAATTTTGGAGATTCTGCATGACAATGGCGCAAACCCAAACTTTTTACAACTTCAACCCCACCATCATTAGAACTTAATACAAAGATGTGAGGAAGATAGAATTAAAAGACAAGGTCACCCATCTGAATTATTACTCTCTAGTAGGGGTTGGGTCATGTAACTAAAATCCTCCTTCGTTCAATATACCCCTAATAGGACAGTACTATGAGGGGTTTTGTCCACCGTTATCGAGCGACGACCAAGAATTTACCTACTCCTAGGAGATTCCTTAAAATAAATGTCGGAACCTGAGATATTATCTATATCAATATGAAAAGATATCGGACAAAATCATTTGGCTAATTACAGGACAATCTAGTACCTGTTTTGTTGATTAAGACTGTACAGCGCCACCCGCAGAGGATGAATACTATCCCTAGAGCCAAAACATACTATTAAAAAACTCGTTTGGTTGCTTACATATGGGCATTGGGTAATGGCTTATTAGGGAAAAGACATCTGGAGTGATAGTTTTATGGTGGAAAGTGCTGATATATCTATCATATATCGGTGTTTTGTTCTTCATTGGAAAAATAGCAAAAAATTAGATTCATCTTATATAGAAGAGTGTAGAAGTTAAATTACTAGTTTGAAGTTATAATGAGGGGAACAATTGTCACAGTTTTATTCCTATCATTTTCAAATTCATGAATCAGTTGATATATAACTGTTTACACTATACCTGAATGAGGCCAGTCTATTCTAACGGGCGGGGACAAGATTCTAGTGCAGGAACGGAGACAAGGACAGGAACAGGGATAGGGACAGATTTTCTTGAAATAGTATGCGCTCGCGAATGAGCAATACTATGAGCGGTTATGACGAAATTGTATCACTCACATTAGTCATGAAGACTGTGATGAGTCACATTGTATGGGTATATCAACGCTCATTATATTTCCTTTGTATGACAATATTTCTGTATAAATATGAGGTTGTTTCCCCCGATAGTTTGCAATGACAAGTCTTCTCTACTCTCTACATCTTTAGGTTATGAGCCCAGCCAAGCCAAATCTAAACATCACTACTTCACACACATCCTACACACTAGTACATTTCATCGTCCACCTAAAATGTCTTCTGAAGGTTACAAACTTTCCACCTTACCATGTAAGCTTACTGATCAGGCTCACTACACGGTTTGGAGGGACCTTGCCTCAGACATGTTGAAGGTCTACAATCTTTGGAAAGTTGTCTATCACGGTGCTAGGCGAGGGCGAGGACTGAACCAGCCAAGGTAAACCACCTAGGCAGGACTATATAGGAGCGAGGTAGAGTATGACATCGGTGAAGGGTAACGAAGGAAGATGGTCACAGCGAGGATACGAGTCTATGGTCCAAGAGTCCCCGTGGAGGGTGACACACCAGTGGAACTATGGCTAAAGAGGGAGAGAGAATATATATTCGAGGAAAGACTAAGGACGCCTAAGATGACAGGAAGGTTGCGTGAAGAAGAAAGGAGAAGAAGAGAAATCCTACAAGCGAGGGAGAGAGCTCCCTATATATAGCCTAGGAAATCCATCGCTGACCCATCCTGTAGAACCCCGTAGAACCCAAAAGAAATCCCTCATTACAAATGCCTGCATGCCGTTGACTCATAGAACCCTTGTAACCGAAACCCGTAGAACCAAAGAGAAAACCTTGACTAATCCTTCTTCCCGCAACAACGCTTGATATCGTATCACGCCGTGATGTTGTCGATGGAAGTAATCCCCGTCCAAAATTCAAGGAAACAACTACCTCGGTTCCGGCGGTGACGGCAACCCCAGGTCCATAAACAACCACAAAGGACGACGAAGAAGACCCAGCAGTTACAAGCGATAACTCAGATGAGATAAGAGATTGGGACAAAAAGGACACTTTAGCAAAGGTCTTCCTCAAAAACAACATCAAATTTGACCTGATCGTCACCCTATCTCCTTCGACTACTGCCAAAGCACTCTGGACTCAACTTGAGGAAAGATTCGATCGCAAAACGGTAGCCTCGCTCCATTCCTTGCTAGCGACGGTAACTACCCTACAATACAGCCAAGACAAGAGCATGAAAGACCATTATCACGGTGCTAAGCGAGGACGGGGACTAATCGAGCCAAGGTGAACCACCAAGGCGGGGCTGGGACAAGGGGTGTGTGGAGACGAGACGGGCGGTGGGGTTGTTGGGGAAACTGAGGGGTGGGTTCGAGGTGGAGGTGCGAAGAGGTGGTCCTGTCGTCCCCACGGGGGTAGCACAACTGGCGGGGCTATGGCAAAAAGAGAGAGAATATATTCTAGACGAGAGAAGACTAAAGACGCCTAAGATGACAGGAAGGTTGCGTGAAGAAGAAAGGAGAAGAAGAGAAGTCCTACAAGCGAGGGAACGAGCTCCCTATATATAGCCCTGAAAACCTCTCGCTGACTCATCCCATAGAAACCTGTAGAACCCCAAGGAAATCCATCATTACAAATACCTGCATGCCGTTGACTCATAGAACCCTGCAACTGAAACCCATAGAACATAAGAGAAACCCTGACTAATCCTTCTCCTCAAGAACCGCATTTCGAGCATCGTGATCACGCCGCGATAGATATTAGGTCCCTCTGAGGCCTAAGTCCTCTTAGGCTTACGTGTAGCGTTCGGAAGTCTTTCACTAACTCGGGAGTTGTCCAAGTCGTCCCAAGGTTGCCATGAAGGTTCATTCATACCCGTGTATCGGACGAGTACTCCAGTCGTCCTCTTCGTTTCATGAGAGTCTAGGATCAAGATCGACCTCCCATTCCTGTTCTCCTTCTATCTCGACAGGTGGTGGCGGAGGCTGTAGTTGTCCGGGGACGGGTCGCCGCGGGGGACAGTAGTGATACGTGGAAGACTGGGTGGACTTTCATTGATGAGGGTAGGGTGAGTTCGTAGGCATAGGGGCTCACAATACGGGATATGGGGTACGGGCCAACTTGTTTCCAGTCTAACTTCTTCGATGGTCTTTTGGTTAATAGGTTTCGGGTGGACAGCCAGACCTTATCTCCAATGGCATAGCGGGGGGCCGGGGTTCTGTTGGCATTTGCTGACTCTTCCATAATCCGTTGAGCTCTGAACATCTCGGCTTGGAGGAAGTCAAACACTTCTGACATGTCTCTTAGGATCTTCGTTGGTAGTCGTGCCATGTCGTAGGGGGCCAAAGGTCATTCGGGGGTGTCTGCCATAGTTGGCTTCGAAGGGGGAGAGCTTGGTGGATTCTGATACATGGTTGTTAGTTGCGAATTCCGCCATTGGTAGGTAGGTAGCCCAATTGGCCTGTTGGTAGTCGACGTAGCTGCGGAGGTACTGTTCCATGATGGCGTTGATTCTCTCTGTCTGGCCATCAGTCTGGGGGTGGAAGGCGGTGGAGAAGCGGGGGGAGATTTCTAGCCTGTCGCAGAGGGATTTCCAAAAGTCTGAAGTGAATTGGGTACCCCGGTCTGATACAATCTTTTCTGGGAGGCCATGGAGCTTATACATTCTCCAGATACATTCTAGCGACGCCTCTGGCTCCTGATTCTTCAGTGCATGGGATGAAGTGCCTCATTTTTGTAGAAGGCGGTCAACCATTTACGAGGATCGCACAGAAGTTGTTGCTGAGGGAAGGCCGGTCACAAAGTCCATTGATACGCTGACCATGGTAGTTTGGGTACTGAAAGAGGGCGGAGGACTCCCTGAGGTGCGCTAAGGTTTGCTTTGCTTCTTCGGCAGGTGTGACAATTCATAACGTAGCGGTCGGTATACTTCGCATGTTTGGCCAAGAGTATTCGCGCGGCTGAGGAGTTCAAGTGTTTTAGCTCTTCCTGGATGCCCTGCTGATGGTTTCTCATGGTATTCTTGTAGGAGTCTGAGTTGTAGTTCCTCATGTTCTGGCACGAAGAGTTTTCTACAGGAGAAGCCCGCCCCTCGCTTTTACAAGATTCGCCAATCTAAATTTGTTTTGATTGTTTGGTGCCGCCTTTAGCATGGTGAGAACTTTGTTTGGGAAACTGTCTTCTTGGTAAGCAATTGAAAATAACTCCTGAATGGTGGGCGTTCCTTCAGCGGATTCATTTATCAAAGAACCCGCGAACAAACTTAGCTTAGAATCCAAATTTTCTTTCTTCAACACTGTCTGGTACTGGCACGCCAGACGCTCATCCTCCTTAGGCAGATCTCCTGATCTCCTAGTCAATGCATCTGGTTTCTCCTTGTTTTCCTGGTGGAATTGTATAACTAAATTGAACCGGGATAGGAACTCTGACCAACGTGTTTGTCGTCGGTTTAATAGTTTGATTGACATAAAGTATTCAAGGTTCCTGTGATCTGTTAGGACCTTGATGGGGAAGGAGGCTGTTTCAAGAAGTATCTCCACCCTCGAATCCTCGGATGATTGCTAGTAGCTCTTGTCGAGATTTCATAGTTGCATTCTGCGGTGTTTTTTTCGAGAAGAACGCCACAGGATGTAATATTCCTTCGTCATCCCTTTGTGACATGATGGCGGCGGAGACATAGTCGGAGGCGTCTGTTTCCACTATGATTTCGCGATCGGGGTCGAAGTGTCTGAGTATGGGTGCCGTGGTAAATGCTATTTTTAAGTCTTCGAACGCCTTCCGAGTTTTCTCGGTCCATTCAAACTTTACCCCCGTCTTAGTCAGAGCCGTTAGCGGGGAAACAACTCTGGAGTATGCATAGATGAATCTTCGGTAGAAATTGGCGAAGCCTAGGAACTCCTGTACGTCTTTCAGACAGGTTGGTGTTTCCCAATCCCTAATAGTGGCGACCTTCTTCTCGTCCATCTTGATTCCTTCCGGGTGAGTCCGAATCCTGCAGACATTGTTTCTTCGACGCCATTCACATTTTTTCGGGTTTCAAGTGTACTTTCGTGCTGATCCAGAATTCGGAGGATCTTGTCGACGTGGACTTTGGGTTCATCCAGTGTAGCGGAGTAGATGAGTATATTATCCAAGTGCCGTTGCAAAGTGGTATGTGGGCGTATGTCGTTGACCCAGTGTTGGAAGGCTGCTGGCGATTGGTGAGGCCGAATGGCATGACTGTGTATTCGAAATGGCCATACCTGATTCTGA
Source organism: Morchella sp. 2018-W16 (assembly GCA_024713755.1). Classification (NCBI taxonomy): domain Eukaryota; kingdom Fungi; phylum Ascomycota; class Pezizomycetes; order Pezizales; family Morchellaceae; genus Morchella; species Morchella sp. 2018-W16. The sequence goes on along the minus strand of JAMGYY010000026.1, from coordinate 1,039,201 downwards.
ATGCTGTTTTCCATTCGTCCCCTTCTTTGATTCTCAATTGATGGTAGCCGTTGCGTAGATCTAGCTTGGTGAAGTATTTGGCGGCAGAGATACCCATAAACGTTTCCGGAGTTAGTGGCAATGGGTGGCGGTTCTTGACCGTTACTGCATTCAACTTTCTATAGTCGACGCAGAGTCGGAGAGATCCATCCGCTTTCTTTACAAATAGTACTGGTGAGCCTGCTGGGGACGTACTGTGTCGGATCTTCCCACTGGAGAGGTATTCCGCTAGGTAGTCCCTGAGTGCCTGTAGTTCTAATCGCGTCATTCCATACATGGGTCCGAAGGGTGCTGTCTTCCCTTCTTGGATGTCGATGGAAAGGTCGTACTCGGGTCGGCGAGGTGGGAGTTTTGCGGCATCTGGTTCATTGAGGAGGTGGAGGAAGTTGTGGTGTTTGGCTGGTACGAGGTTACGGGGGTCCTTTGGCGATTGGGTCAGGAGGTCGTCGAGGGCTTTGAGGGTGGTTGAGTATAGTCGCATTCCCTTTCTTCGTTTGTTGAGTAGTCTGTGGAATGCGTATGATGTGATAACGGAGATGTTGGTGGTTGGTTTGGTGGGGGGTTCAATAGAGATGCCCCGGGCGGTGACTCGGTTATGGTTGAGGGAACAATATTTTATACAGTATGACGAGTTGAATTGTATTTCGTTATCGGCGGGCAGGATTGTTGTTGCGTGTCTGCGCATCCATGGGAGGCCCATGACTATTGAGTAGTGTCCTAGCTGGGTGACAAAGAAGGGCGCTTCCTCCTTGTGTCCGTTGATGTCTAGGCTAAGGATGACTTTGTGGGTGACCTTTCCTGATTCAATAGGTCTACCGTCTATTACGTCTATGTATCGGGGAAGAATGAGTGGAATTGTTTTGAGTTTATGGTGGCATACGAAATTTTTATCTATGAAAGCGTATCCTGAGGCGCCAGTATCAATGAGGGCATACGATGGGATGAAAGAATCTTTATTTTGAGAAATTGAGCAAGTTACGACTAATTGATTCCCATCCATATCCTTCTCTGAAACCGAAAACCCAGAAACCGAAATCCTAGAAAAATCTTTTAACCGTCCCTGGAGTGAACCACTCAGTCCAGGGAAAAATCTTTCAACGCCTCATCGCCGGAGGCTCCTTCTTCCTTTTTCTTCATTCCTAATATCTGCCCTGGCTCCCTCATCCTGGGGGGTTGGCGGCGCCTGTGGGCAGTCCTCGATGAGGTGTCCCACACCTCCACAATAGTAGCATCTATTTTCTACCCGGCGGCCTCTTCTTCCTGAGGGTCCGGGCGCCTCGACCAGTTGACAGGTCCATGGGGACTGTTCCTCCGGTGCATGGGACGGTGGGCGGCTGGTGCGGGCGACAGGGGTTATGCGGGGGTGGTATATCGGAGGAACGGGAGCAGAGTAGCGTGGCGGAGCTAGAATGGCGGCGGGCGGCGTGGCGTGTAGCGAGGGGCAGGACATGCGGGCGGTGCGGAGGACGGATAGCGGGGGCGGAAGCGGGCGCTGAGGATCTGTTGTTTGTTGTCCAACCTTTGAAGGATGGCAGCGAGTTCGGCGACCGTGGCGGGGTGTCTTCATGGACCATCAGCCTGGTCAGTTCGCTTAGTCCTGCAGGAGACTTTCCACGTTGGCAGCTTCCCTAATCCGCATCGGCGCATAGTTGGAACTCGGCGACATAGTCCGAGAACGATCGTCCATACTGGCGGATGTTTCTGAGTTTTGTGCGGGCCGTTCCCACCAAGTCCGGGTCCCCAAAGGCTGTGGTCAGTATTTCGAAAAACCTTTCCATGGAGGGGAGGTTAACCCCTGTGTTGGTCAGGTATGGCATGAATTGGTCGGCAGCGGGGCCTTCCAGGCGAGAGATGGCGAAGGTGAGTTGGTGCTGTAGGGTGGGGTACCGGTCGGCATTGCCCAAGAGCTTGAGTTTCAGCATGTGTTGGAAGAGGGAAGTTCCTCCGGAGACCATTGAACTGCTTAGTCCGGGAGCTTCTCCGACTTCTCCATTCTTGCTTCTGGGTGTGTTGTTGCTAAGCCCTGGAGGAATCGGTTGGGGCGACGAAGAGGAGGTGCGGGCGGTGCTGGTTGTTCTGCTGCGGGTGGTGGGGGTCTGGTTGCAAGTGCTTCCTGGGCGGCTAGGGTTTCTTGTTGCGCCACTTTCGGCTTGGAGGGCGGTGACCTGGGCTTGGAGCTTTGTGGTGTTTGCTTCTTCCTTTTCCAAGTCTTGCCCCAGTTCAGTGATCCTTTGTTTCCATATCTCCGTTGCTTCATCTGCCTCCTGTTGGGTTAGTCTCAATTCGTTTCGGAGTTCGTTGACCGCCTGATGCACGACAACAACATTGTGGTTAAACAACGCGTCCTCAGATGCGCCTGGTGGTGCTCGGGGTATTGGACAAAGCGACCCAAGTCTCTTTCGAGTCGGTCATAGTCGAGTTCTGTTGGGTCTGTCATGACTTGTTTCGCGACATGTCGGCGGAGTTGTGGTTCGGGTTGGCGTTGGAGACGCAACCTTAGTATCACGGTGCTAAGCGAGGACGGGGACTAATCGAGCCAAGGTGAACCACCAAGGCGGGGCTGGGACAAGGGGTGTGTGGAGACGAGACGGGCGGTGGGGTTGTTGGGGAAACTGAGGGGTGGGTTCGAGGTGGAGGTGCGAAGAGGTGGTCCTGTCACGCAGGGTAGCACAACTGGGCTATGGCTAAAAGAGAGAGAATATATTCTAGACGAGAAGACTAAAGACGCCTAAGATGACAGGAAGGTTATGTGAAGAAGAAAGGAGAAGAAGAAGTCCTACAAGCTGAACGAGCTCCCTATATATAGCCCTGAAAACCCTCGCTGACTCATCCCATAGAAACCTGTAGAACCCCAAGGAAATCCATCATTACAAATACCTGCATGCCGTTGACTCATAGAACCCTGCAACTGAAACCCATAGAACATAAGAGAAACCCAGACTAATCCTTCTCCCCGCAACCGTACTCGATATCGTATCACGCCGTGATAACCATCTAACCGAATTCACCACTCTTTGGTCCACCCTTCTACTACGAATCTCCAACTCGACTGACATGACCAAAGACCCTCTCGGTTACCATCTTCATTCAATCGCTCGCGTCTCGCAAATTAAGGCCTCCTTCCTCCTCCTCTTATTTCGCCACCAATCCCTAGAACATGTCGTCGACAACTTCCAATCCAAAGAGAACATCACTTTTGAAGAAATCTATGAAAAACTAATGGACCTTGACGGACGACGCTCACATGAGCAAATTGGTGGAGAAGCATACAACATGAGAACAGGACGACCAAACCCTTACAACAAATCCAAACGCCTATCCAAACCTCGCCACGCCTCCAACCAGAACAAGTCAGATAATACCCGCACTTGGTGTATTAAGAACGGTGACTACGCTAAAGGATACACACACAGAGAATGCCGGAAGCTTAAAGCTTTCAGAGATAAGGAGAGATCCGCTGCATCCGGCAATGTCACATCAGGAACTGCCTTCGTCACATGGTCGAACCTTCCTACCTTATTATCCAAACTCTCAGAACCACCCGTCCTCGAAGAGGATGAACTCACAAGCCTCCCTGATATTGACATAACTGACGCGTACGCTTTCACTTCTGGGACTATACCAACTGACTCTTCTGCATGGATCTTTGACCCTGGCACAACCAACCATATGACTGGAACCCAAGTCCAAAATCCCGCACCATACACTGGCACAGTTACTGTCGGTGGAGGTCGGAAACTCAAGGTAACTGGAATAGGTAAAGTTCATGTCAACGGGTCATACGGGCCAATAACTTTAGAAAATGTGTTTTTCATCCCTGAGCTGGGCCATGTGAACCTAATGTCTTGGTCATGCATCGCTCGCAAGGGATTTACAACGACTGGGAACGAAAACGGCTTTACCATTTACAGTACATCCGGCAACGACATCATCGGGAAGGCCAAAGCTAACGGTTCGGGACTTTACATCTTTGAAACAAAGGATGCAACTACCCACAACACCATCGCTACCATCTTTTTCGATTGGCACCAATGTCTCAGTCACATGCCTGCCTCGTCCCTGCAACGGTTAAGGAATATAGTCGCCGACCCCAGGTCACTCCCTACAACAGGTAACATGGAAACGTGTAACACCTGTGAACTCGCTAAATCCACCAAAAACAATCTCGCCTCCCTCACCGAACCTCGATCCAGAAAACCACTACAACTGATCCACTCCGACCTCAGCGGCAAATTTTCTACCACCTCTCTAGGCGGATTCAGTTACTACATCACTTTCATAGACAATCATACCAGATTTGCGCACGTTTATTGTCTTAAATCAAAATCAGATACAGCAGATGCAATCAAACGGTACATCGCATACATGGAAAATCAAATGGATACGACAATCAAATGGTTTCGAAGCGACAATGGTGGCGAATATATCCCTCAATATCTTAAAAACTTCTTTCTCTCCAAGGGCATCAAACACGAACTCACGGTCTTCTACTCACATGAATCAAACGGGATCGCTGAAGGATTTAACCGAACTATAGCCAACATGACACCATACAAAGCATTTTATGGAAGAAAACACTTTATTGGGCACCTCCGCATCTTTGGTGAAACCATGTTCATCCACACTCCCGTTGAGGCAAGACCAGCCGGATCCAAATTGGAAGCCAGAGCCATGACAGGTCAATTCTGCGGATACGGAGACTCCGACAAAATCTGTCGTGTCTACATAGCATCACAAAGAAAAGTTGTCTTATCACGCCATTTTCGCTTTAAGGGTCCATTTGTAGGGGAAGAAATACACATACCAGTAACCACAGATACATCCACCAAGCACAAAATCAAAATGGAACCAAAATCTCCACCACAAAAGGCTTCCCAATGGGACCCTAAAAAGGACCTCCCTAGGGATGAAGCAAGTATGGTGGGGGCCGGCTTGACGAGGCCCGCTACCGAACGTCCCCCGGTCACACATTACGATTCTGATGATGACGATGATGAAATACAACTACAGTTACTAGGCGAAACCCAACAATATTTCTCGGATCATGAAGAAGAAGAAGAACAAGAGGAAGAAGAACAAGAACAAGAGGAAGAAGAAGAAGAACAGGAGAAAGAATTAATCAAACCAAGACGTAACCCACAAAGGGAACGCAAAGCACCTGAAAGATACGGGCACAACATAACCAACGACCAATCTCCTCTCAACGAACCAACCACTTATCATCAAGCGATTACTGGTCCCGACTGCGATAAATGGAAACAAGCCATGAAAATCGAACTTGACTCACTAGCCCGCAACAGCACATGGAAGATGGTTCAAGTACCCGAGAACAGAAAACTCATGGACTCTAAATGGGTATACAAAATCAAACTCGGTCCAGACGGCAACCCCACCAAATACAAAGCTCGGCTCATCGCAAAAGGATTCTCATAAATACCACGGCAAGACTTCGACCAGACCTTCGCTCCTGTCTCCTGTTACGAAACAATCAGACTCCTCCTCGCCCACTCACTTCAAACCGGCGGAAAATGCGACCAGATGGACGTCACTAGTGCATTCTTATATGGAGAACTCAAAGAAAACATTTACATGAAACCTCCACCTGGACACCAACCCACCGGCAAAGCATGCAAACTCATTAAATGCATCTATGGCCTCAAACCATTCTCAAGGGAATGGTATGCCAAACTCTCCTCCGCGCTAATTAAAATGAGATTCAGAAAAACGGACTTCGATCCTTGCGTCTTCATACACAGAACGGGGGAAGTTGTCATAGCCATATATGTGGACGATATCCTAATCTTCTACTGGAACACCGAACGTAAAAACCGAATCAGCCTACAACTCCACGCCGAATTCAAAATGACCGAAGCTGGAACTGCCAGTTGGGCACTCGGAATCCACCTAATCCACACAAAAACCGGCATCATCCTATCACAGGAAGCCTACCTCAAACGTGTGCTAATCAAATATGGGCTCAACGACTCACGACTCGTGGCTACACCAATCGATCATAATGTCACCCTCCAAAAGGGAACACCAGAAGAACAAATCGACGATCCAACACTCTATCAGTTGATCATCGGATCCCTCATGTACGCTGTAATCGGAACCAGACCTGATCTCGCCTACACGGTTACTATGCTATCACAATACTCATCATGCCTGTCATGGATACATTCGGTACCTGGCAGATCACGGGTCTCCTGACAAACACGAAGGCATTTGGAGGGTCAGTACGCTGACAGGGACAATGGCAGGCTTGTTAGGCGATCTCCCCTAGAGATCGGGGATTAGTATGTTGATCGGTGCGGTGGTTCGGTGCGGGGTTTTCCTTTGTTCGGCGTTAATGCTTTCACTTCCTTAACCTGTACTTCCCCCGACATTACTCGCTTACGGGTTCTTGTTCGGGGGACAACTCCGATGTATGTTCTTTCTGTGTCTCCTTGCTTCGCTTCTCTCTTCCCCTTTGAGTCGGAGGTGCGTCTAGGCTGGGCCGCCGGTACACTATGCTACCTTCCAGATAGACGTTGCTGAAGGATCATTGGGCCTTTGGTCTTCGGTTAGCCACTTGTGCCCCGAAGACCCCTGTATAGTTATTCTATCGCTGTCTTTTCTCTTCTTTCTTCCTTTTCCTTACGCTGTATCATCCTCGGATTGGCCATTTGAGCTCCCGAGAATCGCTGTTACATGTATCTTTCTCTGTTCCCTTCTTTCACTTCTTTCGAGTGAAGGGAGTCGTACGCCAAGTAGGGAGGACTATAAAGGGCCGCGGACACACCATGCTATCTTCCTTTCCTCTATACACAACGTCTTCTCTTCTGAACTCTAGTAAATACTTCAATTACATACTTTAAACACTCACTAGAGGTTCAGCCTTTCTCCATTCCCTCGCCTGAGCCCTGCCTTTCCTTCCTTCGGGAGGTAGGGCTAGGCACTTACATTCTATTAAGAATCGCTGCCTCCTCGCTGTCCCTTCGCTGCTTCCCCACCTTCGGGCCCTCGCCCTCGTGGCCTCGCTGTTCTCCCTCTCTCCCCCCTTCGGCCAGTAGATACTCTACACGTCTCATTGTAAGTCCAACCCAACGTGCAGTCTAGCAACAAATGATTACCTCCACCTGATAGGTTGAGTATTCCCTATTCAGTATAAATGTAGATTGTAGCAAGAGACATCAGAGACTAGAGCCTACTGGCCCTCACCACCCCATTGCCCCTCCCCCTTCTCCCTCCTGACATTCGCCTAAGCGAATTGCCACCCCCTCCTTCGAGATAGGGTCCCCTGGATACAATAGCACCAACACGCACAAGCTAAGTACATACACCTACGCTTCCACGAGAATGCCCCACCGAAACACACCTCACTGCCGTCAAACGTGTCTTACGCTATCTCAAAGGAACCATAGATTGGTGCCTACACTACAGCAAAACACAACCTACCGCACACATCGCATACAGCGATGCTAGCTATGCCTCAGACGTTGACGATCGGCGATCATTTACACGCCACTGCTTTAAGCTAGGGGAAACCCTCATCTCCTGGCGCTCTTACAAACAACGCTCCGTCGCAACCTCCACAACAGAAGCCGAATATATGGCACTCTCAGATACCAGTCGACAGATGATCTTGTTACGCAATGCATTACACGAACTAGGACGACCAAAAATTTCTTTCATACTTCGCGGGGATAACAACGGCTCTCTTTCTTTAATCCGCAATCCTGTTTTTCCCAAACGTTCAAAACATAGTGATGTGCATTTTCATTTTGTCAGGGAAAAATTTGAAGAAAAATTGTTTAGTCTTGAATATGTTTGCACATCGGAGAATGCTGCCGATTTATTTACAAAAGGATTGGAAAAGGGAAAACATGTTTCATTTTCTACTATTATTCATTGTCACTCCCAAGGGGAAGTCTTGAAATAGTATGCGCTCGCGAATGAGCAATAGTATGAGGGGTTATGACGAAATTGTATCACTCACATTAGTCATAAAGACTGTGATGAGTCACATTGTATGGGTATATCAACGCTCATTATATTTCCTTTGTACAACAATATTTCTGTATAAATATGGGGTTGTTTCCCCCGATAGTTTGCAATGATAAGTCTTCTCTACTCTCTACATCTTTAAAGATTGGAGTCAAGGAAGCAGTAAGGGAAAGGAAAAGCATAGTAAAGGTAATATCGGACAGTCAGACTGCGATGCAACGAACTAAGAAGAAGGAGGCAAGATCGGGCAAACGGAAAACACACGAAATAATATGGCTATATGACGCAACGAGAACCAATAGTGTGACAGTATGCTTCAAATAGGTCAAGGGCCACAACAGAGTGAAAGGGAACGAAGAAGTGGACAGACAGACAAAAGAGTCAAGCCAGAAGGGAACAATAGATACGGAGAGCTCTATATCGTTCGCCTACCTAGAAAGGGAATCAAAGGAGAGGGCCATGAGAGAATAGCAAAGGGAGTGAAACACGAGAAGGAATCCAGACAAGGCAAAAGCGACCCCTACAAAGAGAAACAAGATCAAATTCCAAGTCTCAGACAGGAGGGAGAAAGTGATGGTGTCGAGGATAATGATGGGGCACATCATCTGCAACGAATACCTTCACAGAATCAAAAAAAGAGACACACCAGAGTGTGAATACGGAACAGCAGAACAAAACATAGAACACATCCTCACAGAATGCGAACACACAAAAGATGTCCAGGAAAAACACTCAAATAAGAAGGACATCCAGACATTGATATGCAATGAGAAAGGCATTGAGGCAGCAATAGAAATATGGAAGGCGCTTCAACGGAGAAGGAGAGCATTGGGGGGAAAAAACGAGGACGAGGAGGAGGAAAGGAGACAAGAACGATATAGATGGGGAGGGTTGGAAAGGGAGATACCAACTGGTGAATGATGAGTCTCGAGATAATGAGCATACTGGGAGGGAGAGAGTGGGGCAGCAGAGTTAGGGGGTAGAGCGGTACTTTTCCTATGTATGCCTGTGTTTTTGTGCTTTCTCTTTTTCCTTTTGGCGTGTCGGTATGGGTGGGAAGATGACGGGGAGGAATATTTGTCTCTACTGGAAAGAGAGGAGTGATGGTTGCCATAGCCTACGGGCTGCACGCATGTATGAAGTATAAATACATAAATAAATTACACTGTATAGAAAGTCAAGAGCGGGGTTTGTATAATATACAGTGCATCAGATTCTGAGCATGTTTTGGCCTGCCAGGCGATAGGGTAATTTCTGTCCCAATGCATGTCTTGTATTCTTGTGCCTTCTTCTATAACCGGCAGGTTCATTGTGGCGTCCGGTATTATCTCGTTCCGTGCGCTCCGGGGAGGGCATTGTCAGAATTTCCATACATGATCATGAAAATGGCGCATCAGTCTATGATATTCTTTTCATACCTTGATTGGTACCAGGTCGTATCATATGACCACAGATCCATACAATTTAAAGACTCCCGATGTACTTGGGGGATAACAGGAAAGGTCTCATTGGAGCATATTACACTAAAGGAAATTTTTACAATGTCTTAAGGTCCTTGCCGCAACACACTTACCGTGTGATCCAGACTTGCGCATGCAGATTCCGATATGCCCCCTGGCAGCGGGCGCAGATCGTGATCTTCATACAGCCTTTCCCCCCCGCCAGTGAGAATCCCATTTCGAAACTTCTTGAAACGTAACCAGCCTTCCCCGCCGGTTCTAATCACCGACTACATACAAGAATCATAGGAATGGCAGTATGTGTTTGGGTCCAAGAATACCCCGCATCAGTGGGCCGTCGTAATCGGACCGTATATGCACGACCGTGGCAGAAACCAGACTAGTACCACGCAATCAACATAAAGAACACAATAGAGCGTATTGGCCAACAACTTCTGGGTCTAAATATTTACTTCTTGGCGACTGGTTTTTGGTGTGGATAGCCCGCCAAGAGCTCCAAATTTGAACTCAAAAGTCGAATATGAGTGTGGCCAACACGTTCTAATACGAATCAATCCTTGTGGATCTTGGGCTTCAAGATTAAGGCGGGAATCGGCGATACCTAGATGATCCCCTCGTGCGAGCGAGCTACCCATCGGATCACTAACTCCAACCTTTTTTCCCCTTCAGTGTGTCTCCTTCAAAAGGTTTGTTTTATATAAAGTCAGAGAGTTTAACACTCAGCTTTACATCGCACCTCTCCACTAACGATTCGAGTATTATACCGTTAAGAGACTAGCGGACCGGACCCTAGGAGGTGTGTTCTCCCTGCCGTCGTGATAGCTAGTTTTATACGAAATCGACTCCCTGAGATCTGAAGCATCTCTCCTAACAGATGGAAGCCACCGGAATCGCCTTCAGCGTAGTACCAATTGCAACCCAGCTTTTTCAGTCCTCCCTCCTCCTCTACTCGTCTTATTCCGAGGCTCAGGATATTGGGAGTACCTCCGGGAAGTACCGCATACTCCTTGGAATTGAACGGTCCCGATACCAAAATTGGGGACAGCTGGTCGGCCTCGATAAAGGGATCCTTACGCCCGAGTTTAAGGCATCAGCCGGCCCTGACCTGGACCTGATTCTCGATATTCTAGCACATATTTGTACAGCTTTGGTAGAGGCACAGAAGCTTGAGAAGAAATATGGGTTTGAACTGACAGACCCAGCCGGCCAAACGGGAATCTCAGTATCAAATTCTAATCCAGATTCCCTGGCGTCTCCGATAAACATTCCTTCGGAAATAACAAGTCGACAACAACACCACCTGAAGGTCGCACAGGAAGTCAAATCTCGAGTGAAGCTCCTCCCGACCATTAAGTTCGCGATCTGGGGTAAGGGAAGGTTTGAAGCAGTGGTCACTGAGCTTGGAAGGCTTAACACTGGCCTGGAGAATATCCTAGCGAGACATCAACAGAAGCAACTGCAGAGCAAAATGATCCTGCAGGCAGTGGATAATCGAGCTGCCAACAGCCTTTCGGAAGTGTCTCATGCCACACAAGCCTTGTACCCAGATCTAGCGGAGATGGCAAAACGTAAAGCCACCTACCTCAACCTCAGAGACCGCCAGATGCAACAAGTAAACACACGCAATGTCAACCCCATGGCCGATGACCCGCACCTAAAACTGGTACATTCCGAAGTGATCTTACCCAAGGAAAGACATCCTTCGGGCCGTGACTTTGGGGAGTACAAGGGAAAGTCGGTGATGGTGGAGTGGAAAGTACTTTCCAGGGATATGACGTTGGAACAGAGCCTTTGCCGTATTCGTGACCTGGCAAAGTTTCTTTCTAAGGGGGATCTGTCTAAGGATACAGGTATCTCCCACCTTTTTGACTGTCTCGGGTAAGTAATTAATTCAATTGTCATTGGGTATTGCGTACCGGCTAATCATATCCAGTTACTTCCGTATACCCGGTCAAACCGACAGGGTAGCACTCGTTTTTGAAACCTCCGATGTGAATCATAGGGCGCTCATAGAACTACTGAAGGACCCAGCCAACGAATTTTTCAACCTAGGGGCCCGATTCCGGCTTGCTCGGACCCTTGCTGAGTCTGTTTATTATCTCCATATTACTGGCTGGATCCACAAGTGTATCAATAGTCGAAATATAATAATTGCTGGAAGCACTACAGGGGACTCGACAGCTCTTCGACCATATATCGCAGGGTTCCATACAGCAAGACTGAGCGGTCCTGGTGAGATATCAGAAAAGGTCGAGGTCGATGCTCGCCTAGATCTCTACCAACACCCGGACTATCAAGGCTCTGGCAAAAACGAAGTCGGATATACCCGCCAATATGATATCTATAGTCTCGGGCTTATTCTCCTGGAACTTGGCACGTGGGAGCGCATTGAGAAGAGTGGAAGATACAAAGCGAACGATCCGAAATACGACCCAATCAAGTTTCTGGGGAAGCTCTTGACTCGGGGGCCGGTGGACAGTTTGGGTTTTACAATGGGGAATGCATATAAACGTGCGGTGGTTTGGTGCCTGCAAGGTCAGTTTGAGGGAAAGGATGGACAGAAGAGGTTTGACTTATTGAGTGATGGCGAGAGGTCAACGGTGTTCTGGGATAAAGTGGTCCTAGAACTGGTAAAGTGCTCTGTGGAGGAATAATCTTTACATGTGGATATAACAGCGGACTATCGTTTAGATTATGTGTTACAATTAAACAAACTGATCGGACACCTAAAGAATAGTTACCCAGAGCTTTCCTGGAGAAATCCCTACTTGGTAGAGAATACAATTTATGGCTCTAAATAGTCGACCGTTTTAACTTTGTTGGACAGCCGGCCTGACTTCAAGGGGTCCACATCATCAGTACCATCGTAAATCAAATGGATATAACAGAGCCGCTTAGTATATAGAATGTCCCGGCCTCGGCCTATATAATGATGATCTCGACGCGGCTAACCATATAGAGAACTGTAATGCTCCTCTATGGAAGTAAAAATACCGTGAACGCATAGTGGTCCCCAGATTACGCATATTAGGACAAAATTTGTCAGATTAGCATAGATTAACAAGCTCAAGAGGCAATCACAACTCAGCACCCCGCCCCCGCTGATGTAATAGATATAGGCCGTAACCTAACATCTCAAGATACTATTCTCTCTCATGCCTCCTTTCCCAAGTTCCATATTCTTTCTACACTGTGTGTCCTCCTTTCCTCTCGTAATGTATTTCACCGAGAAGCCGACCGCCAGCTGGAAACCTATCAAAAAAGCAAATATTTGTATTTTAACCGAAGATATAGAAAATCTAACTCTCCTAACAATGTTAACTTCCTGGGGTAAAACATCCGTAAGGGCACTCTCCCCCGCCTCGACCTCTACCCATTCCCATTCTGAACACTCAGGATTTAGGGTTCAAGTTTCTCTTAATTTCTGAAGCGGAATCTGCTTCTCTGGACAGCTTCTATGCTTAGTAGGGTACGGGGGCACTTATCACCTGGAGGATTAAGACAGGTGGAGAATCTTTCAGTGGTAGGGGCTGCGGGTTCAGGGTCTGGTCTGACTGACACTAAGAGCTGGCATTAAGGAAGAGAAGTCCCCCACTCACCCACAGTCCTACCCACGCTCTCTATTTCCTACTACTATATAGGGGGCTCTATCTTTGTATGTAGGATAAAACAAGCAAGTTGTACAGTGGTTGGGCGTTTGCAAAGAAAAATATAATATCACATTTCCTGTGGACTCCCACCCAAGACCGTGACACCGGACTATCAAGTTGAATGCCGGCCCAGGCCACCAACGAGCGCGATGGACTATCAACGAACTACGAGCTATCAACAAACTACAAGCCATCAATGATAAATATAGAGAAGTTTAATAATGTGTAGCTGCTCCTGTCCTTTTAATAGATTCTTTTACCCTTCTAGACATACTTTCTATTAGGACTTGAAAGTCCTCTAGTGTAAACCTATCTTATTCCTCTTGAAACGCATAGCTTCTAAGTAAGGAGATTGTGCAGGCCAGGAGATACGTGATATATCAAGATGGTTGCGACAATTCTTTACTACCAATAACCTGTATATGCTGGCACTGTCCTCCATAACAAATCCTTCGCTATTTGAATTTGTGACATGAGTATAGAAGATATATAGAACGGGAATCATGATTTGATCAACATAGTCTTGTACTTTGAATGATCATTCTCCTAATGTCACTATTGGGCCTTCCATGACCGACTCGATAACTCTCGGTAGAGGTCTCTTGGATAAGCCGGACCCAGCAAGAGGGGGGGAGGGGTGTACCCAATTTAGTGTTTTTCGGAGTCTCGTAGGGCTCACTATCTGCACCTTTCTTTTGTTATACAGGCTGCCCAATGTATTGATAGTTTGATTTAAGCGGTTGTGGTGGGAATTGTTGCAGATAGGTGTGAGTGACAGGGCCATTGGCTACGGTGGGGTGGTTTTAAATGCGATTGGGTAGAACTGGGGATCTTTGATGATGGGCATGTGTTGACATACTGGCTGCCAGTAGTGTGATGCAAAGGAGAGGCAAAAGAATGGTAGCTTGACATCTATTATCCCTTAAGCTAGCAGTAAATGCTGACCCCCCAGAAAGAAGCAAAGGTTGGTGGCGTTTGCCCATAGATCTTGTTATCTTTCTTATCAAATAATTGATCTCCTATACAAATTCTGGAGCTCTATTATAGGGGGTCAGCATTGCCAGCTTAAGGGATAAACGAGATTGTCATCCTTCTAACCACCATTACCAATCCGCTCTACAACCGAAACCCATTGAAACTCTGACATCGCTATTGCCGACCCTTCCATACCCCTTTCCCTTCCACACCCATCTGTCTCCCAGAATACCAGGACATTTACTCTCTATCCCCCGGATATATGAGACATTTGTAGAATCCCTCTCATGCATAAACCTGTGAACTTCATGGCAAATTCAGGGTATTCTAGGGACTGCTCTGCTTACCCGGACTTCTTTACAGCAAGAATTTTGGCGCTAATGCATGAGAGAGATTCTCCCACTGTTTTATACATCCGGGGGATAGCTCTATGTATGCTTTGTTTACCCGCTTGCGCGACTGCCCACCCACTCACTTCCCTACCTCCATAAGCCGTCAATGTGAGTGTGTCATACGCGTAGATTTGGGCGTACCCATGGCGTCTACTTGGGGGTGTCCTAGGTGTCGGTTTGGGTATGTCTATAGCGTCGATTTGGGGCGTCGATTTCGGCATTTCTATGGCATCGATTTGGTGTGTCCTAAGTGTCATTATGGGCGTATCCATGGGGCGTCAATTCGGGAGATGGCGTCGGGTGCTTAAGACCTGTGACGTCAAAAGATGACCTATCACTTTTAGACAAGCTTAGACGAGCTTAGACGAGCCTAGACGAGCCAAAGACGAGCTTACCCGAGCCAAATGCGACCTGTCACTTTTGGGAAACGCCAGACGCATCCCGACGCATCCAGGCGAGGGCTTTTTGATATCTGCAAGTTTGAATCCCATAATGCTGCTTTTGCGTTGGTCTCCTAGGATGGCCGTGTTTCAGTTCTCGCGCCTCTCTTCCGGCATCCTTCCGATGCACCATCCTTCCCTTTCTTTATACGCCTAGTTGTAGATGTCTACCAGTCTGATTACTTGCTCACTTTCTGCCATCTGGATAGGGGGTATTTCCCTGATGATGCCGATGTAATTTCTACTTCTTCAATAGCTGCTAAAGTGTTTTTGGTTGGAACCTAGCCTTTATCAATGTCCCAGATATCTCATCGAACTGGGCTGGAATATTGGGGTTCAGATTGGTCAAATACTTGTTGAGCGTCAAACCGACAGACCCAAAGAGTGGTTCTTTGTAGGCTTGGTATTTCACCCCAGCCAGAGTCGTTATTCGTGCCAGTCATTAGCCTCCCCAGGAATACTGCAATCACGCACACGCCCGTTTTGCGCTTTCCATAAGCATATAGACCAACTTGCCCATTAGATAGCGTGGCCCCTCAACGAGTGTCTACCCAAAATTTGGTGGGTAGCATCCGTTGCAACAGGCAAAATAGCAGGCAACGCTCGCTGATGGGCTGTGCTCGTTGATGGGCAAGCTGGTCTATTTGGGTTTAGAAGTTTTCTTTCTACATAAGCCCGGAGGCGATCAATTGATGGGTAGCCAATAGCCCCATAGAGGAATCTTCGGGTGGCGCTTATAGATAAATATGGAAATATAAATCAACTACTAATTTATGGTAAACACCGGCGCACGCGAAAAATAATGACCTGAAATCCTACCCCATAGAGCTACTAGAGTTGCCCCAATCGAAGGCGAGACAAAAAACCTTCCATATCCATAACCTCGACACGTTGTGCACACCCTTCCAAATCAACCAGATCCAGAGTCCCGTAACCCACGCGCCCGTCGAGATCGTTCAGATCAATCTCTTTTTCAGATTCCGGCTTCAAAAGATTTGCCACTTCTGCTAGATCTGCCTTGTATCTCCTTACCACGTTCTGTCCTAACTCTTGCACTTCGACTGGAACACCCTGGTAGAATTGGGTGATCGCAAAATCATACGCCGTGTGACCCGTGTTTGAGAGGAGGTTAGGGTCGATGCCGGCAAGGTTCAGGAGTCTCCTTACGAGTATCGGGTTGCATGTTCGTGCCGCAGTATGCAGGGCCGTAAGCCCGTCACTGTCTTGGGCGTTCATCTCGCCGGCGGTACCGAAACTATCGAGCAGATAATCCAAAATATCAGACAACGTTTTTCTGTCGTATAGGAAACCGCAGGATAAAATGGCTACAAAGTGTAAGGCAGTTCTTCCCCTTTCTGGATTGACCATAAACCCCGCAGGCCTTTTGCCCATGCTGACTTGGTGCTCTAGGAGAAACTTCAACTGTGAAAGAGTATTGTAAGAACAATTGGAGATGGAAACCCCAAGGGCGGTATATCCGGCCCTGTTCAGTGAGTCTATATCAAAGCCATTTTCAAGCAATAAAGTGGCCACCTCGAAGTTGTTCACAGAAACAGCCACGGGAAATCCTTGAGACCCGCCTGCATTGATCTGATCTATATCCGCCCCATAACTAAGTAGCTGTTGAACTATACCGGTCCCTACGCCGTTCGAAGAACAGCAAAGCTCCAAGGTGGGGAATGGGGGGGTATTTGGAATATCGGTGTACAGGTTGGGGTCGGCTCCGTGTTTTAAAAAGACACCAACGTTTTCTTCCAGGCCGCCAATAATGGCCCATTGAAGTGGAGTCCTCCCATCGTAGTGTGTATTGATGTCCGCAGCTTGAGTCTTTGATAGCACGTAATCCAATATGTCGGCGTTCCACGCCCTAGCCAAGAAGTATAACAGTGTGACTCCATTATCTACTTGTAGGTGACGCCCCTTGCTGGCTAGTTTATCCAACAAAAAGTCAAAAGTGCTTTCCATTGCCTGTCTTGTCCGGTGTCGCCCGTGAAAGTACATTCTCTGGAACCCATTAAGCCCATTTACCGCCTCCTCCACGAGGTGATGAATCTCCCTCTCCATGTCAGCAGGATACGCCTCCCAGAACAATCGCAGGAACTTTGTGAGGTGCATAGACGCGGCGTTGAATGCAGCGTAGGTTTCTCGCTCCCGGTAATTGACTTTGGAAGCGCACAATGGCCTTGCCCCGTTATTTAGAAGGATCTTCACTAATCGCACATTCCCTCTGAAGACCGCACCACACAGTGGGTCTCCAATCTCCTGCGGGGATATCATAACCACATCCGTGTGATAGCTTCGGCCGTGGGAAAAGGCATGTATCACTTCCCCTCCCCCACGGGAAAATATGAGGTCAGCTATAATGGTAAGTTCGGTAGGGTCGTCGAACTCTGTGAGGAAATGGAGCACTGTTTCTCCGTGATAGTTTGTTGCGGTTGTATCGGCACCGGCTTCAACTAAAAGTTTTGCCATGCGGAACTCACCCTGTCGGCAGGCTGCTAGGAGAGGGGTATCGCCGCGCACGTCCCTTTCCTCTAAAGATCGTGGGTGAAAGTTATTAGAACTCAATATTCCCTCCAGTGCTTGGCTATAGGATGAAAAAATGGCAAAGTGCAGGATATTATGGCGCAAACTGAGGACTTTGTCGTTCCGATAGTTAGCTTCGATATCAGCCCGCTGTAAAGCAGGTATTAAGGCTTTTGCCTCCTCCGGTAGCCTAAAAGATGGGTCCATCGTATCAATGCCGTATCCATGTGACCGATATATCCTGCTCTGCATCCACGTGTAAAACTCTTTTTGCGGCGTTGGAAAGTACTTTTTGAGCTTTATGAATGCTTGGTGACTCCGCGAACAATGTGCATAAGCCATCAACCTCTCAAACACCTCCCCCACATATCCATCAGTGAAATCCGCTATCTCGGTACCCACTCTGGGCTCAATGAACATAGGTTGGAATAATGCAGCATTTGAGGCAAAGGTACTCGGAAGAGTAATTGCTTGGTCGATCAGTCTTTTGGCATCTTCAATGTTTTTCCCGACACCTCCCCATCCTACTATGTGCGCGAAGGCCCGGAAAAGGGTGGCCTCAAATCTTTCTATTGGAGCGAGTGATTTGTCTAAGTAAACATTGTTGAATTGTAGAAGAATTGAGATAGGGAGATCGTGTAGGGTTCTGATAACGGCAGCTAGCTGGACCCTATCACCGTCATCAAGGCCCATCCGCGTATCAACGTTCACTCCCGGAGGGACTGCCAGGTAGGGGGTATCGCTAAAGTGAGAACCGTTCCCGCGTTAGTTTCTAAAGCTAGTGATATGTATGTCGCGAGGCAGAAGGGAGAAAGGCATTTCTCACTCTGAAAACCAGGTGTTCCAAATCTCCAGAATATCCTCCATTGTCCCACGGACCTCCACCTGTGGGTCCAGCGAACACGCAAACAAGCATTGCACCAAAAGCCCCACCTGACTGTCACCACCGCGAAATGAACAGGTTGCATTCCAACTCAAAGTTGCATCCTTCTGACCCTCAACAACCTCTCTAATCCTTGGGTCATTCCTGTCAAAGTTATCATCAAATTCAAATAGGTCCCATATCTCCTTGCCCGTCAGCACAACCCACGAAATCAATCCGTAGGAATAAACGTCTGTTTTTTGTAGTTGATCCCATGTCCGCATCCGGTTCCACTCAGGGTCGTTCCAAGGCCATGTTCTCCCGGTCAACCTCCATCTTGCAACCCCATCTAGCATCTCATCATTCTCCCATGTAGTCCCATGTTCACCAACGTCAACAAAGCTCACCCCCCCGACACTAAACCCGAAGTCTCCTAGCTTTGCCCTGAAACCGTTCTTTTCGCCCTTTTCGTCAAGTATATCGAAGATCAAAATATTATCCAACTTGATATCTCCATGTACGAGACCACATTTATGCATCGCTGCCAATCCTTCACCCACATCTCTACACAGACTTGCTCTTTCTCCAAAGGACATAGTTGTGTATAGCTTCGTCTGGCAAAAGTCGGCCAATGAACCATGTTGGGCCGGCTCGAGTAGTATCGCCGGTACTCGGCCTGCTGCCCCCCTAACCTCTTTACCTGGCTCGAAACCTGATAGGTCAAACTGCCAGGATATACCTAGGAAATCAACAATATTCTTGTGAAAGTAAAGTGGCGGGTGCATTAAGGCCTTAATCTCCAGTATTACGGCGGTAAGCCTCTCCCGGGGTGCACCCTCCTTTGGGTATCCGTTACCGTCCAGTTCCAGCAATGGGACCTTGCAAATGATGTCTTCTTCTGAACGTCCCTCCTTATGTCCCTCGTATTCCTTCAACACCAGCCTTCTTGGCCATGAACGCTCAAGTCGGACGGTTACGGGAAGTTCAATGCGGAAGACATAAAATGTTTTTCCTTCTCCAATATACCGTAGTGTTCCGCGCTCAATACAGGAAATTATCGTGCTAGGATGATATTGAAACTCGCAGCGAGAACGCAGGTGGTATATGGAATTTGTGAGATATCGAATAAGGCTGAAATAGCTTGATGTTCTTTCGAGTCGGGACAATGGTATATTAGGGTCATAGGCATCTTGAACAGTATGGGGTTTCGCAACACCCTCCGTCGTCGGAGGTGTTTGTTCGCTATTACTTGATGTTTGAGCGATCACACGCCGGCGTGGCCTGTAAGATGTGTGTTCTGAGGAAATCTCGGATGACATTGTGGATGTCAGCTGGAATGCAATTCTGGCGTGACAGGAAGTTTTGTGTGTTTAAAGTTTTGAGTTTATAAGATGGGTTGCGGATAATGACACAGCCTGGGCGTGCTGTAATTTAAACACAGGTTTTGATGGGTGGAACTCCTGTAACTCCGGGGTAAAGAATATTGGTGTGGCAGCCGTGACCCCACACAAGCAGCACATTATCCAAGCTACGGGTCATCCATCCAATTACCTTTCTCTATTCGAACCCCTCTTGAGTGTGTCACGCCGAGCTATAATGATTCGATTTTGTTGTATCAACCCCCATATCTAGACAAATCCATCGGAGAGTATTACGATAATAGAAACTTATCAATTTGTAGATCCACAATCTCTCACCAATAGCTCGCCTTCGTTTCCAGCCCCCACCAAAATGGCCAGCATACGAGAACTTAAGGGATAGATGGACGAGTACTAGGGCGGAGTACAGGTGACACATCACAGAACAGGATAACTAGATGAGGGGTACTTATACCCAAACGGGCCAGCCCAACATCCTCTTTATTCAGTTGGCACCAATGAAGGTCAAGTAACCAGGGGATGGAGCATACGAGGGTCAAGTACTCGCCAAATCTTTAAATCTGTTAGTTTTTTATATTTATGTACCATACGATTATCCCTTGAGCTGTCGATGCTGACCGCCCTATAATGGAGGTCAAAATTTGTATGGGAGAGATCAATTATTTGATAGCAAAAGGCACAAACCTGGGCTTTCCTTTGGGGGTCAGCGTTTAAACAACAGCTTAAGGGATTCCTAGGCCTTCCGCTGCTTGCCTGAACGTGCCGGTATCAAACAGTTGAGGCGCTAATGGATAAAGGAAATTTCGTAGATAACGTGGTTTCTGTGCATGCAATAGACGACACCGAATTCAGGTGCGGGGTATAGGTAGAGTCTCGGACAGTTAGGGCGGGGCTTTATGCATGTTGTAAGTAATACAATGAGGGATTTTCTATCTTCCACGAGTACCGCAGAATACCAGGAATAACGAATCGAACTGGACTGGAATATTAAACTTCAGATTGGTCAAATGGCTGTTGAGACCCGATCCCACAAAGCCAAAACGTAACTTTTAGTCGTCTTGACCAATAGGTAAGTGGTATTCCAGCTCAGTAGAGAGGTTTCGTAACTCGTGTACCTACTTGTTTCCACTGTGACCGCAGGGATGAAGGCGCCAAAGACTTAATTCATGTAAACAAACCACCTTATTGGACCACTCACGCCAATATTCCACAGACTAGTACAGTTCAAGGCATCACGCAGCCCAGAGTACAGATTAAATCTGATTTTTCCTCAAGCCCTATATCTCGCCCAAGACGACTTCTACAGGTAGGAACGTGGACACGTGGGTAGGCAAGCGCGTGGAGAGGCATATACGTGCATAAGTCTATATAACGCTATATAGAAATGAAAAGTGAAAGTCTCTAACCAGCGCGAGGTACCATTTGCCACCTAAGTTTTCCAATCGTGAATGTGACGCCAAACTACTAGCGGAAGGGCTGTCTAAAGTTCTGCCATAACTGCTCGTCTGGCAGAAGCACACACGTTTGACCCCAGAACGAGATATCTCGTCCAGGATAAGATATCATGTCTAGGACACAAAAACTAGTTTAAGGGGGCCTGGGTTTGGGTCTATGCGTAAGGAAAACAATTGGGACGTTTGGGTCCCTGTTGAGTCACAGGGCAAAATACTCAAACTGGTGTTTATAACTGCATGATAATCCGGATGACATAAACAAAAAATGCGGGTGTGTCCTATGCTATTGTTTAATAACCCTAACCCTGCCACAGTACCGCCATATCTCGGAGGGTTGCCAAGGGACGTGGCTTGCAGATATGCCATGGTGTTGAGCCAATTCAGGAAGGGATTTTCAAAGGGCCAAGACTTCAGCCCTGCCTTAGGGGTAAGCGTGAGTAGCTTGCGAACCTCCATCCGAGTCTACAACAAAAGCGCGATCTTGTTCCAGCTGCAACCCATACTATACTACCTAGGCGTCAGAGAAAAAAACCAGGACCTAAGCCAAAGTCAATCAAGGAGCGAGTGTTTACTCAAAACTCCGAATTCTCTGTCAAACCGTAGAAAAGAATTGAGCGCAGCTATAGTCGAGAGAAAAAAATCTGGGTTTAAAGTCCTATCACCTTCATAAAATACCACCTTCATAAAATACCAGTAGAGAGATATGGCAAAATATCCTATTATCGGACTCCAAGTATTTCTGAAGCAGCCAGCACTTTTCTGATACCAGAGAGTATGATCCACAGGCGGTTGATGAAAGAAGATGAGATAGTACGGCAGGATTGTGGAAGTCTATCACGGCGTGATACGATATCAAGTACGGTTGCGGGGAGAAGGATTAGTCAGGGTTTCTCTTATGTTCTATGGGTTTCGGTTGCAGGGTTCTATGAGTCAACGGCATGCAGGTATTTGTAATGATGGATTCCCTTTGGGTTCTACGGGTTTCTATGGGATGAGTCAGCGAGGGGTTTTCAGGGCTATATATAGGGAGCTCGTTCCCTCGCTTGTAGGACTTCTCTTCTTCTCCTTTCTTCTTCACGCAACCTTCCTGTCATCTTAGGCGTCCTTAGTTTCTCCTCGAATATATTCTCTTTCCTTTAGCCATAGTTCCACCAGTTGTGCCACCCCCACGGGGACGTTAAGACCATAGCCTCGCACCCTCGCCTCGACCCTTGCCTCCCGTTCCCTTCAGCGACGTTGTATCCCACCCGACCCCTCTCTGTCTAGCCTAAGTGGTTTGCCTTGGCTTGTTCAGTACTCGCCTCCGCTTAGCACCGTGATAAAGTCATAGGGCAAAAAATATTGATTTCATTTCTAAATGGCTGGAGTTGGAGGAAAAACTATACAATTTATTCCTTTCTCATAGAGCAGAAAGAGAAATTGTACGGAGGGGATGGTTTAGAAGAAGGGCGAAGAGATTGTTCCACGAAAGCTATCCTAATGCACTATCGATGTTATTTGTGTTCTCAATTAGATGGTTTAACAACTTCCTCAACCGTCACCATTTATCTATACGAGTCATCACAAACAAAGCACAGAAAATCTCTGATAATTATAAACAGCTAATAATCAACTGGCTACAATTCAATAGAAGAATATCCCAGCCAAGGAATATATGGGAGCGTTCTGGAATTATCAGCGATGTTGATTGTTTTCTTTTATCCAATATAGCCAACTTTAACAAGACACCAATACTTTTTGAATATCTTGACGGACGTACATACGATACGGTTGACATACGTACACTTTGGGCAAAGGGTACCAAAAGTAGATGGGATAAACGACAGGCTTGTCTTATTTTAATTGTTTTTGCAGACGGTGTCTCGCGCATCAAACCCAAGCTAGTATTTCACGCAATGACTGGTGATAAAATCCTGAAAAAAGAAAAACACCCCTATGATAAACTGGTAGCAGTAGAATTTAATTCTACTGCCTACAATAACGAGAAACTATTTGTCAAACAGATAATAGAGGAAATTATACCTGCTTTTAATAGACGCCATTCTCTGCTTGCTCTCGATGCTACAGAATTTCACAAAACCCTGACTGTTCTCAATACTCTATCAGAGAATGATATTATTCCTTCAATAATACCTGGTGGATGTACAGTCATATATCTATTATTCACCCATTTAAGGGTACGTTACTTGAAGAAATGGAGATATATTTTGACCAGGAAGAAGAACAGGGAAAAACAGAATGGTCGGTTAGTGATAGAAGGATAATGACAACTATATGTGTGGGGCCAGCATGGGAAAGATTCTGTATTTATCACGGCGTGATACGATATCGAGTACGGTTGCGGGGAGAAGGATTAGTCAGGGTTTCTCTTATGTTCTATGAGTTTCTGTTGCAGGGTTCTATGAGTCAACGGCATGCAGGTATTTGTAATGATGGATTTCCTTGGGGTTCTACAGGTTTCTATGGGATGAGTCAGCGAGGGGTTTTCAGGGCTATATATATAGCTGGTTCTCGCTTGTAGGACTCTTCTTCTTCTTCTTTCTTCTTCACGCAACCTTCCTGTCATCTTAGGCGTCTTTAGTCTTTGCTTGTCTAGAATACATTCTCTATCTTAGCCATAGTCCCTTCGGTCGTGTTGTCCCACGGGGACGTTAGACTACCTCCTCGCACTCGCCGTCTCAGCCCGCCCGTCCCAAGTTTCGGCCGCCCCCTCTCTCGTCTCGTACTCACTCACCATAGTTAAGCCTTGGTGGTTCACCTTGGCTCGTTCAGTCCCAGTCCTCGCTTAGCCCCGTGATACTAAGGTTGCGTCTCCAACGCCAACCCGAACCACAACTCCGCCGACATGTCACAAGAACAAGTCATGACAGACCCAACAGAACTCGACTATGACCGACTCGAAAGAGACTTGGGTCGCTTTGTTCAAGCATACCCCCGAGCACCACCAGGCGCATCTGAGGACGCATTGTTTAACCACAATGTCGTCATGCGTAGCCATCAAGCGGTCAACGAACTCCGAAACGAACTGAGACTAACCCAACAGGAGGCAGATGAAGCAACGGAGATATGGAAACAAAGGATCACCGAACTAGGGCAAGACCTAGAAAAGGAAGAAGCAAAGCATGACTCGCAAAACGTAAGTCATCACGCCCTCCCGGCAGTAGCAACAAGAAACCTAGCAGAGCGACAGGAGGCCTAGGCCGCCTGCGAAGACTTCTGCAACCAGGCCCCCACCACCCGCAGCAGAACAACCAGCACCACCCGCACCTCCTCCTCGTCGCCCAACCGATTCCTCCAGAACTTAATAGCACATAGAAGCAAGAATGGAGAAGTCGGAGAAGCTCCCGGACCCCAAGCAGTTCACGGGCCTCCGGAAGGAACTCCCCCTCTTCCAGCACATGCTGAAACTTAAACTCTTGGGCAATGCCGACCGGTACCCCACCCTACAAAACCAACTCACCTATGCCATCTCTCGCCTGGAAGGCCCCGCCGCTGACCAGTTCATGCCATACCTTACCAACACTGGGGTTAATCTCCCCTCCATGGATAGGTTTTTTGAAATTCTACACACAGCCTTTGGGGACCCGGACTTGGTCGGCACCGCCCGCCAGAAGCTCAGGAACCTACGCCAGTACGGACGATCATTTTCAGACTACTTTGCCGAGTTCCAACGATTTGCCGCCGATGCCGGGTTAGGAGAGGCTGCCAATGTGGAAAGCCTCCTGGCCGGACTAAACGAGGAGCTAACCAGACTCATGGTCCATGAGGATACCCCCGCCACAGTCTTGGAACTTGCTACCATCCTGCAGCGGTTGGATAACAAACAGCAAGCCCTCAACGCCCGCTTCCGCCCCCGCTACCAGTCTTCTGCGCCGCCCGCTCGCCCAGCCTCTCGCTATACCGCGCCAGCTCCACCCCCCCCTCGCTACCAAGCTCCTGCTCCGCTATTCGCCCGGCCCCCGGCGCCCCACACCTCCCTCCGCAACCCTCCGGCCGCCGCACCTGCCGCCGCCCACCCATCACACACACCTGGAGGAACAGTCCCCATGGATCTATCCACTGGCCGGGGCCGCCCGGACCCTCAGGAAAGAGAGGCCCGTCGGGTAGAAAATAGATGCTACTATTGCGGAGGTGTAGGGCACCTCATTCGGGAATGCCCACAGGCGCCGCCTCCGAGAAACCCAGCCCCCAGGATGAGGGGAGCCAGGGCAGATATTAGGAATGAAGAAAAAGAAGAAGGAGCCTCCGGCGATGAGGCGTTAAAAGATTTTTCCCTGGACTAAGTGGCTCACTCCAGGGACGGTTAAAGGATTTTTCTAGGATTTCGGTCTCCGGGTTTTCGGTCTCAGAGAAGGATATGGATGGGAATCAATTAGTTGTAACTTGCTCAATTTCTCAAAATAAAGATTCTTTCATCCCATCATATGCCCTCATTGATACTGGCGCCTCAGGATACGCTTTCATAGACAAAGACTTCGTATGCCACCACAAACTTAAACAAACCCCCCTCATCCTCCCACGACACATAGACGTAATAGATGGAAGACCTATCGAATCAGGGAAGGTTACCCATAAGGTCATCCTCAGCTTAGACATAAACGGACACAGAGAGGAGGCCCCCTTCTTTGTCACCCAGTTAGGACATTACCCCATTGTTATGGGCCTCCCATGGATGCGCAGACACGCAACTACAATTCTCCCTGCCACTAACGAAATACAATTCAATTCCTCAGCCTGTGTCAAACACTGCTCCCTCAACAACACCAAAGTCACCGCTAGGGGTATCTCTATTGAACCCCCCACTAAACCAACAACGAACATCTCCGTCATCACCTCATACGCGTTCCACAGACTGCTCCATAAACAGAGAAAAGGAATGCGACTATATTCAACCACACTCAAGGCCCTCGACGACCTCCTCACCCCATCGCCCAAAGACCCCATCACCACTTCCTTCACCTCCTCAACGAACCTAACGCTACAGGACTTCCTCCGCGCCGATCCGACTATGACCTCTCCATTGACATCCAGGAAGGCAAGACAGTACCCTTCGGTCCTATGTATGGGATGACGCGGTTGGAGCTACAGGCACTCAGGGATTACCTAGCGGAATACCTTTCAAGTGGGAACCTCCGCCACAGCACCTCCCCAGCAGGCTCCCCAGTACTATTTGTAAAGAAAGCGGATGGATCTCTCCGTCTCTCGTCGACTATAGAAAGTTGAAGCGGTAACGGTTAAGAACCGCCACCCACTGCCATTAACTCCGGAAACTTTCATGGGCATCTCGGCCGCCAAATACTTCACTAAACTAGACTTACGCAATGGATACCACCAGCTGAGAATCAAAGAAGGAGACGAATGGAAAACGGCATTCAGGACCAGGTACGGCCACTTCGAATACACGGTCATGCCATTCGGTCTCACCAACGCGCCGGCAGCATTCCAACATTGGGTGAATGACATGCTACGTCCACACCTTGATCATTTCGCGACGGCCTATCTGGATGACATACTCATCTACTCTGCCACACTGGAAGAGCATAAGGTCCATGTTGATAAGATTCTTCGGATACTGGAACAACATGAAGTACATCTAAAACCTGAGAAGTGTGAATGGCACGTCAAAGAAACAATGTACCTGGGATTCGGACTCACTCCTGAGGGAATCAAGATGGACGAAAAGAAGGTCGCTACGATCAGGGATTGGGAGACACCAACCTGTCTGAAAGACGTACAGGAGTTCCTAGGCTTCGCTAACTTCTACCGGAGATTCATCTACGCATACTCCAGAGTTGTTTCCTCTCTAACGGCCCTCACTAAGACAGGAGTAAAGTTTGAATGGACCGAGAAGACCCAAAAAGCTTTCGATAACCTAAAAATAGCATTCACCACCGCACCAATACTCAGACACTTCGACCCCGACCGAGAAATCATAGTGGAAACAGACGCCTCCGACTACGTCTCAGCTGCCATTATGTCACAAAGAGACGATGAAGGGATACTACATCCAGTGGCCTTCTTCTCGAAAAAACACACGCCGGCAGAATGCAACTATGAAATCTACGACAAAGAGCTACTAGCAATCATCCGAGGATTCGAGGAGTGGAGATACTTCTTGGAAACAGCCTCCTTCCCATCATCAAGGTCCTAACAGATCACAGGAACCTTGAATACTTTATGTCAACTAAACTATTAAACCGACGACAAACACGTTGGTCGAGTTCCTATCCCTGCTTCAATTTCAAGTATACAATTCCGACCAGGAAAACAAGGAGGAAACCAGATGCATTGACTAGGAGATCAGGAGATCTACCTGAGGGGGGATGAACGCTCATGCACCAGTACCAGACAGTGTTGAAGAAAGAAAATTTGGATTAGCTAAGTTTGTTCGCGGCTTTGATAAATGAATCCGCTGAAGGAACGCCCACCATTCAGGAGTTATTTTCAATTGCTTACCAAGAAGACAGTTTCCCAAACAAAGTTCTCACCATGCTAAAGGATGGCACCAAACAATCAAAACAAATTTCATACCGAACGCTACGAAAACGGTGACGCTTCTCCTGTACCGAAAACTCTTCGTACCAGAACATGAGGAACTACAACTCAGACTCCTACAAGAATACCATGAGAAACCATCAGCAGGGCATCCAGGAAGAGCTAAAACACTTGAACTCCTCAGCCGCTGAATACTACTACCAAACATGCGGAAGTATACCGACCGCCACGTTATGAAATTGTCACACCTGCCAAGAAGCAAAAGCAAACCGCAACGCACCTCAGGGAGTCCTCCGCCTCTTTCAGTACCTAAACTACCATGGTCAGACGTATCAATGGACTTTGTGACCGGCCTTCCCCTCAGCAACAACTACAACGCGATCCTCGTCGTCGTTGACCGCCTTACAAAAATGAGACACTTCATCCCATGCACTGAAGAATCAGGAGCCAGAGACGTCGCTAGAATGTATCTGGAGAATGTATGGAAACCCATGGCCTCCCAGAAAAGATTGTATCAGACCGGTACACAATTCACTTCAGACTTTTGGAAATCCTCTGCGACAGGCTAGAAACCTCCCCCCGCTTCTCCACCGCCTTCCACCCCCAGACTGATGGCCAGACAGAGAGAATCAACGCCATCATGGAACAGTACCTCCGCAGCTACGTCGACTACCAACAAGACAATTGGGCTACCTACCTACCAATGGCGGAATTCGCAACTAACAACCATATATCAGAATCCACCAAGCTTTCCCCCTTCGAAGCCAACTATGGCAGACACCCCCGAATGACTTTTGGCCCCCTTCGTCACGGCACCACTACCAATGAGGACCAAGCCAACACTATGGCAAGAGATATGTCAGAAGTGTTTGACTTCCTCCGAGCTGAGATGTTCAGAGCACAGAAGATACAGGAGGAGTCAGCCAACGCCAACAGGACCCCGCCCTGCTACGCCCATTGGAGACAAAGTATGGTTATCTACCAGGAACCTACTTTACCAAGAGACCTTCAAAGAAGCTGGACTGGAAACAAGTCGTCTGCACTGCCTCCCGTATTGTCAGCCCCTACGCTACGAGCTCACCCTACCCCTTCAATGAAGGTCCACCCAGTCTTCCACGTATCACTACTGTCCCTCGCCCACGACCCGTCCCCTGGACAACTACAGCCTCCGCCACCACCTGTCGAGATAGAAGGAGAACAGGAATGGGAGGTAGATGCGATCCTAGACTCTGAAACGAAGAGACGACTAGAAGACTCGTCCGACACCGGGTATGACGAACCCTCATGGCAACCTTGGGACGACTTGGACAACTCCCCGAAGTTAGTGAAAGACTTCCACTAACGCTACCACGTAAGCCTAAGAGGACTTAGGCCTCAGAGGGGACCTAATATCTATCGGCGTGACGATATCGCGATTCGAGGGGAGAAGGATTAGTCAGGGTTTCTCTTATGTTCTATGAGTTTCTGTTGCAGGGTTCTATGAGTCAACGGCATGCAGGTATTTGTAATGATGGATTTCCTTGGGGTTCTACAGGTTTCTATGGGATGAGTCAGCGAGGGGTTTTCAGGGCTATATATAGAGCTGCTCCTCGCCAGGTGACTCTTCTTCTTCTTCTTTCTTCTTCACGCAACCTTCCTGTCATCTTAGGCGTCTTTAGTCTTTGCTTGTCTAGAATACATTCTCTATTTTAGCCATAGTCTCTTCGGTCGTGTTGTCCCACGGGGACGTTAGACTACCTCCTCGCACCCTCGCCTCGTACCTAGCCCTTCGCCCCTCGTCCCAAGTTTCCCGGCCGCCCCCTCTCCCACGTCGTTCACTACCTCACTCACCATAGTTAAGCCTTGGTGGTTCACCTTGGCTCGTTCAGTCCCAGTCCTCGCTTAGCCCCGTGATAGTATTGAGAAAAGAATTGTCATATAGGAAGCATTCGTCAATGTAGGGTTAGCACTGCCTGTGGATGGAAGCAGTGATTCAGAATTGAGGATAAAGGGATTTACAGCGGAAGAGCTATATATAGGGGACTGGTCAAAAAATTATGTTCCGAGTCCCTTACTACAAAACCATCAAGTTATTCAAGAAGCAGATGACGGGTCACCTGTAGTAGAGTTCGTTCCTGTATTTAAACTGTCACTCGCGTTTGATAGCTGTATGTCTCAAAGCTATGATGATTTTGATTGAACTAGGAATGATAACCTTTACCTGCAAGCCACGTCCCTTGGCAACCCCCTGAAAAACTCGAGATATGGCGGTATCTCAGTATCTTACCCCTGCATATTTGACGTGACCCTATTGCAGACACCTGTAATTACGTAACCGGAGGACGACCCCAACATTTGGGGGGCGATGGCCCCCCAACAATACAACTATTCTCTCTCTGTTAAATGATGCCTCCAACTAATCTTATCATTTATGGTTGTGGAATTATTGAATTCCTAAAAGTTGGGTTTTTGGTGAGAGACCAAACGAATGCCGCCATGGTTGCCTATTTAGGCATTTATCAGACTACCGCTTAATATCATTGATAGGTCTTGGTGTGGATTGGAGCTCTGGGGTCGCTAGGTTATTCTTAAGGATGATTGGCCCTCAGCATCGCCGATTTCAATGCTACCCTTGGACGTATGAGACATTTGGATGTCTCTCATGCATAAACCTGCAAACGTCATAGTACATTCGGGGTATTCTAGAGACTACTCTGCTTACCCGGACTTCTTTACACACAGAATCTCGGCGCTAATGCATGAGAGAGATTCTCCAAATGTCTCATACGTCCAAGGGATAGAAAACGCATAGTGTTACAGGATTGTTCGGGAGTACGGTACTAGTAGTACAATGGGATTGTCCTAGTGCGACGGTGCGATAAGGGAGTGACGTGCGCCCAGAAGCAGGGCTCGGTTACAGCTCGGCAATCAGGACTACCCCTCTAGTGATGACGTGGGCTTACCCCACCTCGTAGGAAATCGGGAGCGTTAGCGGAGGCATTGCGGGAGATTTGCTATTGGAGGAATTAGCGGGTTTAAGAATGTTCTTCCTGTATAAATAGCTAGTAAGATTCCTGTCGTCTTAGGGGAATCATATCCTTCAAGCGAACGGAATCCGGTCTACAATATTACAAGTTTAAAAGCTACAGAACTATCGCTTAGCATTAGCCATATCTTAGTAACTTCTGAGATATCCCTTTACACATAGAGCTATACTCAGAGGCCCCATTGTGAAGATGAACCTTTTATTGCAGCTCAAAAGGAGTGGGAAGCAATTAGGTGGATCCAACAAAGTGTCTATGCGGGTATTTTTATTATTTTTTGTTTAGCGGGTACAGGGCCACAGTGTAAGTGGCAACCAGTTTCCCCCTAGTCGATCTTGTCCCCAGCCCATACGGTGATGTTAGTGGTGGTGGTGGTTGTATAATTTAGGTTCATCACAGTAGGGTCTGGAGCAATAACTTTCGGAAAACAACCGGGTTTCTAAATAACCCCGCCGGACCTTTTTTGGTAGAGAACCCGGAGTTTTTGGCATAGTAACTGGGGATTTTGGAGGGCAACCGGACTTTTTTTGGTGCAGAATCCGGAGTTTTGGGGGCGCTCTTTGGCATAGAAACCCGGCAAAAAAGGACTGGTACAAACCTTTTGGGCAAGCACACCAGACCCTTCCGGTATTGAACCATACAACCAAAAAAATACTGCTGGGGTCTGGGAACGAGACTAGTTTCCCCCATACGGAATAAATTCAATGTTCAAATTTCAAAAGCCTCTAACACCAAATTTTTTTTATCAACCCCCATGATTCATGGTTTGCTTTGGGAGGTTCGGGATATAATTTCAGAGTCTTGTCTAAACGTTAGGCGGTTATTTACCCTAGGGATCAGAGTTCGGGTAGGTGCACTAACCACATTAGGTGCCAAGATTGATTTTTCACCTAAGTTTGCGGATTCCTTACCAAAAAGAATTGAGGCATGTTTAGCAGCAGATGGAGGACACATTAAGTGGTAGTCTCATATTTAATTTCCTTATATTCTATCAAAAATCACTATGTATTCTCTCTCAAATATTTTGTCAATTGATTTATTCGTTGATATTCGGGGGTGTCGCGCGTGGTTGACCCGGCGAAACGGCACCAACCTTTTGAGCGCGACTGTACATAACCTCTCCCTCTCCTCGTCTTCCCCCTACTTCTTGCCTTGTTTGAGCTTCTGCTTCTTTGCTTTGCGCTTATCCTTATGGCTCGCTGTCGGGCTGATATCGCTCTCCTCCTCCATCTTGGCTTCACTCGTGTCCTCGCCCTCTGATAATTCTGGAGGCGTCAATTGCCTCCCCCCCTTTCCTTTCCCTCCACCTACAGGCTTTGCCTTCTTTCCCTTGGTCTTAGGGGCTTTCACTGGCTTTTTGGCGACAGCCTTCTTCATCTTCCCATCGAGCCTGTCTATCCACTCCTGCAGTATTTTCTCCATCTCCTGTATAGCAACCTTCTCCTCTCTACAACTCTCCCGCCAAGTCTCAACCTCCATGCCCACAGGCGTACGCACACCAAAGAACGCATTCCGCTCCCCTAACCGCACATGTAAGATCTCTGACTCTGTTTTCTCGGCCTCAGCGGTCTTGTCGGCCGCCGTCGACCCCTCGGTGGGCTTCGTAACAGACTCCTGCGACGCAACCACACCAACCCCCCTCTTGCAGGGAGCACCCCGCGCCACGCCAACCTTTTTCCTCTCCCTCTCCTCTGCCACACCTATATTTCGCGAGAGCTCCTGTAGTTGTATGTACAGGTCCAGCCCGTCCGTCATCACCGCTACTGACAGAGACACGCGGCCATTGAAGAGAGTCTGCAGGCGATTAGTTGTTTTCCATGTATCGCTCTCCATATACTTTTTGTAGTCAGCCTGAATGATGCGGCGGCGGCGGTACCAGGAGGCAATTAGGTACCCGCTGTAGAGAGTGTCGAGACGAGGCGGTGGGCAACATAGCCGCGGGGGCAATGTTTGGCGTGTGGCGAAGGGGGAGAGGCGGAGGGCCCGTCTGTCCAGGGGTCCCTCGCGTACATAGAGCGTGAGTGTGTCGGCGCCATTGTAGAGTTTGAAAGCCTCAGAGAGCTCCTCGATCAGCTGGTGGCGCTGTACATCTTGCCACCTATCAGGGGTGGTTGTGTTTCTGAGGACCTGGAGGATTGATTAGACGACTACCTTCTAGAGGGGATATAAAATGTCTACCTTCTGCGCCCTCGACCATAGTTCCTGACACTCCGGCACTGTCCCAACATTTACAAGAGCGACAAAGCACAGATCCATGCACCGCCTCTGTAAGGCCCGATCCTGCGGCGTATTCTTATTGCTCTCAATTACCCAGCTGTAGAAAAGGCTCATCGTCCGGAAAATTGCGCGCCGGTAGCAGTCCACCTCGTTGTCGGTACAGTCTCTCAGTGTTGGCGCCCAAAGTGGAAGGTAGAGGTGTGTCCACGACGTGGGAATCACAATATTTGTGCGGTGGGAGGCGAATAGTAGGGGTGTCATGATGCTTTCAAAGATGGATATTATCGAGGGGTGAGAGGAAGACAAGTACGCTGTAGGCTGCAGCATCCCACGCAGGGTGAGGAGGAGGCTATCGATCCAGTCGAGCTGTAATCGGATGGGTGTAAGCGATTAGGTGCGACGCCTGTCCGCTGGGTCGAGGGATAGACTATTTGGTACATACCAGGGTTCCCATTGAGCACTCAGATGGCTGGTTCCACTCGTGCAATGTCCGATACTGCCTCAAAGCCTCGAATATGATGTCTGCACCTACGCTTGGCTGCACCTTCTTTTGCTGTTTTTGGGTCCGCCCGCTACCGCCGGCGCCCTTTTTCTCGGCGCCCTTTTTCTCGGCGCCCTTTTTCTCGGCGTCCTGTTTCTCGGCGTCCTGTTTGTCGGCATAAGATGCCTCAATTTTAATGCGGCTGGCATTTATAAGGTCTTCTAGACCATTCCATCTCAAGCCTATAACTGGGTTAGTTCTAAGCACTGAGCCCTGGAAGAAGACAAGAACATACCCAAGTCCACACCCAACTGATAGTTTTCCAACAAGTATGTAAAGTCCTCTCCGGATCCCTTAGCCTCCCACGACCCCCAGCGCTTTCGGAAGCGTCCTCGAAGCCCGTCGAGGAGAATGACGGCCTCCTCTTTACGAAACCAGCTGCGCAGGCTGATGATAGATTCGGCGCTCTGAAAGCATGCGGAGTGGTATGTCAGCCTGTTGAGAAGGGTATCGAGACAGTAGTCTGTACACATGAATTGTGAGAATGGCTGGATAAAATATATAAGCTTGTTTGTGTGCGTGCGGAGGAGGGAGTACCTTGCAGATGTGTTAGGTAACTGGGGGTTTTAACAGTACCCCGTAGTATCTTGTATCTCTCAGCTAAGGTAGCACAGGATGAGCGAAAACCGATGATGTCCTGCTGCTTGTGTCAGCTGCGGGGGAACACAAAAATCGGTCACCGTTGGCCTTTCTTCAAATGGGGGGGAGGAGAAGGAATGGGATTGATGCAGGTGCCCTTCGGGGATCATAACCTGTATGGACCTCTGCGTAATGAAATTATGAGAGCACCCTGTGCTTTGCCCTTCTACATGACGTTCGCCCCATCCCACTATACATACGCACAGTTAGATAGATATCGTATCAGCCACCCCTTCAAAGAATATCATCAAGGGGCACGTGTTTAGCGGACCTCTTGTTTTACATGCGGCACACCCTGTCTCTAACCCCGAAGATTCCTCCCACAGCTCTTTCACCCTTCCCTCAACCAGGGGATTAGCAGCTTGCAACCGCTTGGTAAGGTAATCAACAATCTTTTTGGCCATTGATTTGTAGTCGAGGTCACTGCTGTCCTTCGCGGAGTGTAGATGTGACCATCTCAGCACCTTATAAGGCTTGGCGTCACCCGGTATGTGCAGCACCCCTAGAGCAAGAAGCATGGCCTGCGGAGTACAATCATCTCCGTCTTTTGTAGATGTCGAGGTCTCCTTCTCGTTTATAAACTTAGAGATCTTGTCTATTCTTTGTGCAAGGCCGTGTAGGTAGGCATGGGGCATGGCCGCCTGATCTTTGGCCACCTTCAAGAAGTATTTGATATTGGTGGAAACCTGATTACTGGTAAGTTACAATTACAGCGGTAAAAAGGAAGCAGAGTGGAGGGCCCTCTTCTCACGATTGTATCCAGATACTCCTTAATCCATTCTACCTCGATGCGCCGTCTATCCAGCTCCGCCCCCGATGTGATGTACTCGCCCGCCAGAGCTTCTAACCCCTCCCACTTCTGACTCCACTCGGTTCCCGCATGCTGTCCATTATAATGAAGTGAAAAGTTATTGCTCTCTCCGGACATGTTGGCAATTAGCCTCTTGGTCTGAGCGTAGTTGAAGACATCCTCCAGGCGCATATCCTCACTTTCAGACTCCTTCACCACAACACCCTCGTTGTAGTCCCGCCCGCGCTCAATCATACCTGCCAACGCATCATCGAAGTCATCGCTCGAAGCAGCGTGCAAGAGCGCCTCCTTGATGCGCCCGCGGCAAACATAAAACTCGACCAGCTCCCTGCTCTGATTCAACCCTTTGAGGAACGTCTCCTTCTCATCGTCGGAGGTGAACATGGCTAATGCCCTAGATTGGAGATCCAGCCTGACTGGGCTTTTCTGCCGTACATACTTGTTGCATGCCCGCGCATAGATAAGTCGGTCATTGTCAGGGATTTCATCACGATGGCTGTAGGTGTTAGTCATGTTCATCTTCATCTTCTACTCATTCGACCACTCCGTATATTTGGGACTGATCCTGCGTACCTATGAAATTCGGAAATCAGTCTCTCGTACAGTTTCCCCTCGAAGAGGGCCAGTAGCGCCATTGGTGATTTCCTGCATCTGAGGTACTCATCCGCCGCGCGGGAATACTTTCCCACCCTCTTGTATAGTCTTGCAGCCTTCTCGTACCGCCCCGCCGCCCGGAAGAGCTCTGTAACTACGGTCAGCCCGTGAAACATAGCGGGTAAATTCAGCGATAGTGATATATAACATACCAGCTGCTATTGCAAAGTCCCCTCTTGCCTCTAGACAAGCCGCAGCCCTCTCCTTCATTTCCAGCTCCAGAAAAAGGTCACTAGCCTGCTTGAAGTGGTGCCGGGTCTCCAAAACCTCCCTTCTTGCGCTACATTCCTTCCCCCTCTGCTCGGACTGGCTGGCGGTGGCCCATTTGATCTTGGTCTGGTCCCTGGCATTCTTAAAGCAGCGGAGGGCCTGCTCAAAGATTCCACGCTCCATGCACTGATTCCCGGTTTCGATCCATTGCTGGGCGGTGGTCGTGTTGGTGGGGCGTACTGCGTCGAAGATTCCTCTAGGCCTCGGGTCCGCTCCTACAGGTTCTTCTTGTGTTTCAGAAGAGGTAGTGTTGCAGACCTCTTTAGAAAGATTCTGTAACTGTGTGTACATATAACAAGAGCAGGGTTAATAAATTAAACCCATTAAACTCTGAGGCGCGCAAATGGAGAAACACAGGATAGGTGAAAGCTGGAGGGATTAAGGTTTGGGGTAAGTTTATATTTATATATATACGTACATCTTCATTATTGAAACGCTTCACGACAACGAGCGGCACCCGGACATGCGCCGTCAGTAGCTCCGGAATCAAGCCGGGATTGCTCTCCAGAATAAACAGCCGGCTGCGTGGGCGAGTGATTGCAACATAAAGGTTCTACACAATTGCAATTAGAGACACCGTTAGTCCCGAAATGCACCATACACACGTTCATTGCCAGGCTAATAATAGCCAGATTTATTCGAACCTACCTTCAGTTCATTACACATATTCTATGAGTCCTCAAATATCACCCGCTCCGTCAATCCGTCAGCTATCCACTCATGAAATAAAAGGTCAAACGATAGCACTCCTGAATGAAGATTTGAGCATACCGCATGGCTCGCCGCATACCCCTCCCAGGAACCTCCCTCCATCATACTCTTGAACCCACCGAGACACGGGCTGCGGCTGAAAAATTCATACAGAAACACATCATCGTACTCCATCCCCTTACTTTCCAGAACAGTGAATACGATACTCCCTGCCGAGAGCTGCGGTTCAAGCTCTGCCTGCACGGTGCGGTCACGAACGATGATGATTTGTTGCGTACTGACCTGGTGCTGGGTCGTGGGCTCCGCGGCAACACGCAGGAACGAGACCAGAGAAGGACCAACTTGCTTTTCTTTTAGCTATGCACAAAGCCTACAGATTGAGGGGCATGTGATAAGACATACTAATAATAACAGGCTTTGGCCCCATATACGTCCCGATCTCTGGGGCAAGCTTATCCACCAGGTCCGGAAATCCTCTCCATAACTTATCCATCACCCACGACGCAAGGCTCAGTATCCCTTGATGCGAGCGAAAGTTCTCCGAGAGATCGAAGCGTGTTGCTTTTGCCACAGTGGGATCAATGGCGGTGAGGGGATGACTCGAAAATGTGTTGTAAAATAGGGCTTTGAGATTGGCAAAGCGGAAGGTGCTATCTTGCGAGATGCATTGAGCGCTGTCGCCGGCTATGCATGGGTTTAGTTAATAGAATATCCCAGCGAGAGAGGGAGAGAGACAGAGAAACTGTATTGTGATGATTGTACGCACCAAAGTGGATTCCGCGCGGGTTCTGGACTAATGTTAAGAGCAGGAAGATTTCGAGTAGGCGTTGATCTTGGACCTCTACGTATAAATTTGCCAAAATAAGCTCTGCCATCTCCGGATACCCTGAAAATGGCGGAAACAACATGAAGTTAAATAACAGACTCATGCTCACCATCAACATAGACCTCCGCAAACATTCCCACCAGTATCTCCTTCACCACTTGATTACGCTCCAACGCCCTCATTACACTCCGCACCCTATCAATCCCGTCCTGGTCGTCCTGCGCTCTCTTCCTCTTCTCGTAGCGCTCAAAAAGGGTGTACACCGCCTGGCGATCCTCCTCCGTGGTGAAAGTCGGTGCGACCCTAACACTTGTGTCGATATACTCCTGCCTAGACAGTGGGGCACTACCACCCTTGAGTACACTCATGATTTCGGTGAAGACCATGTCTGCGTGGAGGTGGCCCTTGAATCCGGGAGGGAAGTGTCGCCAGTAGTCCAAGCGGAAAATTGTATAGTCGATAAGACGTCGGGAAGAGGCGCTTGTTCGGTCATGAGCCCTATATATATGGGCATTAATTTATCATTGTACCAGGCATGGCACTAAGCTAGCTACCAATTCCATTCCGGGGAAAGAGGGGGGGGGGTACGTTATCGTATTCTCAATCCTTCGTAGGAAGTGGTCAAACGTACACACAAACGGAAAGTCGTTGGTGCGTAGGGAGAGAAGATCTTCGGTTGTATCAGCGCCCATATCTATGCTTCTGACCTCGCCGGAGATGCCGTCTCCTTCCCCAGTAATAAGGTCGCCATAACCGTGATGGTGATCGGCCTGACGCATAAGTTGCGAACTAATAAGGAGCTTCACGTCACTCTGCAACTTTCGTGCAAGTGGCTCAGAGCGTGTTAGGAGTAACTATATATATGTGGAGATATACCAAAGGTCAGTCGCCGCCAAACACCACACCAACATGGATAGATGGTCGGTGGGAGAAATACCTGTCTTATTGGCTCTTCCGGCATCACAACATTACGCGCCAGATAGCGACACATAAGCTTATATAATAGGCACGAAGTCTTCCCGGTACCGCTGCGGCCAAGGATGAATGTCGCGTTCTTGTGCTTGATGATTTCAGCCTCAGGGCCAGTGACATCAAATGGGAAATCCGAGTTCTCATTCCCGTGAATAATATTTGTAAAGATGTTGACCGTGAGAGTATGAAATCTTCCTATTTATTCATTGGACCATTTGGTTATTCTCAGCAGGTTCCCAGAGAGCAGTTATATATATCTAGTGGTGGGAGTAACGAACCTGAAATCAGCATATCCTGTGCCATACGCTCTTGCTCAGGCGGACCTCCGCTGTTCCCTTGTCCGTCATCCCCTCTGTTTTCCTCCTCCGAGCTGGATTTGAACTCTTCTGGGAGCTTCAGGCCATCAACCATATCGTTGAGGATTTTCTTGCAGCGGTCGACCCGTGTGGGAGAAAGCGCTTTTTGCCAGCGCTCTACAGCGCCGAGTGATGCCCGGATCTGTGCGTTCACCATATATATCGTTAATTATATGAGTAGGTATATACCACCACAGGAGATTCAGGAACATATATACCTCCTTAACATCACCGATTCTCCACACTGAATACCATCGGCCACCGTCAGCTTTAAGCGAATTTCCTGTATACAATATCTATCATGATAGAACACCATGCATACCTCTAACAATCTGACTATCCCTGCCCCAAATTTCATCATACCCAACGTCCACCTGCCATAGAATTCGCCCATTACCACCATACAGGGCCTGGAACAACCGCACGCGGAAGTGTCGCCCGTATGTGGGGCACGGTCTCGCTACAGACCGCCCAGTCCAGTCTCCACTAGCCAGGGATTGTAACTTTCTAAGTATGTGAAGGTGATTACCTGTTCTTTCAGCTATGGCTCTGATAGATGGAAGAGGGAAGGAAGTAAGGAATTTAGGAAGAGAGTAAGGATGGATGCATACCTTCCCTCCTCGACTGCTTGAGGTCCTTCAAAGCCTGCGCTGATAAAGATATCTTCCACGATCCAATGCTACCGCCCATTAGTCGGTCAATATAGATCTCGTCTTCGTCCATATCCAGCTCCATCTGGGCCTGCCGCTCAAGTTCAAGCAAGAAATCGGTTTCGTCTATTAGATCTGCCGTATCACTCTCACCCTCCCACTCATAGTTGGTGTCGTAGTCATCCATTGCAGCTAATTGTGCGAGCTAGCTATTGTAGAGGGAGGAGAGACGGATAGCGGTAGTATGTCCTATACATAGCTATACATAGCTATAAGGGTGGGCGGAATGTAGGTGATCATTACCCCCTCCGGCTATACATATTCAGGCAACCAACAAACAAACAAACCGATCGGCAAACCACATGTGCGAGGTACAGTGGCGGACACACAGAACCGACCATCAAACTATCCTTCACCCACTGACTTTCAACACCACAACACTTGTCCAGGAAGAAAGTCCCTGCCCCCAACAGCCCTACAGAAGGGATTTCGAAATAAATCTAAAACCACTCCCCCATAGCCTCTAGAACAACTTAACTGAGGGTCGGTTTTGAGTGTCCGCCACTGTACATCGTAGTAATCTATCCACAAATACTGGGCACCGCTGTTTCTGAGCCTTTATCACAGCAAAGTCCCACAAACTGTGGGTGTAAGGGTAAGTCTGCACCTACTCGAGAAATCCACTATCCCCGCGTCGCTATATCTTAATTCCGGATTCCGGGTGAAAAAGTATTTATCTGCACGAATCCGTGAAGTTTGATTCGCTAATTCACCTTGGTTCGGACTTACCACATACAAACACGGGGACAGCGGATTACCCGAGAATTGACGGTACTAGGCCTTCCCGTGGATATTTTTGAAGGCTTGTAGGCGTTTAAATGTGGTCTGTAGATCCCCCCCCAGGGGTGTCTACAGAGTTGTTGTGAGCCCTTTCTATGCAGGACCTGTAATTTATCAGAATATCTGCGGGAAGGCATCCACCGCTGTTGTTACCACGACCACTGTCTACCCGCTATCCACCATAAGAACCTGAAAATGCAGGTGCCAATATTTGTATGGCCAAGACGATTCTCCGTACAAATTATCAAATTATCCCTGTCTCTGTCAACTGCATTTTCAGGTTCTTATGGCGGGTAGCGTGTACAAACTTACCCTACGCCCATAGTACCACACTAATTCGTCTCAGCGGACACTCATTGACGTTGAAGTTACTTGTTCTAGTCATTTGTCTTACAAACGCCCCTGTAAAAGGCAACTTCGACGACTGTGTAACCGTCCGCTGAGACGAATTACTGCGGTACTGGATGACATCCATTTTGAAAGTTTCTGTAATGTGATTGGTCGGGCATGACTGGCCGTTTTGACAAAGCCCCTAGGAGTGTAGTACTTAAGCTACTAGGGGTTACCACCTTGCGACCGCGAGTTGTGTAAGTTTTAATCCTCTCTCTACGGTATGTATATGTAGTTATGGGGGCTTTCGGCCCCCCCCCCCTTCCACCCTCCCCCTCTTCCCCTCCCCTCCTCCCAATTCCTATTCCCGCCAGTTAGACATTTCATACGGCGGCCTTCGGTCCCCCTCCCCCAGTTCACAGGTTTGATGTGTTATGCTTAGTCAATACCCTCGTTGCTCTCAACCAATAAGGTTGCGGGATTTTATGCCAAAGTATATCCATTATCAATGTAATCTAGTACATAGTAGACTAACTAGGGTGTGACGGAGTGACTAGGACCGAAAGCGTGACAGACGAAAACGATGACGCAAGCGAGATCGAGGGGTACAACCGAGAGCTAGCGGGAGGACGAAGGTTCTGGCGAAGACAGAGGCAGAGGCAAGGTCGGCGCAAGGTGGTGGCCAAGGCGAAGACCAGGAGACAGGGCAGGGAGAGCGAGGATCAGCTGACGAGGCAGCTAGGGTCGAAGGAGAGCTATGAGGTTCTCCTTCCGGAGACGAGGGTCGAGGATACTTTGAGGGCTAGAGACTTATGGCTAGAGATAGTTCTTTGATTTCGTAGTACTAAGACGACAGGAAGACGAGGTGAGGAGGAAAGGAAAGAAATCTATAAAGCTCGCTACCACCTTCCTTATATATAGCCCTTCTTCCAGCCTGATTACTAATCCGTGCCCTCTTTCTACAGAACCTGTTTCCTTTCCTTATGACGTAGTTACTGCATAACCATTGTATAGTCCCTGCACAGTCTAACCTAAGAAACCTGTTTCGCCTCCTCCATGACGCAGCCATTGCGCAGCCCTTGCACAGTCCAACCCAAGAAACCTGTTTCGCCTCCTCCATGACGCAGCCTTTGCGCAGTCAGCTCGTGAGTCCACGTGACGCCGGGACATAGGGAGATTTAGCTATGGGTTTTCGATATCGGCAATGACTGTTCAGGAATGTTTTCAATGTAGCCATGGCAATCCGCCACATGTTTTTATTTGCACCATCTATCGGCCAGATATATCCCAGTTAAGATATCTTCCATAAGGATTGATTCCAGATAGTGATAACTGATGAAAATAGAGTGTATATAATAGCATACAAAGCAAAATTATCAGAATGCCCGCTACTCCACTTGTTCTATCAGCCCCTCTGTCCGCCTGCCAGTCCAGTCAGTCCAGTTTTTGCCCTACCTGTCCACAGTCCTCTCTGCTCGCCTGCCAGTCCAGTTCCTGCCCTGCCTCTCCGCTGTTGCCTCTGCTTGCCTGTCCGCTGTCTTCTCTGCCTGCCTGTCAACTCCGTCCACCTAACTTTCTGAACCTGCCGGTTGCGCGAGTCCAGTTTTTGCTCTATCGATATCACACGAGTGCCGTTCTTGCCCTGTTGGTTACGCGGATCCAATTTTGATTTATAGATTTTGCGCGAGTGCCGTTCTTGCCTGTTGGTTACGCGAATCCGATTTTTGCTCCGTTTACCCTACGCGTATCCAGTTTTTACCTGTTCAATGGTTAGCGTTGATCAAATGTCAGGATTCATTCAATATATACCTGTCAATGATGCAGATATACCTCTCGACCCCACACTTAATAGTCTTGACGACACAGAAAGGGGTGGAGGTAGAAACTCAAGGGTTGGCATAGGTCCGCTGATGGGGGCAGTTGGGGGTCCAAATTCTCGTGTGTATCTGACTGCTGATGATCGTGCAATATTGGTGCGCTTGGTTGTCGCAAATAGAATGGAGTACAATTTGAAAAAGGGTGCGAAGGCTCCATTCTGGAATAAAATCCGGACACTTCTGAAGGTTGAAATAAATAAAGATCTTAAACATCCCGATACAACTATTAGGCAAATGTCTGATGAGCGACGTGTACTTGTACAACAAGAGTGAAAGGAGAGTGAAACTGTCCAGCTGGATAGTGAAGTGGATCAAAATTTGGATAGATGGATTGAGCGGGAGGATGAGTTATTGAAGGAAAAACAGGACGCAAAAAAGCCAAAGGATGCACTGGAGCGTGAAGCTGTACATGCTGCGATACATCGAGACAACCTCCTGCTTCCTCGTAGTAACAAACGACTGTATGAATCTGAGGGAGACTATGATTCTGATGTGACAGAGGATGATTTGTTGACAGAATCTATTGTTGGAAGGCAGGAATCTATTGCGGAGTCATCTCAATCTGCTGTTTTACGCAATGCATATGAAGACATAGAAAGAAACAACATTAGCGCTGTATCAAAAATGAGGGGAATGCGGAAAAGAGTACGACAGCAGGATAGAAGTAAGGACGACACTGCAAAATAAGAGAAGATTGTTAGCGCATTAGGAAATGTTGGAGCTTTAATGGCAGGTGCACTAGAAAAACTTGCATCCTCTACTTCCATTACAGAACGCGGTCAAGAACATGTACTTGAGGATAGTATTGCAAGAGAGAATGCTCGAAAGGCTTTGATAGCGGTTGATGGAGTTAGCAATGAGCTGTGTAATCTTCGAAACACTGTTCAGACGGAGATTGAAGAAACTAAAAATATGTTAAGGTTGATTTTGGAGAAATTAAACTATATCACGCTCTAACAGCATGGACTAGATACTCATGTACAGTAGGTGGCTGACATCTGAACTTTTTGCTTGTTTGATTGCCATTAAAACAAGAATGAATGTTACAGAGTAAAATAGAAACCATGAAATATGCTGCTACCGGTGACAAGCCAATCTTTAAACCCATCTTATACCCGTTAAATCCCCAAAGCATCATAAGTTTTCCAAACTCGTGCTCTATACTGATACGTAGACTTGACATATGCGCATTGACTTCTGTAAGTAACAGATTTAAAGGTCGATTTGGATGAGCTGTATAAGAGGATAATATACCATAGGAAAGACTGTATGCTGGGTCTCCATAGATATACAGTTGATTTGTATTGAATTGGGTTTCGTGCAATTCCTGCAGTCGTGTAACAAGACCAGAATCTTGATAAACTGTCCAATCACTTTCTCTCCCAGTATAAAGTCCTGCCAAATGAGATATAAGTCCGTCAGGTGTCAGTACCGCTTGGTACTTAACAGCATGACATTTCTTATAACCAGAATAATACAGTTCCTGATTTTTATCAGGTCTGTATATTGCACGCATAGTACCATCAATGAACCCCCATATACTGTTCACTCCTCCCTTCCTCTCCACTGCATCCGCATATATCATAAGGGTTGGATAATTCAATCTGGCTTCATCCCAAAATAAAAGTTGACGAAATCGTAGAATCAAATGATGTACAACATCATTAAAAACAGTGGACAACCAGCCCCTTGACCGTTGAAAGATATGCATCAGAGACTTTAGACGGCAAGGTGCTGACAACCGGTAGAGAAGAATACAAAAGGCTAACTCTTGACTGCAGGAAATATTTCAACGGAATTTTATTTCATTTAACCCCAAATATGGTAGGACTGCTCGGATCTGTAGTGGAGCAAATCTTGACTAATATTAGTCCTTTTACACTGGCCTATTGCTATTACTTTTTCAAAAAGAGAATTTACCGAAGAAATTCAAGACACCACGTCTCATTGGAAAGTTCAAGTCTGAACTCAGGCGCTAATAGTATCAAAAGAGGGGGACGATAAGTTTGTGTTTTTTTGGCGTGTCTTGCCAGTCTTTCCCGGGCTCGCTTGGATTCATTTAGGACAGCTATAGTTGTAACCGTAGCAGAAA
Source organism: Morchella sp. 2018-W16 (assembly GCA_024713755.1). Lineage (NCBI taxonomy): Eukaryota > Fungi > Ascomycota > Pezizomycetes > Pezizales > Morchellaceae > Morchella > Morchella sp. 2018-W16. The sequence continues at coordinate 994,734 of JAMGYY010000026.1, read as the reverse complement.
GAAAAACTGTTGTTACTGCTGTCACAACAGTTGCTACTGTACTATCGTGGTGGGATGTCATAATACTTTCTCTGGTGTTGTTGGATGGCGATTAGAAGCCATCACATCAAGTCAAGTCTAAATCTACTTTGATCCATATCGTTGTTGAGTTCGCTGAAACTCCCTTTACTATCCTATATAACCAACCTCCAGCCATAGTTCTCGGCGCCGAGACAAGCGGATATCGTTATCGAAAACCCGTAGCTAAATCTCCCTACTAGTATGCTAGTATAAAGTATAAAGAAATAAAAAATATTATTTTAGCTTTAAATCATACAACATATAGAGAACATATAGAATACTGATATTATATTGAAAAAAAAATACAATGGAAAATACAAATTCAACTTCATAGCGTTTCTGAATACAACCGCCATAAAAAAATGTACTTAGGAGGTTTTTTGTATATGCAATATTAGTCGTGTTCAAAAACGCTATGAAATTGCACAATAGAGTGATTTGGCCAATCCCTTTTTTTCTAATTTTGAGCTTAAATTTTGAGTTCTTGGCGGCATTTTCACACCAAAGACTATCACCAAGAAGATTCAGAGGCTGTTAGTCAAGTGACCTCAAATTTGGCTGAGAATACATCCGGGTAATTACATGTAGTTTGCTGTATTGATCGGTCTTCGGAATATATACAAGTTGCTACTTTATTACCGTCAATCCCATCCCTTGTGACTTTCCATTTGAACTTTTCTACAGGCGGTGGCTGTTTGCCGCCCCGCAAAACGATCCTAACTTTGACAAAAATTGGGGGTTGGCCTGAAGTTTCTATTGTGGACTAGTGCAGCCGAATTCAAGTAACGTGTTTCACCGGGTAAGCAATCAACAATGACAACAGGACTCGAAATAAAAATCTGCAAGCAGTCCTTGTTGACAACTAGATTTTGAGCTGGTATGTCTTTACTAATTCAAATCCTCCAAACCTGCCAACTTGATTACCTCCGGCGCAAGGATTATTCGACAGATGGTTGACTGAACGGCAGAATCTCCCGCATCCTCCCGACTACGGAAAAGGTACCTAACCACAGACACCACATACCCGCACCACAGTTCTTATCTAGAGGCATACCACCAATGCTAACACCCTCATGAGATCGAATTCGAAAGCCACACCAACAAATACCATAGAATCTATTAGTACTAGCCACCTGTTGATATTTTGGGAAGGGTGGCAGCTAGGGATCGGTAAAATACGTAATTTAAATAAAAGACCGTATTAGAGTGTGTTGGCCACACTCATATTTTCAAATTTTGAGTTCAAATTTCGACCTCTTAGCAGGCTATCCACACCAAAACCAGTCGCCAAGAACTAAATATTCAGACTCAGAAGTAGTTGGCCAATACGCTCTAATACAAGTATTATATGGTATCAATAATACCATACATACAGCACCCTTGCAGCCAAGGCGATGAGACCTGAGAAGAAAAAATGCAAACGATAAAAATCGAACCAAATGTCGGCACTATGAGTAGGAATAAGGCTAGTGAAGTTGATAAAAGGGAAACAGCAAACCAGTTCCGCCGAAAAGCTGGAAAAGTGGGTGATCTTTTGTGATCTAAACCCCTGCATTCCCTATTCAGGATTAACTTTTCTTAGTCTCTATTTTTCGCTGTATTATTGAGAAAAACACAGTAAAATACATAAATACAATACATTACGGTACCGTAATTTTACAAGTCCGAACCCTAGTGGCAGCATTGTCTCGACGGTTTATGGGATACAGACGGAAGTAAGAAAGAAAAACGAGTGACAGCATGTGAGAGTAACGAAAACAAAATGAGCAAATTGCCCGACTGAATAGAAGTAGAAAGTAAAACATAGGAGTTGTACCAACCACACCGGGTAATAGCTACGCCACACTTGTTGATTTATGAAACCTCTGGCTTACGTATCGCGATTTCTTTTCCTTTTCGTAGCAGTAGGACTTTTTTTTTAGGCTGAGTATCCCTTAGTCTGCCAATGCTGACCCCCTATAACAGAGGACCCCCGCATGGAAGATCTATTATTTGATAAGGGAGAGAATGGGATCTATTAATAAAGCTAAAACTTGCGTCTTCTGGGCAGGGAACAGCAGTTAATTTAGGGAGCAGCGGTAAATTCTAAGGAACAGTAGTAAATTGTTGATCTAGGTAAGAGTAGCCACCGCGCAACGGCAAGGTTTCCATATCCATACACCACTTCCCATCTCCAACGCACGGAAAAACTAGCTGGTCACCTCTAGTACCCCCTCGAATTAGTCTATCAGTAAAGCTGCCCCCGGGGAAAATAAATCTGGTGTGGCTTTACTATGTAACAGATCTCGTTGTTTCTCCAGAAGATATAATTCTTCTATTATAAGGGGCAACAATGGAAAAAAGCTGGGATAGTAGTTTGTCCATATCAACTTCCCAGAGTTGCCCGCCCCCTCCGGAGTATGAATATGAATAATTATTCTATAAGCCGTCAATGCTGGCACCCCTTATTTGGGGCCAAAAGCCACACCAACAAGTACCATAGAATTTATTAGCACTAGCCACTTGTTGGCATCTTGTGAAGGGGTTAACGGTTTATAGGATAATCGCTAGAGCTAAATTAATCCCCTTAGTGATTGAGGCCTTTGGTAACTATGAAGGCAGTGTGGGGCTTGGAGTGTTGCTGGCTTTTGCTGAGCCATGGCTTGGAGTTTAGTGACACCTTGATTAACTCTTTCTTCCTAATTGAATTCCTGCTAATATTTACTATTACTATTTTTTTCCGCAAGTAATTCCTTCCCATTATCCACTCCAAGTTATGCCGCCTCCAATACCGCCTCTGATTATCATTACCACCAATTAATACATACCACTTCTAACGCCGTACTAGATTTCTGATCGGATTTGCCTGCTCTTGTTTAAAAAGAGCTCGGTCCTTGGTGGAAGAATATTATCCCTTCAGTTGTGAGTAAGTACTGCCATGAGAAAGATAGAGGCTCCCGATGGTTCTTACGCTCTATTATGTGGCCGCTGCATTGATACCACACCACCCACTCCCCTTATTGGGTGCTCAAGGGTAGTGCGCCGGCTGAGATACTGACATGTCACTTCTGAGGCGCACCGTATTCACATGTCTACATACATATTTCATACGCACCGCATGTTTGACGTCAATTACGCAATGCGCTGACGGCAGTATGGTACTCCATCTGATGACATGCATATTCAACAAGGATCTTCTTCGCAGTAATTTTTATCGTCTATTTGGCTCATATGAAGGAGGCAACTGCTAATCCCTAACAAACACATTACCTCTTCCTTGGACGCATCAGCACCGAAACGCTGTAACGAAGTCCGGGTAATTAGAGTAGTAGTCCCCATATCATGCGTCCAATTACAAGGGATATGGACCCTAACCACTTGTCTTCTGTTGCCTCGCCGCTTCGTAAGCGGCGAACAAAGTATCGTCAATTTTCTTTTCCTCCATCCCCGCTTTCTTAGTGTCTTTGCACGCTTTCTTGTGGCCCCCATCCTTCCAATCCCTCATCTGACACTTGACTCCGCAATACCACCACACCCGGCACCCATTACAAAGCTTTAACGTGCCAACTGCCTCCTCAACCTTTCCACATGCTATGGCATCACATGCCTTTCTCTTTACCTCCTCCTCACTTCCAACCAGCCACTCTTTCATTCCAGGGACATTCCAGACTCGTCTATACATGAAGTAGAAGTCTAGCTGATTTTTCAGCTTATTCAGGTGAGGCGGGATATCTGGTTTCCCTGTGGAAAATGCCTGGTAGATGTATGGGTTTGCGTGGTAAGCGCGTCGAAGGCAGGAGAGAGAGAATTCATTTGGGCCGTAGATTATGAAGGAGGCGAGAGTGATGGTGAACAGGAGCTCTGGGTGCTTATGTGGCTGGAGGTTGAACGCTTGCGCTGAACTGGGATTAATGTCAGATTCCTTGTAACGAGTGAGATCTGGAAACTGTCAGCTAATTCCATATTGGGTGTAATGGGGATGCTGGGAGGGGCAAACCTTGAAAGGCAAGATCAGGGTTGTAGTTAGGATGAGAGGAACAAGCTTGGCTGGCACGGTCTAGAGAGCTAAGGCAAAAGTTCAAGGCTTCAAGGGCGCGTTTGCGACCGATAAGAACTATTGCAACGCGGTTACGGAGGTCTAGTCACTTCGATTAGAACGTCTGTATAAACAGAAATAAATTACTTAAGCGAAATGATCAACCCACCCCTAATATCCTGCGAGCGAGATAATGTTCCCGGGGCTCGGGCCAAAAACGGGTCACAGTACCTGCACTTCTCCATTGTAGCCTCGGATCCCGGACGACTCCAGTTTGCATACCTAAAACGTCAATTTAGCCTATCATTTGGGAAGGGCTGATTACTTACTCTCCAATTAACCATCCGCATAACTCGCACATTTTGAACTGTAATGGAATCAATAACACGTTCAGCTGCGCATGTATGGGTGACAATTATACGAAGGGGACGGTGTTGGGTGCCTGAACGTTTATCTCTTGCCTGTAAACCTGCGCGGGTTCACAGAATTGAGTTGGTTTGCCAAGTGCTGCATAAACCTTAGACATTTGTGGGTCGACGGTCCTGTGGCTGAGTGGTTAATCCAACTACTCTGAGCCTGAATATTTAGTTCTTGGCGACTGGTTTTGGTGTCCAGGATAGCCCGCCAAGAGCTCGAACTCAAAATTTGAAAATGAGTGTGCTGGCCAACACACTATCGCCGAAACATGCTCAGAATCTGGTGCACTGCATATTATACAAACCCGGCTCTTGGCTTTCTATATAAGGTAATGAATTAAGACTACAACAGAAATTCCCTTAAACGGTGTTTTTTTGGCGCAAAGTTGCCAAGGCTGTAGTGCACCAGATTCTGAGCATGTCCCGGTCTGCCAGGCGATAGGACTTTGCGCGAGAGACTCTAGCCTCGTGCCCAGGCTGTATTATGTAAGTTTGGTAGGGTTAGGGTTAGCCACAACCACACAGCCACCTTCATCACACATCACCATACAGCCTGGTGGATTTGGCTGCACCCTCGCCCGCCCATCCGAGCGCGCACCGTATTCCCCGCGCCTATTATACACGTGCCATATCCCTAATCTTCGCGCTCCCATAAAATCTTCGCGCTCCGATAAACCTGTACGTATATCTATTGCTTCGCTGGTGTTTGCATGCGCAAATACGCACGCACCCTTGTGTAGGCGAATCATCCTAGCGCGCGCGTGCGCTGCCTTCTACGCGCGAGAATCCTCAGTTAACCCACTTGCTCCCTGCATACAGAAAAGCCCGCACGTATATATCATGCCTCCTCGCAAGCGTCCCCCCCAGCTGATGCCCCGACTCCCGCACCTGCAAAGCGCGGCCGCGCTACAAGGGAAGCCCCTAAGGAAGCCCCTAAGGAAGCCCCTAAACCGGAGGAAGCCGCAAAGGAAGTTACGCACGGCACAGAATCGGAGACCACCAAGAAGAAGGGCAAGAAAGTAGATAAAATGAAGGTGGCATTTGATTACACGCCCACATACCTCCGCAATTTCATGCGGCGCTCTACGGTTTGAGCCCCCGCTATGCCCAATATCCCGTACTGCCTACTCACTCTATATAGAGTCTTAGTCAATGGAGGCTACGCATGCCTCTTTATTGGGCTCAAGTATTCTTCGTGCAGCGTGGTTTCACCCGTTGACTGTTATCGATATCTTTAAGCAGCTTGTACCAACGACAGAAGATTTTTGCGCCTTCGAGATGGATCTGCACGGCGAATTTTTAGCTGCGCACAATAGACTCCTAAATCACTTTATCCAAAAAGTTAGATACTACGCCGAAATTTTCCTAGCCGCTGATATTTGCGAGCAATTCGTTGAACAATATACTCAATCTGTCGCCGCGCATAGGACCCGCGCCCTACCAGATTTAGCCAAGGCCACTACCTTTGGCTTGGAGCAGCTCATCGAGATATATGCGCCCATACTAATAGCAGTACCCACGGTGAAAGCTCCGGAGGGCTATATTGGCTGGATTCAAAGTGATGGCGAGTACTGGGAAAAGCTCTTGAGCGAGAGATTCAGGGTCTCGGTGGGCAAAGTAGTATTTGGTTGCAGAGCCTCTTCAATCGACGACCTCGGCGACGGTGCAATTGCGCGGTGCATTAGGAGCGAAGGTCAAGACTATATTTCGCAGGGCGGTGATATTAGATGGCCACCTGAAATCCCTCTTGTTGCTTTTGAGGGGTGCCTTGATCTCGCGCAGTTGTTACCTTACACTGGTGCCAAAAACCCCCCGCGCACCGAATCCAAGGGCAGAGGAAAGCGAGAAGCGCCCCCCCAGCGCGCGCCCACATCGCCACCCCGTGGATCTTTACTCACCGATTATGATGAATCCGATCACGATATCACCGATATGCAGGAGGAGTTAGAGAGGGCCGTACCGTGTATTGAAGAAGAGATTAAGGATAGAGTAATGGCTAGTCGCCGTGAGCGTGCTGCGACTATCGAACCAGTCGACGCTCAAATATTCGCGCGGCCAGAGGATCGCGTAGGGGGCACTAATTACTTGGAAGAAACCTCACTCGCTAATAGCCTCTCTGATCTTTATGCGCGCTCAAATATTTTCGCGAAGCAAGAAATCCATCAGCGCATACTTCAAGAGGAGTCCCACCGTCTGGACACCATTATTTACGCCACCGCTTGCCGGCAGACTTTACTACACGCATCTATCAAGCAACAAAACGCGAAACTTAGTCAGCTTAAGCAAAAACGGGAGACACTCGCTGCACTATACAAAACCTAGCAGGAACTGTATGGCCAGCTAGTTGATGCAAAAAAAAAGGTTGTCGAGGAGGGGGAAAGAACTCGCCAGCACCAATTTGAGCTATCATCCCCCTGTCATGGATACATTCGGTACCTGGCAGATCACGGGTCTCCTGACAAACACGAAGGCATTTGGAGGGTCAGCACGCTGACAGGGACGATGGCAGGCTTGTTAGGCGATCTCCCCTAGAGATCGGGGATTAGTATGACAATCGGTGCGGTGGTTCGGTGCGGGGTTTTCCTGTGTTCGGCGTTAATGTTTTCATTTCCTTAACCTGTACATCCCCCGACAGTACTCGCTTGTGGGTTCTTGTTCGGGGGACAACTCCGATGTATGTTCTTTCTGTGTCTCCTTGCTTCGCTTCTCTCTTCCCCTTTGAATCAGATGTGCGTCTAGGCTGGGCCGCCGGTACACTATGCTACCTTCCAGATAAACGTTGCTGAGGAATCATTGGGCCTTTGGTCTTCGGTTAGCCACTTGTGCCCAAGACCCTGTATAGTTCTTCTAGCGCTGTCGTTCGTCTTCTTTCTTCCTTTTCCTTCCGCTGTATCATCCTCGGATTGCCCATTTGAGCTCCCGAGGATACATGTCACATATGTATCTTTCTCTGTTTCCTTCTTTCACTTCTTTCGAGTGAAGAGGAGTCGTCTTGTGAAGTAGGGAGGACTATAAAGGGCATGGACACACCATGCTGTCTTCCTTTCCTCTCATAGCGTCTTCTCATCTGAACTCTAGTAAATACTTCAATTACATACTTTACACTCACTAGAGGTTCAGCTTCACACTTTCGCCCTGGCCTCTCTCCTCCTTGGGAGGCAGGGCTATTTAAGCTGACATCATCGTCTCCTCGTTGTCCTCCTCGCTGTTCCCCTCGCTGTTCTCTTCGCTGTCCTCCTCGCTGTTCCCCTCGCTGTTCTCCTCGCTGTCACTCTCCGCACCCGTCGGTGAATCTCTCTGCGTCACTGTAAGTCCAACACAACGTGCAGTCTAGCAAGAGATGATTAGGTCCACCTGATAGGTTGAGCATTCCCTATTCAGTATAAACGTAGACTGTAGCAAGAGACATCAGGGACTCGAGCCTACTAGCCCTCACCCCCCCCCCCCCACCCCACCCCCACCATCCCCCCCTTGACATTCGCCTTGGCGAATCGCCCCCCTTTCTCCTTAGAGATGCCTCCCCTGATACAATAGCACCAAAACGCACAAGCTAGGTACATACACCTTACGCTTCCACGAGACCCCCACGGGCGCGCCTGGATTCGGCTCCGCCACGCATCATCCCCTAGTATCCCACGCACCTATGAGTAGCAGCTCCTTTCCCCTCCATCCCCCTGTACGCCTGGGCTCCAGTTATACATTTGGCGGTAAAAACCAGCAGGAGCCCGTGGAATCGGGCGCGCGCAGCCCCATGGCAGACCGTTATAGGAGACCATCACCTTTGAGATCGACGGTGGTGAGGGTAACCCCTGATCACGCGAGCGGGGCGGAGTCTGCACCGTCACCTCTATCCAAAGAATATAACCCATACGGCTCTCCTAAGGACATGACTACTGCGTTCTATAAGGTGGCAACACCTAGCGAAGGTGAGACTACCATCCCCGACGAAGTTTACTATGAAAAGACTCCCTTGGCCGACGATTTGGGCGCCAAAAGCCTCTGGGGATGCAGGGTGCACAGAGCACTGAGAGCACTAGTAGGCAGAAGGCTACCGACACGCAAACAGTTCTCGCAACCATACCTGAAAGACACTCCGTGACGCCTACGCCTAATAACTCCACGCAGGTGATACTCGGGGGGATTTGGGGGAAATTGAGAACTCCGCGCTAGTTAGTACCCAGGGAGGTTTGGAGGAGGTTGGTAGCCCCACGCGAGATAGCCCGCGCCGAAGTTCACCAAGGGTTGATAACTGGGTGCGCCAAACCGTAGGGGCTACGGGTTTGGAAGGAGAGGGAGAAGTGGCCCCGCCCAAAACAGAACAGTGAATGTCGGTGCGCGCTGGATTCATTGCGCGAACCTTCCCTCCCCCCCCCTTTTTGTCTTTTATCTTTTTTTCTATTTTTTTGGTGGGGGGAGGGGGAGCGGCGTTCTATATCTATCGCGGGGTTATTACTTGGGTGCGCTATAAGCCGCGCGGGGTTATTACTTGGGTGCGCTATGAGCCGCGCGGGCTTTTATTTGTGACTGTATCAATATTATTTGGGAACCCTATAGGGCGAGGTAAAGACTACATATATCCTCATAACCTCACAACATCTCTTCTTATCATCTGTATCTACTACATACACCGGCCTATCATATCTATCATATTTGCAAAGAATCCACACGTGAAGAATAAGCCCAGGCATGAGAAACAAAAAGTGGTTGGATGTGTTACGGGGCGAAGCGGAGACAATAACTAAACAAGCCAAGGTTCACAACCGAGGCGAGGACGAGGGCGCGAGACGAGGAGCGACGAGGAAGCTACTTAACCGAGAAGCAAGGTCGTGGGGCAGAGAGTCCAAAAATGGTGTCGTCTGTAGAGTGATGTGACGGAATACCAGTAGAAGAGAACGCAGACACTAAGACTATAGCTAAGCGAGGAGACTATGGTAGAAGCTAGGCGAAAAGTAGCGAAGCGAGGATGACTAAAGGTAGTGACGTATTCTATTCGGAGAACGAGGAACAAGTAACAACTAAAGGAACTAGAACGTAGAGTTGATAACAGGAAGGTTGCGTAGGAAAGGAAAGAAGAGAAAAGACAAAGGAAAGGCTCGTAGCCGACTATATATACAGTTCCCAATCCCTGTCCAGGGATGACTCATGACCCGTGTGACGGAAACCCATAGAAACCCAAAGAGAAATCTGAACCTATTCCACAATATCCTTTCCTCCGCAGTAGCCCGTGGTATGCCGTGATAGATTAGGTCCTCCTTCAGGCCTAACTCCTGGTAGGCCTAGGCTTTCGTGGAAACCTGTCGTGAAAGTTCTGTACCAGCTCAGGGCGTGTTAGGGTCGGAGGGTTGCCATGATGGCTCATTGTAACCGTGTACCTAACCAAGTATTAGCGGCCGTGGCCCTGCATCCAAAACTGCATCAACTTCCCATTCCTGTTCGCCTTCAACCCGACGGTGGTGGTGGTGGAGTCGTTGACCTGGGACAGGGCTGTTGGCGAGGTCAGGAGTGAGACATGGAAGACCGGGTGAATCTTCATCGGGCGGGAGGTTGAGTTCATAGGCGTGAGGCTAACCATTCTTTTGATGGTGTAAGGGCGATCGTTTCAAGTCGAGCTTCTTGAGGTCTCTTGGTTTCCAAGTTTGGAGTTGAGAGAAATATCTGGTCTCCAACCGCATATCTAGGGGCTGGGGTCCTATTCGCATTGGCTGAGTCTTCCTGAATCTTTTGGGCCCTAAACATCTCACTGCGCAAGAATTCGAACACCCGTGCCATGTCTCTGGCCATCCCATTCGCTTGGTCTTTCTTTACCGTGGCCCCATGCTCTAGGGGGGCGAATGACATCCGTGGGTTCCTTCCGTAGTTTGCTTGGAATGGGGAGAGCTTGGTGGTTTCGGAAACGTGGTTGTTGGTAGCGAATTCTGCCATTGGTAGGTACTTACTCCAATCGTCCTGTTGGTAAGAGACATAGGCCCGGAGGTATTGTTCCATGATTGCGTTGATCCTTTCTGTTTGACCGTCCGTTTGGGGGTGGAAGGCCGTGCTGTAGCGGGGTGCAATCTCCAAGCGGTTACATAAGGTTTTCCAGAATTCGGCTGTGAACTGGGTTCCGCGATCTGAAACTATGGTTTCCGGTAAACCGTGCAGTTTCCATACTGATTCTAGGTACATATTGGCCACATCGACAGCGTTGGATTCTTCCGTGCAGGCTATGAAGTGACGCATTTTGGTCAGCCGGTCAACGACAACTAGGATAGCATTAAATCCTTGAGACATCGGGAGTCCTGTGACGAAGTCCATTGATACGTCGGTCCAAGGGCCTTTTGGTACCGCTAGTGGGCGAAGGACACCTTGTAAGGCATTGCGGGAGGCTTTGCTGCGAGAACAGGTGTTGCAGTTCAGGATGTAACGATCGACATACTTCCTCATGTTGGGCCAGTAATAGTTGCGACTGATGAGCTCGAGGGTTTTGGCCCGTCCCGGGTGTCATGGAGCTTATCGTGGTGTTCCTGTAGCAGGCGCAGTTGTAGTTCGTCGAAGTCGGGGGCGTGAATCGCGTTCCTGTAAAGCAGGAAGCCTTCTTCCGTTTCTGTGCATTCCGCTAACGAGATTTTCTTGGAGTGCTTGGTGCCGTTGTGGAGCATGGTGAGGACTTGGTGTGGGAAACTGTCAACTTGGTAAGCTTGGGTCAATAATTCTTTTACAGTGGGCGTTCCTTCAGCGGATTCATTTAACAAAGAACCCGCGAACAAACTTAGCTTGACTCCTGCATCTAAATTCCCCTTCTTCAACACGACTTGTGACTGGTGCGTGAGGCGTTCATCCCCTTCCTTAGGCAGGTCTCCTGACCTCCTGGTGAGTGCATCCGGTTTTCCTCCTTGTTTTCCTGGCCTGAATGTGATGTGAAATTGAAGCAGAGACAGGAATTCAGCCCATCGGGTCTGGCGGTTGAGGAGCTTGGTTGACATGAAGTATTCCAGATTCCGGTGGTCGCTAAGGACTTTGATTGGGAACTTAGATCCCTCTAGGTTTGAGCGCCATTCCTCGAAGCACCGGATGACCGCCAGTAGTTCCTTGTCATAGATCTCGTAATTGCATTCCGCTGGCGAGTGTTTCTTAGAGAAGAAAGCCACTGGGTGCAGGATTCCTTGATCATCGTATTGGGACATAATCCCCGCGGAGCGTAGTCGGAAGCATCGGTCTCTACTATGGTCTCTTTCTCGTAGTCAAAGTGTGATTATATGCTCGGGGCGAGGTAAATGCGTCCTTAAACTTCTGGAATGCCTCTTCTGCCTTTGGGGACCAATGGAACTTCGTCCTTCTTGGTTAATGCCGTGGCGGGGAGACAACTCTGGATGGCGTATATGAATCGCCGGTGAAATTACAAAAACTCTTGAACTTCCCTAAGTTTGGTGGGTGTTTCCCATCCGTTACGCTGAGACCTTGCTAGGATCCATCTTGGCGCCTTCAGGGGTGATGATCGGACCGAGGTATTTAGTCTCTGGACATAGAACTTCGCACTTCTCTGGTTTGAGGTGGACATCGTGGATCTGTAGAACTTTGAGGATTTGTTGAGCGTGTCGTTTGTGTTCCTCCAAAGTTTCCAGTATATCAGGATATCGTCCAGGTAAGCCGTGGCGAAGTGGTCGAGGTAGGCGAACAGATCATTCACCCAGTGTTGGAATGTGGCGGGGGCATTGGTTAGGCGAAGGGCATAACATTGTATCTTCGAAATGGCCGTGGGTCCTAAACGCGGTTTTCCACTCGTCGCCTTCCTGAATCCTGATCTGATGGTATCCCCACCTAAGATCCAGCTTGGTATAATACTTGGCCTTGGAGAGGCGGGACAGTGTCTCTGGTATGAGGGGGAGGGGATGGCGGTTCTTGACAGTAATCTCATTGAGTTTCCTGTAGTCCACACACAAGCGAAGGGATCCATCAGCCTTTTTGACGAACAGGACGGGGGCACCGGCGGGGGACTCTGAGTAACGGATGAACCCCTTTCCTAGGTTCTCTGTGATATAGTCCCGTAAAGCTTGCAACTCTGGTCGTGACATTCCATACAGTGGTCCAAAGGGAGGTTCCTTCCCGTCCTGGAGTACAATCTTGAGGTCGTGGGGGCGGTGGGGCGGCAGAGACGTGGCGTTAGACTCCTGGAACAGCAGCCTGAACTGCGACAATTCCCTAGGTACGTTTGCCAGAGGGTCAGGGTTCGGTTTCTTCTGGAGAGCTTCGTCAATAGAGCGGAGGGAGGCGCAAGGTATGGTTCTGGCGGCGGCGGCGAGGCCTATGAGCAGGACTGCCCGATGGCGCGATGTGTATCAGTGGGCTATCGAGGCGAGATCGAGATTCCTTTGCCGTAACCGGGGCGGGAGGCCGAGCAGTTCTGGGTGCAGAAATCAGAGTCGAAAATGACCTGATTTGTCTTGGGAGGAGGTCGTGGTGGCGCATCCAGGAATACCCATAACAATTGGGTAGTGTCCCAGCTTGGTGACGAAGAACGGGGCGGTTTCCTGGTGTCCATGGATGTCTAGCGAGAGCCTAGCGATATGGGTGATCCTTCCTGACTCTATTAACCTGCCGTCGATTACCTCGAGTAGGCGTGGTTTCTTCAGGGGTGTCAGGACGAGGCCGTGCTTGGTTGCGAAGTCCTGGTCAACAAATGCGTATCCTGACGCTCCCGTATCTATGAGGGCGTAGGTAGGTACGAAGGGGACGGAGTTCTGGGAGACGGAGCAGGTGACGACGAGTTGGTCCTCGGACATCTTGTCCTCGAACGGCAGCAGCGGAGGCAGCGAAGGTGGGTGGCGGGACTAAGCCCTTTGGTTTTGCCATTCTCTACCAAAGCTGACGGCTTGGTTGACACTTGTTCAACTGGCTTGTTGCGCCAGTTGTTGAAGGTGCGGGGATCCTGGGGGCTGGGAGTGAGATAGCGGGGCTGTGGGGCGGGGGCCATAGAGCGAGGGGGGCTTTGGTGAGTGGTGGCGGGAGCGGGGGCGAGGCGGCGTTGGAGGTTGGCGATGGTGGCGTTGGCTTGGGATTCCCAAGCTTTCGCGACGGAGGTGATGTGGTGGATATCTTTTTCCGCGGCGGCGAGGTCAGAGTCGGCGGTGGCGAGGGCGTCTTGGTGGAGCGCCAGGCGGTGCGAAGTTGTTCTTCTTCGGCCAGGGATTCTTCAACCTCGAGCTTGAGGTCGGCAATTTCTCGGTTGAGGTCGGAGATGACCTCCTCATGGGCTGTACATACAGCAGGTTCTGGCGTGGCAGGGGTGTCGGGGAGGTTGGTCAACGTGACCAGGCATTCTGAGATGAGGCTGTGGGCCTCCGTGAGCTCAGGACCGCAGTCCTCATCGGTGGGTAGTGGGCCATATGTGCCCAAGAATTCAGCAAGGCGCTCGAGGAGCGCGACGGGGACTGTGACTTCGGCAGCAGGGCGGCCGATGGTGTGGTTGGCGAGGGTGGGTTCGCGAAGGCCACGAATGATGGCCTCGGTGTCGTGCGCGGGGTATGGGCCGTCGGTGGTGGGTGCCCCGATATGGAGCTGCCCGGCAAGAGGTTGGGTGAAGGTGGCCTTGGCCCAATGGGCTTCAGCGCTTGAGCTTATATTTAAGCATATTGGCGGAGGGCGGAGCGGAGGTCGGGACCGTCACGATGGCCATGTTGAACCAATGGGCTTGGGAGCAGGCGAGTAACAGAATCCTTTCCGTTCGGAAAGAAGCGTTCGAGGACGGGGAGAAGAGCGAGAGGGTGGCGACAGTCGCCGTTAGGGGCGTCGCTGGTCGACCATGGTGGCGACGAGGCTAAGCGGCGAGGTTGGTGTTGTGAAGGTTGGCGTGGGAGGCGCAACCTTAGTGTTCTGAGACGGAGACAATAACTAAACAAGCCAAGGTTCACGCGAGGGCGGCCTTGAGCGAGGCGGCGAGGAACTCTTAGCAGAAGCAAGGTCGTGGGGCAGAGAGTCCAAATGGCTGTGCGTCGTCGGAGATACCAGTAGAAGACATACGACGGTCATGGACTAAGACTATAGCTAAGCGAGGAGACTATGGTAGAAAATAGCGAAAGGCAAGTGCCGAAGCGATACTAAAGGTAGTGACGTATTCTATTGGAGAACCGAGGAACAAGTAACAACTAACGGAACTAGAAGCGTAGAGTTGATAACAGGAAGGTTTCGTAGGAAAGGAAAGAAGAGAAAAGACAAAGGAAAGGCTCGTAGCCGACTATATATACAGTTCCCAATCCCTGTCCAGGGATGACTCATGACCCGTGTGACGGAAACCCATAGAAACCCAAAGAGAAATCTGAACCTATTCCACAATATCCTTTCCTCCGCAGTAGCCCGTGGTATGCCGTGATAGGATGCCACCAACGTCGCACCCTATCCCATACGTGAAAGATATCTCGCACGCGCAAGATTCAACATTAAGCTGCACGATTGGCAGGCGTCCGCTATCGCGGACATACTGATGCACCAAGACGTAGTTGTTAGCACAGGAATGGGCTCAGGAAAGAGCATTATCTTCCAGACTCTACCATACACTGTGGAGAATGGGGTTGTCCTGGTGATATCTCCACTTCTGAGAACAATGCATGATCAGGCAAGTAATTGCCATAGCAGGCGCGCAGAGTATCTAGCGTGCAGATATACATAGCATGATATATCCTGACCTTCTTACCGCAGACATCATGGCTTCGGTCCAACCAAATTGATGCTATCGCACTTACCGCACCGGAGATCCGCGCGTGCCCTGAAATTTGGGGTGAGGTCAGTGAGGGTAGATATCGTCTTGTCTATGCATCCCCAGAGGTCCTTCTCACCTCTGGGTCGTACTTTTGGACTCACATACTGCGAAAACACTGCACGTTCAAGGACAATCTCCTTGCGATAGTTGTGGATGAAGCACATGTTGTGTGGAGATATCGAACCTTCCGTCAGGAATGTAGCAACCTCAGTGATTTCCGCGTGCACCTGCGCAGTACCCCCGTCCTTGCCCTATCCGCGACTCTCTCACCCAACGTATTGGGCTATATTCATAAGATTTTACTGCTAGCGTCGCCGACAATAATATATCGGCAGCCAATCGGCCGTGCTAACGTTACACTTATGGTAGTACCTATTAGGCAGGGCTTATTAGCTGCGCAGCATGAGCTTGACTTCCTGATGGACAGACGAGCGTACGCCGGCTCTATGATTCAAAAGGCATTTGTATTCGTGGACAACATTGATAGCGCGCATGCAATAGCGCGCTATCTACGGAACCTCCTTCACCCACAGCTATCAATCCATGCCCAGGAGCTCATCAAAGTTATGAGTGCATCTCTGGAGCCATCCACTCGTGTGCAATATGTGGCGGGTTTGAAGGACGGCGTACACCGCATATTTGTGGGCACAGAGGTTTTTGCTATGGGCATCAACTTCCCGGACATTGATATGATTGTACAGTGGGGAATACATCAACAAGACTTCATTTGTCTCCTGAGGTCTCCTGAGCCCCAGGAGACTCAAAAAATATCCAGGACTCTCAGGAGACTCTCAGGAGACCCAGGAGACTGTTGGGAGGCTTCAGTCACAAATGGTAGTTTGCTGATGTAGTGCCATATCTCACGCTCGCTGCGATATGGCAATGCATTGGCCGCGCGGCAAGGGACTTGACACGCCGAGCAGTGGCATGCATATTTGTGCAGGAGCGATATATTCTACCGGAGGGAAACGACTGCCCTAGAAATGAGCAGGGGTTCTACTTTGGATGGCGGTGTGCAGCAAATCCCGCGCAGATGCAGTCAGTGGAGGAGTTTCTTGGTTCTTTGTACAGGTCGCCCGAGGCAGGTATACGGTGCGCGCTTGATAATATTGACCCTGCACTTGTCTGGTTTCTGAACACAGCTGGGTGTCGTTGGCGGGCTGGTGTCTGCGCTTTTGGGGACTCTGCAGGCTGGATATCAGGCACAGGTATTCCCGCGGCACCGAACGCCGGTGGGTTATCTAATTGTTGTGATAATTGTTTCTTCCAAGATACCGTAGAATGGGAGAACGGGGATTGTTATATAGGGCTTGTGGATATTAGGCGGTCTATACGGTATACCTATAAAGCGGAGTACAGCGAGGCCCAGTACTGTGCCCTATTCGAGAAGAATATTGAAGCCGGGAGGGAAAAGAATCTTGCGCCCTGCAGATCGGACGTTTTGTGGGCGCGGGAGAAGCTGGTGGAATGGCGCGCAACTGAATACGATTCTCGGGTGCGCCAGTTATATCCCTCGCTGAAGCAAACAGATCCTCTCAGTGATGATTCCATCGCTAACATCACAGGAGAGCTGTTCACTATCGACAGTCCAGCAACATTGTCTAAAGCATTGGCGCCTGTGGTGCACCTAGATTGCTCCATCCTCCAGCCCTCCACACAATCGTTACTATCATGCATCGCTAGTATCAAGGTGGAGATTTCCCCGCAAAGACTCGAGCATGTACAGCCACAACCTAGAAAGTACGATTTCACTTTTATTGAGGGGCGCCCCGGAAACCCCGAGCAGGCATCACTGCTAGAGGTTCAGCGCGCTATCGCAGCTACAGATAAAGCTAAAGGAGAGCATGCGCTACAAAAGAGGACTATTGCAGCATCACGAAAGGCGCGAGAACAAGTTGAATCAAGTGCAGTAGCAAGCTGGAACGAGAAAGCAAAGGGATTAAACCTGCCACTAAGGCTACAGATAGGGTCGCGCGCGGGCAAAGTCGGGGCCGCTGCTTCAGTACGCACCAGCAAAAGAACATCATGCGCTGTAAAAAAAAGAGTGGTTTGATATGTATTTAACCCAATATACATATGAATATGCGCGTAGCACATACAGCGCGGATGAATTTCCGCGCCCTTTCTCAAAGGTCAAGACAACCAAGAAATGCCAGCAATTTTCATCTGCGCGCCGCAGCAGTATTCGCGGCTGCATAGTTGAGCCAAAGTATATGAGTTAGTCTATAATGTGTTGAGATGGTGCCCATTTGCGTGAAAGACATGGCTAGTAACTCCTCGTGATTGCGCGGGAAGGTAGGTCCAGAGCTAGAGCCATCTATATGTTGCAAAGGTATCCAAATCTCCTTTGATCCGCCCATATATATTGCGCGATTGATTCGCCGCGCTTGCGCATTGTATAGATGAGCTCTAACCTCTATCAATTGGTTGAGTATCTGGCGGCCAGTAACGAGCGCTGCCGGGCCGACTGCAAAATCCACATCAACCCCATATTGAATAGGATGGTTCAGGACCAGTGGGGCTGCCATAGCTTGTGTATTGCTGCCTGTTGGGCATTGGTCCAGTTGCAGTATGCTCAAGCCCTGAATTTATAACATACACTTATGTTCTGACAAAGAAACCAGCGCGCACCCAAACCATCAGGACAAAGAAACTAGCGCACCTAAACCATCTGCTCTGACAAAGAAACCAGCGTGTAACTAAATCACTTGATAAAGAAACTAACGTGTGGCGTGTAGCTAAGCTAATAGCTCGGATAAAGAAACCAGTGCGTAGGAATAAAGAAACCAGCGCAGAGGAATAAAGAAACCAACGCGCAGCTAAACCATCAGGCAAAGAAACCATTAGAGGAGGTCGTCTAAGCCGGTATGTGGGCCTAACATGTCAGTATCTGAATCCTCTTCTATCTCTAGGCCCCACGATTGAGTGTCCGATGGGGTCTCGTGGAAGCGCGAGCGTATGTGCCTTTGGGAGCTATTGTATCCAGGGGGACCCATTCTCGAAGGAGGGGGGTGGCGATTCGCTAAGGGCGAATGTCAGGAGGAAAGGGAAGGGGCGGGGGGGGGGGTGGTGAGGGTGGTAAGGGCCAGTAGGCTCTAGTTCCTGATGTCTCTTGCTACAGTCTACGTTTATACTGAATAGGGAATGCTCAACCTATCAGGTGGACGTAATCGTCTCTTGCTAGACTGCACGTTATGTTGGACTTACAATGGAACGTGTGGAGTATCTACTGGCTGAGGGGAGGGGGCGGAGAGGGAACAGCGAGGAGAACAGCGAGGCGAACAGCGAGGAGGACAGCAAGGAGGCAAGCGATTCATGATAGAATGTAAGTGCCTAGCCCTACCTCCCGAAGGGGGGAGAGGCAGGGCTTAGGCGAGCGAGTGGAAAGCTGAACCTCTAGTGAGTGTAAAGTATGTAATTGAAGTATGTACTAGAGTTCAGAGAAGAAGACGTTGCGTAGAGAGGAAAGGAAGACAGCATGGTGTGTCCGCGGCCCTTTATAGTCCTCCCTACTTGGCGCACGACTCCCTTCACTCGAAAGAAGTGAAAGAAGGAAACAGAGAAAGATACATGTGACAGCGATCCTCGGGAGCTCAAATGGCCAATCCGAGGATGATACAGCGGTCTTCGGGGCACAAGTGGCTAACCGAAGACCAAAGGCCCAATGATTCCTCAGCAACGTCTATCTGGAAGGTAGCATAGTGTACCGGCGGCCCAGCCTAGACGCACATCTGATTCAAAGGGGAAGAGAGAAGCGAAGCAAGGAGACACAGAAAGAACATACATCGGAGTTGTCCCCGAACAAGAACCCTGGCGAGTACTGTCGGGGGATGTACAGGTTAAGGAAATGTAAGCATTAACGCCGAACAAAGGGAAACCCCGCACCAAACCACCGCACCGATTGACATACTGATCCCCGATCTCTAATGAGATCGCCTAACAAGCCTGCCATTGTCCCTGTCAGCGTGCTGACCCTCCAAATGCCTTCGTGTTTGTCAGGAGACCCGTGATCTGCCAGGTACCGAATGTATCCATGACATGGGGACCTTCTAGGGTGCCAGTTGAATCGTGCACGCTGTATATATTCGCGCAGCGGTGCCCCAGTTGCGAGGCGTGATATTACAGCGCCCATCAAATCTATTGCCTCCCAGTGCGGTTGTTTCTTTACGCTATCCAGCGTGCGGGGAGTCGAGCCCCCGCACACGGCTCCCCCGAGGAGTGCGCGCACAATACTCGCTACATCAATTGAGCTACGTACCAAGGTGGAATGCGTCCCATAGTCACGCGCGCGAGATTCTCGCTCCATAGAAACTTTACTTGCGTGAAGCGACATCACTTGGCGTGATATCGTTTCTCTGAGGTGTTGGTCCGAGTTGATATTGCTGCTTGGGTGGATTTTGGCTTTGATTTCACGGACAACGTACTCGCCAAATAGGTCATCGGGCACCCAAGCCCCCCTGCGCCCAGAAGGATTAACCAGGCAGTTGTGGCGCAATATATTTTTCATCTCCGGGGACCAGATTTTCTCCATGCATGCAATTAAATGAATCATCTCTCGAGGGTAATTAATGTAATTGCGTGGTCCAGAGGCGAACAATATGCTCCAGGCGCCCGGGGTCCCCTGCGCGCACCGCCGCGCCGTAATCTGTGTACAGTAATTTTTGCTGTAGTAGTAGAACCGCATTTTCATATGGAATATCTCGGGATTGGTGAGGAAGTGGAATGCCGCGCTCGCAGAAACGCCTGCGTTTGACGACAGATAATCTGCCTTGTACTGGGAATATAATATCAACCATATCCTCTATTACAACGCGCCAGTTGGCTGCGCATAGGCGACGATTAAATATCTCCATAGTGCCAGCATTGAGAATTTCGGCAGCAAGAGATATTACATGCGCTTCGAGCAGTTGTTGAAAGAATTGATCGTATGCACGGAAATCTTTGGGCTTTGGTGTGCTAATCGCGGGCTTTCGAAGTAATTTAGCAAACCGGAGGATACTGGCGGGCTCTCGACCATCATCCCCCCAGTGCGCCTTGTATATAGTGCCCAACATACACATTTGGAGATGGAAGAGGCCGATTATAGGCTCCACGTATTCCATCTGGTGCGTAGGTTCATCTTCATGCCTGCGGGAAACAGCTTTCCTAACGGGAATTAGCTTGGGGAACGAAGAGCTGCACCAGGTACGTACGCACAGTATATTTCTCACTGTCATATAATCGCCCTTAAAGAGGATTAATTTGTCAATGAGCTGGTGGGCGGTAATATCAAGTTCCTGCAGAATTCCTTTTACGATCTCGATAACCTCGCTGATTATAGCTTCATTCTTATGGAACGTAGGCAGAGTATGAAGGTCAGACTTCTCCAAGGGCAATGGAAAAAGCGCGAGCGCAATGAATGGTTCATAACCTGGCTTGGTAATAGTGCCATCTCTTGCTCTGCGCTCCATATTGAGTTCTATAGCACCGCGCGTATGTTTGTGGAGTATGTCCCATATGTTGGCTCATGGCGTCATGTGATTGAAAAGTTGCTGAGTCCACCATCGCGCCTTGATGATTAGCGCGGCGCGATCATGGCTAAGCATTTCTTCACGCGGGAGAAATCCGGCGCGCTCGGTGTCCTGCAGGAAAGCAATATACCCTGCGGTATAGTGTTGCTGATACTGGCGATTGCCGGTAGTATAGGTCTTTACCCTTTGGTAAAAAACCATGTTGTCAAAAGAAACGAAAAATGGGTGGGTGGCAGCTTTGCTGCGCAGCATATCACGCACTGCAGAGGCGTTGGCACGCATTGCGTGGTTAACGGCTTCATAGGTGACTGAGATTCCGAGGCGGTGGAGGACCTCTATCACGCGTTTACCGGTGCCGGAGGCATTCAGATTATAAGCCAACATGCCTTGAAGAGAATTGGCGCGCTGCGAGCGCCCATAAGCTGCGATACTGATGGCAACTGTGGAGATAATATCATAGCGCTTGGTGGCTGCAAGTTTCTCCCTGCTGGTGTTACTGACTCCCAGCTCTATAAACGAATGAGGATCTCCCAAACCTTCGTAGTATTGATTATGTGGTGAGGAGGCGGGATTTGGCTCGCGCGGGGGGTTGGGCTCGCGCGCTGCGTTTGGAGTGTGGTACGCTATCATTGTATCAACGAGCCCCTTCACTGTAGGGGCAAAGCGGTGTTGTGCAGCTGCGATATCAGATAATGAAAATTCGCTAATGTATTCATGGGTAAACTGATTCATCTTTTTGCTCATACATCAGCAAGATTTTACAAGTCTCAGGAGATTACAGGGGTCTCAGGAGACTCAGGAGACTGTCAGGAGGCTCAGGAGACTCCAGTCACAAATGGTAAAGCTTGCTGATGTATTTGGTGCAGTTATAAGAGCGCCCATTTCACGGTGCACAAGGCTCCTAACGATATCCACACATGCATTATTCAGGTAAATATCGCTAGCGAGGATTTTGGGTTGTTTGAGCGCAGCACATATAAGCTTGCCCATTACACCGCGCTGAAGGTAAGCTTTGGAGCGCGCGAGTGTGGATGAATCTGTGCACTCCAGATCCGCTAGTAGGCAGTCGGCGATATCATCAAAAGAATACTGGCATACGAGATTTTGCACCGCAGATAGTCTCTGGAGTAGAGTGAGAGTTGGTAGCTCGTGTGAAGAAGGGGCTGGTCTGCCGCTGTGATGGTTATATATAGGTGACAATGGCCGATAACTACCGCGCGCAGGCCGCGAGCTTTGATGTGCGCGCCCGGGGGCCGTTCGGTGTGCTGGGCGCCGGGCGGGCATTTTTTATCGTTCAGTATGGTTTGTAGGCGCGTTACATATATTGCGCGCCACCGGCTAGTACTAATACTCGATGGCATGCGGTGTGTTGGCCAAGGCTGCGTGTATGATGAATCGCGCAATAGAGTTTGGGTGCGCGGTGGGTTGGCCGCGGCGGGGCTGCGCGGCGTAGTGAATTCACCGCGATAGGGTTTGGGTGTGCGGTGGGTTGGCCGTGGCGGGATGCGCAGCGCAGTGAATTCACTGCGATAGAGTTTGGGTGCGCGGTGGGTTGGCCGCGGCGGAGTGCGCAGCGCAGTGGGTTCACTGCGATAGGGGGTGCGCGGCACGGTGGGTTAGTAGCGGGTGGATTGGCTGCGCGGTGAACTTGCGGTGCGATTTGAGCTATAATATATGTAATAAGATCAAAATTCACCAGGCTCAGAAGTGGGGTAAAAAGGTTTGATAGCAGATTAGGCTTAGCGCGGAATTTTAGCCACACACCACGTGATTCTGAGCCTGGGACCGAAGCTAGAGAGACTCCAGAGCCTTTACCCGCTTGTATGATTAGCTAATGAGAGGATCGGCGCCAATCAGGTTACCGGAAAAAGACTCTGGAGTCTTTTGCGCATTAACGTGTTTCACAGGGAAAGCGATCGTCACTGGGAAAGCAACCGGGTCCCGTTGATGAAAGATGATAGCACTAAAGTTCAGTCTAATAGGTACGAAGCCAAATATGTTGGAAGTGATTTTCTTTTTGTTTTTGGGTGATATTTACTTAGGGTAGTGTGGTGGGGGTACTTTCAAAAAACCCAAAAGGAGAAGAAATTATAATCGTCCTTTGCCGCTTAACCTTAGCGAATATCATCTAAAATAGTCAAAAGACATCTAAAGGGTGTTTCTGGATACTTGATTCACTCCAGCCTCATGTCATCGCACTACATACGTAACAATAAGTTATGTATGGCAAACCTGTGGATGGATGGCAGGATCAATTAACGACCTCTTCCCAAGAATGGACGAGGGCCGCATATCCAAATGAGGCTTTATTATGGGTATGGTGCATCTCAGGCTTGCCTTCATCACCGAGGCACAGTCCTTATATATCACACTCCTAAGTAACTAAGTAGCCTACTTAATTCTAAACCTGATCCACTAGCAACTAACGTAATCTATAGCTCCCAACAGGTCCTCCTCGTCTCCATAGCACCTACATGAACTGCTACAACCTCCACAACCCCGCCGGACCCTCGTCTTGCTCTAGGCGATGTGGTAAATGCGGGGCGAGGGTGGTGTTCGCAGGTCCCACAGCGCCGCATATATTGGCACGATCAAACGTTCCTTTTTGCCGCATAAACAGAGAAAGTCCGCCCACAGGGCTTCGTTCTTTGTTGGATGGATCTCGGGACTCGGTCCTTCGTCGCAAGGGGAGCAAAAGCAGCCTCCAGGGTTTGCAGCCGCCGCAAGAGCGGACCCAGATGCCATCGAAACCGTGTAGCGTACACACGCGGGAATTTACATATTTACCTATTACACCTACAGGGGCGGGGGGCTACCCGAGCCTTCTGAGGGGTCGCAGCCGCCCTAGGTAGAAGGGCCCTACCCATCCGTAGTATTGCAATCGATAGATTTCACAGGCAATCACCAGGATCAGCCCTATGCGGAGCTGTCACTGCAGATGACTGTCGTTTCTCTACGACTACTGGCAGAATCTACGATCCTAGAACTTATACGGGAACTGGGGCCGCTGGTCTTGCAAAGCATGGCGGCTTCAACTCAAGATTTCAATGAACACAGGCTGAACACAAAGATGAGGCATATTGAAAGAAGTTATTTTGAGCGAACTGTGGAAAATATCGATATGGAGGGTTAAGGGAAAGACTGGCACTGTGAAGTTCGGAAAAGAGGGGAGAAAACAGGTTAGGGGTGTCAAAATAATTCCAAATGATCCCTCCATGTAAAAGGCAGCGGGTCCACCGCAAGAGCTGCTAGCTTTGGTCAGATGGGGGCCAGTCTCCTAACCCTCTATGTATGACGTAACATTCTAATTAGCCTAGTATAATAATCTTTTATTATTCCCCTGCGGTTGTACGGGGGTGAAAATGGCAGCTTACAATGGAGCTCGTCGAGCACGGAGATCTGGGTCACTATATTAGAGATATTAGAGTATGGAGGGACAAAAGAGTTTACTAAATAGATTTTAAAGGAACTTGGAGTTCTCCGTGGTGGCGGGATCTCCCATTGCGATTTAAAACCTCAGATTATGCTCTTGCATCATAAGTGCTATTTGTTGATCTTCTCTGGCGGCAAGGGACCACAGAATAGTCTTATGATCCCTCTAGATCCAACCTGAGGTAATTCGACATACCGAAATGGACAGAAAGCCATACCTCTGAGTAAGGATTGGGACTCAAGGGTACCTCGCGCCTGAAGTGCTTGGGAAGTTTTTTTTTGTTTAATTCATTAATTGTGTAACTGCTTGTGTCAATCCCAGCAAAGGCTACACGTTTCATTCCTCATGCCTTCGACATATAGTCATTAGGCTCCATGGCTCATGAGCTTTTGACTTCGTACAGCATAATGTCAATAATGGAGCTCGTATCGATGACGAACCAGTATTAAACTGGACGATTAAGAGAGAGGATACTATCTTAGTTAATTTACATTGTAGAATATAGCTGATACGACCAGTTCCGAGCATACGAGGGTGCTTCTATCAACTACAAGATCTGGGATAATGAAATGGTCAAGGTTCTTCTGGTAAAAAAAAAATCTACGACATCAATGCCTTACAATAAGTAGGCGCGGATCGACATTATAAAGTTGCTACTGGCAGTAAACGAAATATACACATTGAATCGGCACTTTTGCAAGCCGCGGCTAGGGGAAGGAACATCGATATTGTCGGGCTTCTGTTGGAAACCAACATCGATATTAATGCCCAAACCAGGAGGGCAGAATAGTTAAACATCTTTGCGAGCTGCCGCTGAGGGGGGTCATATCGAAATTGTCAAGATGCTATTGAACAGCAAGGCCAACATCAACCGGAAATCTCCATCAAATAACCCTACAGCTTTGCAGGCGGTATCTTGTGGCGGGTATGTGGACATCGGCAAACTTACTATACTAGAAAAAAAATAAAAAGTCGGTATATATCAACACTGAACCAGCTGATGTAAACAAAAAAAAAACACTGAACCAGCAATGAGCGGGGGTCTAACATCCTTGTAAGCATTAGCCTATGATGGGCTGTCGATATTTTCAAGCGCCTACCAGATGGCAAGGTTTCTCCGCACGAAAGCCGGCCGGGGCGGCCCAACAACCTTACAGGCGAGGATTAAAGGAAGAGATGCACCTCTTCATGGGTTATGGTTCTCACGGGGGTATGGTGCAACGCCTAAGAATATATAGATTGACTACAGAGAGTACAAATTGATAAAAACATTATGTGAATAGGATTCTCTGGGTAAAATAAGTATTTCTGTTGGTTTTCCTTGGCTTCACTACGCTTGTTTTTCGACGTTCTTGGTCATTGCACAATACCCCCGTGAGAACCACACCCCCGTGAAGAGGTCTACCAAAATCCTCAAGCAGGGCGATGTGAACGGTAAATTAGCAATGGATTATGTGGGATTGTCTTAGAGCTGATCTGGCCCTGGCGGGAACAATACCCCTCACGAACATACCTGACCCGGTCATGACTAGGGAGGATTTATGACTAGGTAGCGCAACGCCTATTGGGTAAGGCAATACTACCAGCCTACGAACATAATGAGAGTGGTATTTATTATAGAGTAAATCAACTTGTTCCTATATACACCCTATTTATGATCTGTAATCCTCTCTACTTTGAAACTCCTCCTCTCCTAACATTTCGTCTAGTAGTTGGGGCAGGTTCGGGATATCTTGTAGTGATCTCTAATCGTTACCCATTATCAGGTCTCCATAAGCCTTTGCAGTCGGATCCTCCAATAATTATCTTACTCCCTCCCGGCCTATTTTCCCGTCCTGGGAGATGAATTCCAATGCAATTTCTGTTCCAATAACCTCAATTGTCAACTAATGGTGGTACTCTTCGGGTGTCCCTTCTCTCATCTTCCTCCCTAAGTGATTGAGATGATCCGACCCCTAGTTTTCCATTGCTGTGACTCCTGTTTGTGGGTGCCCTGGATACACATGTTATATACCATAATCGCTAGCAGGGGGCGGATGGACTCACCACGACTATAACAGCCAGCCGGAATTTCATTACATTGCCTCCAAGCGTCCTGTTGTGATCTCAGGATACCCGCCTGTATTTCTTCCTCCTTCTTTTCTATTTTTCATAATACTTGATATCAACTTCCTGAATCCGGATTCGGGTTCTTCTACTCTATCTCCCATAGCTTCGTACTGAGTATGGTTGAGTGGACATGCCGAGATTGCCAAGTTGGTAGTGAACAACGGGCCGGTGTAGCTAGTCGGCCAGGAACCGAGTTTAATTATGATGAAGCTGATAGAATAGGTGGGAACTAATAAACAATAACATGAAACCATCGATAAACTATGATCAAAACCACAAGCTAACCCACAACCCTCATCCACATCCCCCTAGGCACCACTAAATAAAGGAATTCTTCAAAGTGTGGAGCGTCAAATACTTGCTAGCCGCGGGAGTGCACCAGGAAAGATGAATTTTGGTACATTGGGCACCAGCTATATCCGGCCACTGCTCCAGTGGGACCATTAAAATTAGCGAGTGGAATCATATTGTGGGCGATATCTCCGTGCCTCTCTGAGCTGGCAAGTCTGCCCAGACATGTTACTGGATAGACCCGATTAGGGGGGGTAACGTCCCAGTTGGCGAAGCCATTCAACCATTTATAACGCCATTTTGGCGGAGCCTCGTTGAAGAAAAAGGTTCTGCCATTCGGGTGACATGTGGTGTTCGCGTACAACGTGCTTGTTTACTCTAGAGCCCTTCTATACTTGACAGAGAAGTAAAAGGAGGCCGTAGATAGAACTGTGGGTGTGGGGACCGCTTCTCCGAGAGGGTCCTTCCTAACCCTAACCCTAACCTGAACCACAGCTTAAACCACAGATAACTGGAGACGGGGTCAAGTGACCTAACTAACACTGTCTTTTACTAGCGCTCGAGCTCCGGTTCCTCAGGACTCCGTTTTTCCCCGTTCCCGAACGGGCCCTTGTTGGGATTATTATTGCGAGCCGGGGAAAATATATTCTCCCTGTAATAATTGTGGCAAGGTCTAGACCCTACTATATTATGTCATTACTGCATTTGTGCCAAGGCAATTACTGTTATAAAAGTTATAAAAGGGCATCACAAGAGTTACTTCCGCTACAATTTCGGACAGCCCTAAGTTCGACACAATCGAGTGATAGGATGCGTTCCCGGAAGGTCTGATCATGATGTATTCAGTTTGGCGATTTCGGAGGTTTAGACAGAAGTCAAAAAATGATTACCACCTCTCAGATCGCTATGTGACAGGAGTAACCCCCTTTCCCCTGGATTTTGATTGACTATCCTATCAAACACCCAAAGCCCCTAAGAGCTACGGAAATGAATCGGAGGATGAATCATAATTGATACTTGAAACTCATGTGGCGGAATGAATGAATGAAGTATAATTAGGGTGCGCTAACATGTCGTAACTCATCAAATTACTATGGGGAACGACTCTGGAAAGAAATCAAGAGTTCAATATATGTCTTAATTTAGCACTTTAATTCCCGGTACTCTGGTGCCTGTGTACCCTCGTATCCCAGCAGGCTATATCGTATTGAAAAGTGTAGAATAAAGTTTCTATATATATGTAAATGTCGTTTTATATTATACAAGACCTGGGGCAAGGAGACGAGATAAGATAAGACTGCCTATAGATATCTCGAGTTTTGTCTGGAGACCTTGCTCCTCCATTACTAACATTTCAGATCAGGGTTAGGGTTTGACAAAGTGGCTCCCGACTCCCACTTTCTGATTTCTTCTGGGGTGACCACAGAGTCTCGAGAGCCCCGGGACTGGAATGAAAAAAAGAAAAGAAAAGACAATACCTGTCCAAGTCTCTTCTCGTCTTGCCTCGTACCCATCACTACTCTTGGGTGCATCTTTATTATATAATACCCCCCCAGCATATATAAATAACCATCTATTCTAATTCCATTAGTTCACACATTCGTATGTCGTATAATTCAACGGTTTAGATATCAGAATACACAGCTTAACTGTTAGTCACCATATGATATACCAGTATCCATCGGCCAGGTTGGTTCCCTAGTAAGAATTATTGATTCTTTATCATGTCCTTATTATTTTTGTGTTTATTCTGTTTAAATCAGCCCGTATAGCAGTATATTCATTATCCTTTTAAACCCCCATTTCTCTTTGTCATCCTGGTGTGTATAAATTACTTTGACTGGAGTGTTTTCCTATATCATATATCCGTTTTTCTATAGCGTTTTCTATACACTTTCTCGACCAGTTTTTAGTCGAAGTTTAACGTCCCAGATCGAGCATTATGTCCGGGGCGGAAGCCAGCCCCGGCGTTATGCCAGTCCGATGCCGTACGGCTAGGTAGACCAAGGAAAAGAAACTGATAACATCTCGCAGGGCACTGATGACGAGACCAAAGTCTCTGCAAACAAGGCGCACGGGAATACATACACGTCCTACAGGAGAAATTGCTTGTTACCTTGAGTTTTCCGGGTGGAACTTCACCCCACAAGAACGGTGTAATACGGAAGCTACTCTGTGCTGCATGCGAACCTATTATAATTTCGTGGGAGTCGACCCTTCGTAGATAAAATGTGTGGTCGTATATTCAGATAAATCACTCAATACAGTCAAGGTGTTTGTTTCCTCATAACTTCATTAATTGCGTGCAGCCCGATATATACAGTCAAGTGTAATTGTAGAACAACTAACCAAGACAAAAAAAGATGGATCCAACTTATTGCCCTACTTACCCTCCGTAACCCATAATGCCATCCTTCCCATCATCCACTTATCTGCTCCCACATCCATCCCCTCCCCTCCAACTCTCAGTCCAAACCCTGTACTCAACACCCTCAATGCCGTCACCGCCTCCTCTAATTTCCTTCTCCCAACCGCCTTCTCCACTCCCTCCCCCTCCTTGTGCTCACCGCACACGTAAACGCTCACCGCATCACAATCTATCTTATTACTCGCGCCGATATCCTCCGGTTCAGTCGCTGCACACCCAATCAAGACTCCTTCCGATACAATCCCTTGCACCTTAGGCACTAGAATATCCTGCAACTCCGTAGGGTGGGCGTTAATCTCCTCGACGGTCACCGCTGGCCAATGCTGCACGAAAACGTCGAGGGTCTGTTCCCCACACCTAACGCCATACATAAGCCCATCCAAGTATTTCTTTGAGTTAGGGCATTCCCGCCAAGCGTCCCTGGAGGGGCCAACAACGGCGTTGTTGGAGGTGCCAGTGGCGACCGCGTACTCCTGTGCGGCGGCTGCAGCGAATGCAATGCCGTCCTCAGATAAGGTGGCGAACTCGGTCAGAGCGAAAGCGGTGGTTCCTGTAACCGCTAGTGGGGACTCGATTGCGGTGCGGAGCCCATTTTCACTGTTGGAGGAGAGGTCTGTGTTGCTGGTAGACCATATGAAGGTTGGGATGGGGTCAACCTGAGTGGGGATGACGTCCCGGGCGCGGCTGAGGAGGCTGGGGATGCTGTCAGGGGTTGGCGGCCAGACGATGTCCCAGCTGGAGATGACCTCAAGGGCAGGCAGAGAGCGGTCACCCGGCCAGGTGTGCCAGTTGTAGACTGTTGCCTTTCTGTCGGCTATAACAACGGCGTCTATGGCGTGCAGTAAACTGTCAGCAGCAACCAACCCGACGCGGGGATGTGCGGGGATGTGAGGGCGGATAAGGACTCACATTTATCATAAAACCTCGAGATCGCCTCGCGAACCTGCTCGTTCATCTCATCATAATCGCCCATAACATATTCCGGTACCGGCTCGCACAGCACTGGCAGCGGCCGTCCGGGATAGCCCCAGTTGTTCACATATTCCTCGGCCAACCTATGAACGGCATCAGATAGCACTTGTGGTGACATTTTAGTCGAATTTCCGAAGAAGAAAGTGGGGACTATGGCATCGAGCCTCGGCACCCAGGCACAAATGGCGTCTAATACTCTCCTCAATAGTGCTTTGATTTGTGCTTCGTTTTTAGTCCAGTCGACCCCAGACCCAAGGAATTCTGCATCCAGCTGAAGGTTAGTTTTACTGCTATAGTATACAGGGGAACTGGGGAGAAGAGGCGGACCTTCTCCACAGTGTAGCCACTCGCTGTTGTAGGGCTTGATGTGCCCAAGAGGCGCAGTTGGGTCGATAAGCTCAAGGCCGTAGCGGAAAATGTAGATTTCGCCACTGTCCCAGTTACTAAACAGGGCAAAGGCGGCTGTAAAGATAGGTATATGTGTTGCATTAGGGATATATAGGCAAATTCAACCCATTCCGAGGGGGTTCAAAGTTGATACTCACGCCGCACAAAGAATGACATCAAGACTTCCGTATGGTAGTAGTCATTCCTGACCTCCCCCTCACTATATCCAGGGATCATAGGGCAGGCCTCGACGCGAAACTGAGTATTCTGGATGTGACTCGCACAACCCCGTAGCCCTTCACAGAGCGCATGGTAGGAGTCAGAGGTGCCGTGTCTAGGGAGTGCTTTCACCAGAGTCGAATTGAGAAGGATTAATGGGACGTCACCAGCGCCGGTTGGAAGTTTTCGTTGTGCGAACCCGGCCAGAGGCGCCAGATCATGATTTATGGCTCCTGCAGTTCTCTGTACTGTTAGAGATCACTACGATTGATCGGATATGGTAGACCATATATATATATCGGAATTGATATTTTTCTCCATTGGAATGGCGATGATAGTTTATAGTTGCATGGGGGATATAAGATGAAAGCAGATCTAGAGGAATGGCAGTTATACAAACCTTCCATAGTGACATGCTCGATAAGTTCGAGTCCCCGCAGCCAATACATCCCATCAATCGCCGCCCAGCGGTAGAGCCAAGCCGTCGACCACTCCTCCTCAGCAAAAAACACCATCGCAACTAGACCGTTGATAATATATCAGTCACTCCGGAATATCTACTCTGCAGTTCTGGCTCCTATGATCCACTACAAATTAGACTTACATTTTGGCTTCAACCTCTCCTTTGCAAACGCGGTCACACGCGATTTGGCATCCTCGTCCTGATGAAACCTATCCGGCACCATGGTGAACCTCGTTTCCATTGCTGTTCGCACCTCGCCAAGTACTTTTGCTAGACGCGCTGGGAGCCCTGGGAACCTTTCCCCCCTGCGGAACGCATCGCTAACTTGTAAGAGTACGGGTACTTTGATGGAGCGTGATACCTCGGGGGTCGGTTGAACGGCGTTATATAGCGGTTCTCGAAGGTCGGCTGAGGTGAGGTCAAAGACGGCTTCATTGTAATTGTTTAGTGGTATGTTTATTATATGTTATAATCGCGAAAAAAGATGAGCCATATACATTTACCAATTACCCTTCGATTATATACCTTTGAGTCCAATTTGGGGGCGGCGGCTGTCTCTTCCCATCTGTAGTCACTTAGATGGCATTTCGCAGATCCATCTTCTGCTGGGGTTAAGACGACAATGCGACGGAAACCTACACATTATTCACAGTATTCCCCACACCTTAGCACTCGTCAATCCAGAAAAAGCTGTTAAATATATATATATGTGTGAGGAGATACATACATTTCTTCGCCATGTCCGCCTGCACATGCCGCCAGATCAACGCCTCTGACGAATCGGATATATCATACCACCGATCGAACGATGCCACCTTAAACCCACTCCCGTCCTCAGCCTTTACCCCATTAATCAGCTCTTCCAGTTGCCTCGGCAGTTTCCGGAACCCCGCGTGGTTGCGGATCTCCGGCTTGGATTCGATAAAGACGAGGGTTGGTGATATGGTGCGCGTGCCTCTAGCTCTCGTTTCGGCAGGGGAGACTACGACGTTGTCATCTTCTCTCCTCGCAGAACGAATGAGGAAATGGGTGAAGAGGTCGCGATTAGGTTGGGAGAAGACACTGTAGATGCCGGCTTTTTCCCGGTGTTCGCGATCGCCATCCCAAAAAACATCGCGGGTCCTCGAACAGTAGGCAGAGCTCCAGTAGAAGCGGTTAAGCTCGTAACTGAAGCTGCCGATCTTGAGGATGAAACCGTCTGGTTTAGTTTTAGTAAATGTATAGGACAGGATGTATATACATGTATGTATACGCACAATTTGTAGTCATGGTGCAGGTGATGAAGACAACCCAGCCTGTGCGTAAGGCGAGTGAAAGAATTGATTTCGTAGTTAGGGAAGATGAGAGATATGGGTATGATGACGGACAGTGTAATATATATACTACAACGATACGCTTTTAAAATTGTCTTAGCCATGGTTTTTATACGTTAGATACTGGAGAAACTACCTCGAATCAATTTCTCAAAACGAGCAGAAAGCTTCAACGTCAGAGACACCCCTCGGACATACTCTACTACTACGCACTTCATACCCCGCTTCCTCTTCTGCCAATCCAATTTCCCCTTCGTATTGATAATCTAATACTCCTTCTCTCCAACCAATCTAGATAATTGTGATCACCTCAATACCCCGCACCGCCCCCTGCCCTCCTCACCACATCACCCCCATGACGAGGCGGGAGAGCTCTCCAATACCAACAGCACGGAAACCCTTTATCCCTCAGGAAACACCCTCCGCCAGCCGTCTCGGCTCTGTTACTCTAAACATGAACATGAACATCAGCTGTGCTGAGACACTGCGAAAGGCCATTTCAAAATCCAACGCCTCACTCCGCGATTACAACTAAAGTGTTATGCAAGCCACATCAATGTGTGTAATTATTCAGTGGACCGCAAGGTCTCGGTAGCCCTCACCCTGAGATGCGCGTCCGTGTATTTCAGCTGAACCTTTGCAATTGTTGCGTCGGCGATCACTGGCATCATGTTAGGTGG
Organism: Morchella sp. 2018-W16; assembly: GCA_024713755.1. Classification (NCBI taxonomy): domain Eukaryota; kingdom Fungi; phylum Ascomycota; class Pezizomycetes; order Pezizales; family Morchellaceae; genus Morchella; species Morchella sp. 2018-W16. The sequence goes on along the minus strand of JAMGYY010000026.1, from coordinate 961,706 downwards.
TTCAAACGGAACCGAATGCCGAGTTGTGACGCGGTGGGCGGGTCACGGCGTGGGACTAACTATATGTATATAATGAGTCAAGCATAGGTTTGCCGGTCAATATTTATGAAAAGATAAAAATGGCCGTAATTTGGTTATCAGAACCCCACACTGACAATCGGGCAACCAGTCACTTCGCCAAATAAAAACTCTACTAAGGACCTATAATAGTAGATATATGTCCCTACAAGATTATCTTCACGGCGCGTGGGTATGTGTCTAACATTGATCAACCCTAACCCTAACTGTACATAAAATTCCCTGCTCCCTACGTACTCGACATGGAAGTGGACCACCTATTTAAATGGAGGATCCGGACATAATGATCAATTGATTCTACTCGTCCTACTCGTTTTGCCAGCATAAGATAAAAGTCAGAAAATTCAAATGGCAGAGACAGGGGCGAATTGTATGAGGGATCACCGCCACCGATACAAATTATTCTTGCCCTAAGCAACTGCATTTTCTGGTTCTTATATATCGGCCGCGCTAATGCATGGCAGAGATTTTGTATGTACGCCCAGGACATATCTATGGACATGTTCTGGGAGGATGGGGCATGCACTTGTGTTACATTCTCAAATGGACGGAGATCTGATAGGGTGTAGATATGTGGCCATATCGTCATTTTATAATTACTACTTATGCGTGTGTGGTTATTGGGTCATTTTGAGAAGCTCGAAGTTAGTATTACATGTTTAATTACCCTTTCATTGTAGCTCAAAGATATCACCAATGATGGGGTACTCATTACTTCATTCATACGCAATATAAAAAAACTAGGCACAGTTTTTCGTCATAGAACATCACTCGGTTTCATGAATATAGTTTTCCAGACTGTCTTATAAGATAATGTAACGCAGTAGCAGAAGTCCCCTGTTAGGGTTTCTTGTTCAATTCATTCCATTTCTTCCAGTTTTCGCTCTTCCGATAGTACCCCAACTCATCGACCTCCTCCTTTTGCTGCTTGTTGATCCTATTCTCATCCCATATGTCCCACCACTTCTTGCTCGCACTGACCCTGAGCTTCCCATCCTTTCTCCCAAGCAGTATTATCCCCGCATTCTTGGATTTCTCCCTCTGGGTATGGTCTGTGTTATGTCGTAGGATATAGCAAGTGTAATTGTATCCGTGACTGCCCCCGGGCTTTCTCCTCTCGTTTGACAGCAGCAGGTTGAGGTTTGACTGTCGGTCTTGGGACTTCCCCTCCCCCGCCCCGAGGTCCCACAGGCTATCTGGGTTAGAGAAGAAGATATGCGCCTTGTGGCCGTTCTTCCCGGTACCGCTGACGATCGCCTCCAGGATGCGCAGCGCAGGGTGCCCATGATTGGTTTGCCTCGCGCACACGAGATATACATCCGCGTAAATTCGATTGTAGAACTCGACAGAGGTGGAGAAGAGGGAGCCGTGGTGTGGGATCTTGAGCACGTTGACGTGGCGCCGGGGGATTGCGCCCGCAAAGCTGGCGATCGTATCGCGGACCTGGCACTCTCTGTCGTGGGCGTCGCCGGTGAAGAGCATACTGAGGTCCGCCTTGCCGGCGATTTTTGCCCAGGAGGCGAGGCCCTTCCGACCGGCATTGTCTGCCTGGTCGGCAATGGAAGGTGCGCCATCGGAGGTATCCGCGTGGGGCGCACGGCCCGCGGTGTGCTCGTCGGGCCAGCGTTGGAAAAGTGTGACGACGCTGGCCATGTTGTGCAGGACACCGTCCTTTCGCTGTGTCTCCAAGGCGCCCCCCGGCCCGTCTTCCGAGGAGGACTCGTCTTCCGGGGTGCCTGGGCCGGTGTTTTTATCGTACTCGACCCGTATCATGTCGCCGACGAGTTCCTGGTGTATTGTAGGTGTCGGGCCGACAAATGTCATTGTTGCGAGGTCGTACTCTTGAAATTTCCCTATATATATATATATATCGATATCGCCCTACTGTTAGTCCCCGCGAGCAAGTACACTGGCAATATATTATTATATCAGAGGGAGAGGGAGGCACAAACGAACCCTGCTCAGGAACCAAAATATTCTTGTTTAGGTACTTATCTTTAACCAACTTCAGGCTCTTCTGGATGTGATAGTACTGGCCCACTAGTTGTGGGTCTGGTTTTTTTTTATCGAGACTCTTCGGTGTTAGGACAGAAATACCGGCAATGGTGAAGCGCATCTTGGTAGTGAAGATCTCAAGTTGCTCGCGGGTCATCTCGAACTGGACCAGGCGGGTCGTCTTCCCCTGGACTTGGTACCTGTACAAGGAAACGTCGCAGGTGACCTCGAAACTCGAACTCTTGCCAATATCTTCGCGTTTGATCAACACGTCATGGCGTTTTTGCTCTGGCTTGGGGTCGACCTTCTTTCCCCCGATTTCGATCTTGAAGGTGTACCTTGGGAAGACGTTGGACTTTTCGTGGTCGAGGAGGTCCTTCCACTCTCTTTCGTGCGGCGTGCATTTCACCGTGTAGGGGTCTATATTTTCCGGGGGGGGGGATGAGTTTTAGCCAGGGTACGCTGGGGCGGGGGATGATAGTGCGGAAATAAGGGGGAGGGGAGGGGGTTATACAATTTTTGCTTTTGATTCCTGCTGCCCGGCGACGGCGAGAGCGTGAGCGAGGGCCGGGGATGCGTCAGTTTATAATATACATGTATATATAGGTGTGTATATAGATATATGTATACGAATCCCCAACGAACGAGTGCTTACAGGGCGGGGGCGGGGGCGGGATTGACCTTTGGTGGGCACTGCTTCTAGCAACCACTTTGGGTCCAGCGGCGGCGGGCGGTGGAACACGACCCGGGTCTCCGGAGAAAAGAAATTTTGCAAATCCTTAAATTTTTCTAGGTGCTCAAAGAGCTTGCAGCCTACATAACCGTGTATATAAAACATGATGTTCACACGCGAATCAGCTATCCGTCAATCGCTCTATATATGTATATATATTCATATACCCCCTTGGAGCGCGCCGGAAAGAACAAAAAGGAAAAAAAAAGAGAATGTGTGGGCGCGCAAACCTCCCCCGCTATGGTCCGCATCCGTATGTGTAAACTGCACCATATCTACCATTGGCTTCCCTGCCTTGCAGCCGTTGTAAATTGGCTGCTTGTAGTTTGTAAGCACCCGAAGGAGGTTCGCCTCGACATCATTGTGCCCTGGCCCGGTGTCAATTAGGAAGCGCCGCCACGATTCGGGGGCGTATTTGCCGTCTTTGGGGATGTTCTTAGTGCAAATGTCAATGATGTTGCTGTCGCCGTGGGCGGCGTCGAGCATGATGATCTGTGCGAGGGGCTTGACACCAGGGTCGAAGGTCTCCCTGATTACGGTGGACATGTTTGGTTGGTATGGGCGGAACCCTAGAGTTTGGTATCTGGGGAGATGATTGATAAAGGGGGGGAGGAGGGACAAGCGGGAGATATAGAGTGGGAGAGGATATCAGCAGAGCTATTCCAGAATCACTCTTTGGAACGGAAGGACGATGTCGAAAGACGATCAACTGGGCTAGGGGGGGGGGGGAGGGATACCTGCTCCGATTCGAGTGAGAAGATGTGATTCCCAAGAACCTATTTCCCCTCCCACCCATCCTATTATTCCTTTCTTTTCTCCCCACACCCTACCCCTCTCCCCCTCCCCGCCCCATTGTCTAGCTATCCGTGTTTCGCATCCCCGCCTTTGGATGTCGTCACAGGACGGGGTCTGCAGAGTTCAGCTTGATTCAGGCGCTTTGAGGCGCAGAAAGGTGCATTTCCAGCCTGCAGATGATGAGCGGGTCACAGTGCGGGCTGGTTAGCTAGCGTGGGCGGGTTGGCGGAACTACTCTTAAGAGGGTAACAACGCTTGAATATTTACGCTAATCCCCACACAAGTGAGTAAATTCTCTCAGCACACTTTACTCAGACTCGGAATAGCTATTTGTTGGGGGAGCTCAATTTCTGCCAGGACATAACTTTCATCTGTAATTGCCGTAGTATAGTTGAGGGGATTCATATATATACCCATTCTAGCAAACCTTTACTTGACTAGTAGCTACGTAGCTATATACTACATGTAGTGTGATATATATAGTTATGCGATTTGCCTTATGTATAATTGGACTGACTAGTGTCTGGACTCATTGGAATAGGCCATGAGGCGGGGGCTAGACATTTGCCAGAACGGTCGTTGGCGGTTTGGCTACTAATATTATTTCCATACCAAATAGGGATTGCGAAATGAGGCATTGCCCGACGCAAATCACGGCCACGGTGCCCATATTCGTACTCGGGCGCGCTGTGCTCGCTGACCACTCGGGGGTTACCTTCTTCTGTGACCTGCCCCAAATGGATATAATTCAAGATGATAGGTTATTTTGGCTTCATGTGATATTTCAAATCTGTGAATTTAGTTGTCCCTTGGATGGGAACAAACCAGAAATCCCCACACCCCCGTGGTTGCCATACCCTCGTGAGAACATCTACCGCAAGATCTCGAGGATCTTTACCCCTAGAGGAAGCGATCTTCGAGAAAACAGCCATCTTTTGCTGAATGTAGTTTAGCTGGTGGCCTTGGTAGCCCCCGAAAAAACTCGACGTATGGCGGTAGAGAGTATGGGGTGGTACATGGTCCAATGTCTCAGCCGTGACGGTATCAGTGATAGCGTTACCCTAGCACTGCAATGACAAGATTGAGGGGGCGGGCGCGGGGGGGACTGGCAGATGATGAGGAGGAGGGGATAGGACCGGAGGGGATCAGTTAAGACTCCCACGGCCTGCCCGCGGGATAGACTGTTCCCATGTGCTAGGCCAGCTACGAGTTGTTTTGTTTTACTGCTGCTTGTGCTGTTATTGCGATTCCCAATTATTTCTTTATATATATACATATATCGATATCGAGTGGTGCTGCTCCTCTGGCCAGTGCTATTATTGTTACTGCTCCCTTGTGCTGAGCTCGAGATCTAGAATATCTGCTGCGTATATGGGCCGGGGCGTACGTTGGGTATGTTGTTTTCAAAAGTTCTTGTCCTGTAACCTGGGATATATATTACTAGTTGGGGATTGGAATGCCTTGATATATTACGCATTATGATAGATGAATTAATCCGTGTATTCTTCTTTTGCAGGAATAACTGCCCCCCCCCCCTCCGCCCCCCCCCTCTCGAACACACAAAGAAACATTACTCGATCGATAAACCAAATATCTCTCTCCTTCATCTATAAACCTACTACCAACCCTAGCTTCCGGCCCCCCAACAATCCGTCACAAAAAAATGTCCACCACCACCACCACCACCCCCGACACCCCAATGCCCGCCGGCGACGGCGACATCAAGGCGGGAATGGGCCGTCTCCTCGACGAGACTCAAACCAAAATTTCCTTCCCCATCGGCGGAGAGAAAGACCAAGACCAGAAAACGGCCGCCTCCCAACGACTAACTTACACCGTCTCCGGCCACCTCACCGCCCGGCTATCCACCGACTGGGAGATTGTCCCGGGCTTCAAGCTCACCTCCGTCGAGCTCTCTGTCGACGCCTACTACGGCAGCGAGAGCATCAATCGCTCCCTGTCGGCGTCTCTCACCGCGAACGCAAGGGTCGCAGGCTGCCTCCTCAGTGTAAAGGGTGAGATCCCAGACCTGCGAAATGACGAGCCAACAGAGTTCACGCTGTCGCTCGCGGTGCTATACGCGGGGCGCAAGACAACGCCGGAAGACGTGACGGCGGCGCTGATAGGCACGGGCGGCAGCTCGGGGCTTGGGACCGTGATTGGCAGGTTAGACAGCAATGTGGCGGGGGCACTCAGGGACCCAGCGGCGATGGCGGGGGCGCTATTTGCAAAGATGACGGTGCTGCATGACGGGGATAGCTACTTTGTGAAGGAAGTAGCGGTGTCGGTGGCGGCGAGGTTCGAGTGGGCGCCTGTCGAGGCCGTAAGGGTTACGGATGCGGAATTGTTTTTGGGAGCGTCGCGGAGCGGGGCGGACAGCGAGTGGGAGTATGCGGCGAAGGTTTCGGGGAAGATGTCGATCGGTGCAGCGGTGGCCACCGTGGTTGCGAAGCTGGACGTGGGCGGTGATGGCGGCGGGGGTTCGGCGGCGGGGAGCACTGGTAGCGCGGAGGTTGCGGTGCGCGTGGGGGAGTACCGCGGCGTGAGTGCGAAGGACCTAATTAGAACGGTGGTGGGTGAGGAGCCGGGCAGTGTGTTTGGGGAGACGCCGGAGGGGATCCCAGATGCCGGGCACTGTTTTAGCGGCACATCGGCCGCGGCAGAGGCGGTCGTGAAGATTGAGAAGGGTGCGGCGGGCGCTGGAAGCGGGTGGGGAATCAAGAGCGTAGCGGTAAGAGCGGAGCTATCAGGTTTTGTGTGGGAAGTTGTGGATGGGCTGGAGGTGCAGGATGTTGCATTTGCCCTGAAGGTGGAGCGTGGCGCAGTCACCGCCGCAGGGGGCGGGGCGGCCGGGGCAGGCACAGTAACGGAGGGATCGATATCGGGGACAGAAAACAAAAAATGGGTATTTAAAGGCTCGTTGGGCGCGACACTGTCACTGCAGCGAGGCCAATTCGTCATGCCCGTGTCGATAAGCTATGATTCAAACAAAGACATCGTCGATATCGAGGGAACGCTGCCCGACGGCGGCTACGGCCAGATGACCGCTCTCGCCGCTGACCCCGCCATTCTGGCTCTGCCCGAGTCGGAGGGTGGAGCAGAAGCGAAAGAGGATGACGAAGAGGAAGAAAGCCCACTCGCGGATTTCGCCACTAAGCACTCCACCCCCACCGCCTGCCCGCTCTCTCTCTCCGCCGTCACCTCCCCCAGCGGCGGTACCGACCGCAGCCTCAAGCTCCAGTTCACGTCGCGCACGCTCACGCATGCACGCTTCTGGGCCAATCAAAACATGGAATGGCAGGTCACCGACGATCTGAAAATCACAGACTGCGGCATCATGTTCGACGTCAAGGACCCGCGGGACGCGACTAAGCGTAGAATCTCCGGATACGTCTACGGCACGGCTAAGCTGGCCGGTACCAATTTGTTTGCCTTCGCCGCCGGGTTGAAGGATAAGAAGGATACAGCAGCCTTCTGGCTTGGATTCTCAGTTGAATATGAGCCCAAGGGAAACCTTGGTCTTGCACCGACAAAACTTATCAGTGACAAACAGTTTTGTGGGGTGGCCCCAGACGAGACAGAAATTTCCAAGTGGGACGTTGGTAGTTTCCCCACAAAACCGGGGGAGGCGTTAGAGAGCATCAATGCAAAAGTGCTCGTCATGTTCTCCAAAGACAAGGAGGGAGAAGAATCAGAGCGCAAGACACACCTTAGGCAGGTCAAGGTCCGTGTAGATGCCAAGGGAGATTGGGAGATCTGGAACGATTTAAAGCTCACTAACGCATATCTGAATGTACTCGTTGAGCGCCGGGAAGGTGATAAAGGTGGATATAACTGGGCTGCTGAACTGTTTGGCGCAATCAAGGTGAATGAGTATCGTGTTGAGTTTGGGGCTCTGGCGAAACATGTTTCAACTTTGACGACGATGGATGTTGGTGTAAATCTGTTTAAGGAGTCCGGTGGAAAGGATGAAGTTGTGGTACCATCAGCAAAGGCACTGACGGAGACGGGAGTGCTGGGAAAGATGGGAGTGCAGAAGGACGTTATCCCGGAGGAAGATGAGACGAAGGAAAAGGTTCCAGGTTAGTATTTTATTTCCTTGTTGTGTGGTGGTCATTGTCATGATTTCTTCTGTGGTATCAATTATGGGTCAATGATCATCCCAGCAAAATTTCTTTATTCACAGTTAAGAGATATATACTGAATGAAAAAAAAAAAAAAAAAAAAAAAAAACAGGTGATTATCCCATAAACCCCGAATCTCTCAACACCTCTCTTGCCGTAACGTGCACAGCCAGCATGAAAAAGGTCTCTGGCGAGAAATTCTCACTCGAATCACTAAAGTTCGCGCTCACCTCCACAGAAAGTTGGACTATCTCAAACTCTCCCTCCATCGTTCTCAGTAATGCCGCCCTCGGACTAACACTCACCAAACTCACCGGTGATGGGAAACGTATCGTAGAGCTCGTTGCATTAGGCACACTGACCATTGGCAACTCAGTCTGCCTCGGCGCGACAATTAAATTCTTGTCCGCGGCAAAGGAGCTGACTTTCAACATTATGGCCGGAAACCCAAGCTCGCTCTTGTCGACGCTCGTCCCGCAGGGATCGTCGGATATTGTGCCCCAGGGGTTTCCGACTACCCTAGATACACCTGCTAATAAATTTGAGCTTACTGTAAATGCTACCAAGGCGGATTCGTCATGGGGACTGACGTTCGTCAAGCTTAATCTGGACGTGAAACCCGCTTGGAAACTTGGGGACCATGTAACGATTACGGAAGTTATGCTGAAGGCAGAGTTTGAAAAGTCCGGAGGTTCTTGGAAGAAGAGCGTCAATATCACCGGAAATATCGAGATCAGTGGCCACAAGGTGCAGGTGAGCGCCACGCTCGACGACAACAAAGTGCAGCTTAAAGTCCAGGGAATCACTGCTGCCCAGGCAGCAGGCCTCGCAGGTCTTGATGATGCGGATTGGATCAAAGAGGGGGCCATTCCCGAAGAAACCGGTGTCGCAAAATATAAAGACGGGATGGTGATCGGAACCTTGACGTTCCTCAAGAGCGGTAGCGGGTACAAGGTTGATCGAGTTGAGCTCCGCGTAGGCTCCGTTAAGAAATGGGAGATAATTGACCCAACACTCATACTACAAGAGATCTACGCCGCGATCAGCGTCGAGAACATTAGCCAGAAGGCCAAGCTGCAACTTGGGGTACATGGAAGGCTAATGGTGAAAAAGAGCGAGGGGGAGGATGGAACCGGAGCGGTGACGGTGGATTTGACGGCAAGTGGGGAGGGCTTGCATCTTGTACTGGATATGAGCAAAAGGTCAAGGGATAAAGATAAACAGCAGGGCGCAACACTGGGGGGCTGTAATGTTACAGAGTTGCTATACATGGTCACCTCTGGAGCTGTAGCTCTTGGTATTGACATCGGCCCAGTTATCGTCAAGCTTGACCTCGATCTAGTGTGGAAGAAGAGGATAGGAACATTCAAAGCCACTTGCAAAGACTGGAACCTATCAAAGGTATACCCCAAGATTGCCAGTATGCTAGAGCCTTCTTTAAGAATGAGGGTTGTCACGGGAGCACGCCCGTCTGGAACTCTGAGTGGAGAGCTGGAAATCCTAGGCGGGCGTGTAAGTATAAGCTACGATCTCCCCAAGGGGCCGCTGAAGATTGCGGGTATCGACGTCATGGAGGCGGTCAAGTTGGCAAGGAGGTTGTACAAGCTGTTTAGGACTGTCGCGGGGGTTGTGGAGGTGGTGATGGAGGTTGCGACGGCTGTAGCGGGGGTGGCTGTGGTAGCGGAGGAGGTCGGCACTGCTGTAAGCTCTCTTCCTTTAATTCTGAATTGCGACACATATCCCCGTTCTTTCGACTACTAACTCTGCCGGTAACTTCCCCCAATAGCTCATTGCGCTCGGCGCCAGTGCAGCCGCTGTTTGGGCCTGGATCGAACTGAATTCGGGTGGCGGAGGGGGTCGCAGAGGGGGTGGGTCCCGGTCCCGGCCCGGGTCCGGTGATAGTGATCACAGGTCCAAAGAAGACTCTAAGGACAAACACAACGAGCTAGACAAAGATACGGATCATAAAGAAGGCGCAAAATGGATCGTTGGTGGGACTGGTCGAACGGCAGGTATCATGTCCGAGTTAGTTGAACTGTTTATCTATCCCATCCAGTACTCGGAGACAGATCCGCCAGGACAGCCCCAGGTCCAAATCATAAAAGATAGATTCATTGGTAATGGGAGGGAATTCCAGTGTATCGAGAAGGGTTGGACTTGTAAATATACCCGCCCTGATACCCTTGGGGACTACATCATCCGCGTTGGCACACCGGGGGATACACTCGACTTTACCTGCACTGTGACCGAGCAGGCAAGTGTACTGGGGACCAATTCAACCTTGAAAGCACCTGGACCAGTCATTTCCCGCCGTGGGTATGCGGTCATATTCCCAAAAGACATTGAAGGACGGGCTCGTTTTGGCCACACGGAGGATAGTTCCAAGTTCACCATATCGATGAAATATCAAGACAATGACAAACAGGAGATATATGTTCCGGTGGCACTAAACTGGATGAACGACTCTATAAGGCTGAGCTTCGATCCTCCTGCTGCGGGCAAGTACGAGTTGAGTGTAAAGCTCAGCGATATACATATTACGGGATCCCCAGCGACCGTCGAGTTTCAATCCTTCGGTGATCCAACACATTCCGTCGCATATGGCGAAGGTCTCTGCTCCGGTGTGGCTGGTGAGGAAACGACATTTTCGATCGTGGTGCGGGACCAATTTAATGTCAAGATGAAGGCGGGGGGAGATACCTGTGTAGCCTTCCTGGTGGAGGGTGCTATTAAGGATGGGGGAGACTTAAAGTTGCCCGTCTCTGTTGATTCCGCCGGTCTCGTAACTTTCACATACACCCGCCCAGAAAAAGACTACTACCTCCGCATCCTTGTCAATGACCACCTTCTAGACATCTCCCCAGTCCGACTGAAAGTCACCAGCCAGCCCGCCGTTATAAATGTCGATCAGAGCATCCTAACTCTCCCGCAGCCACCGTATCATGTTGGAACGACATACATGGCTACCATAGAGGCATACGACCAGTTTGGTGAGCGCTACCGTGCTAGCAGTAGTTTGAAAACTTTTGAGGTGACTATGAAAAAGGAGGGATCCGAGACCAAGACAGTCATCCCGTTGGCGGGCCATCCCGATGGGCAATACGATGTGCCTCTGAACTTTGGGGAGGATGGAAAATGGACTGTCAGCTGTAATGTACCCACCCACCACGAGGAGGGCTCGAAGACTATCACCGACCACGAGTTTTTTGTTCTCCCGCCCCAGGCACTCACGGCTTTCCGCTGCTACGGACCTGGTCTCTCATCAGGGGTTAAGCGGCTAGTAGCAACATTTAGTGTGCGCGGGTTCGACCAGGCTAGTAAGGCCTTTGGCATTACTGAGGACGATAAGGCGGCCTTCGAGGTCCTCCCCAAGAACAAAGAGGGGGTGGAGATGACTGTGAAAGATGACGTCCTCAATGTCTCTTACACTCGCCCAGAGATAGACAACATCATTGCGGTACTCTACAAGGGCGAACATGTAACTGGGAGTCCCTTCCTTGTCTCTACACTTGACCCCGGTTCTCCAGAAGCCACGATCGACCCGGAGCGCTGCTATCTCATCTCCGAGTCCTACAAGGTTGGCGGGCTGTCCACGGCGCTCCTCGTCTCCATTGACACTAATGGTTGCCGCCTTTTCACCAGTAGCAACAAGGTAGAAATAAAGAGGAAGGCTGATCAGGCTGTGAGTAAGCCTGACCCTGCTGTAGTGAACATCGTCGACCGTGGAGATGGGACATACGCAATCCAGTACTATTCAGAGGGTAAGGCCAGCCTGGAAATCACAATTAACGGCATTTCCTTGGCCCCGCTGGGCCCCGCTGGGCCCCCAGCGCCACCAACAGTAAATGCGAATAAAACGAAAGCCATACGTGGGGAGTTGGCAACGTTGGAAGTTCATGGCACAGGGGTGGTTGAAGAAGACTTTAGGGGAAGGTTGGTCCTCATGAAGGACAAGGTCATAAGCGAGGTTTTAGATGTGGAGGTGAAGGCGGGTAGTGGTGGCGTGCGGATTGCGACTTATACGGTTCCAGAGAGAGTGCAAGGTGAGTGTTGCAGTCCCCATCGTGGCCTCGAGTGATGTGTGATGATCTAACTACCTATAGCGGGAAAATACACATCTAAACTATTCATTCTACGGATGCCAGCACCGGAAGTCCTTCCCTTCTCAATGGTCATCGTGGACCCTCCCAAACCAGCACCCTTCAAAGTTGATGGCTTCCCTTTATATATCAACCCCAGTATAGGCGACCCGACGGTATCAGTAACCTCACTCGAAGAGGTCGATTGGGAGCAGTTCCATGTAGATGTAGTCAATACAGAGCCAGAAATGCCAGGAGAGCTTACCCCTAAGTTTCAGTTCTTGTTCAAACGTGGCAAGGAGACTAGGATCGGTGTTTTCGCCGTGGTTGGCGGTGAGTGATATCTTATGACTTATGCACGATGGTTGATCATTGACCCCGTCTGAGTTCTGATTGATGCTCACTGTCGGTACAAATCTACACAGGTGTCATCACTCTCAATCTCAGGTACGGCGATACCCCTATCGAACCGCCAGAACACGGTTGGAAGATCTATTCCAGTGACATCTCCCGCACCCTCGTGTACCACCTTCCCCAGTCCGTCACCATTCCCACCTCCATAAAATGGGCAGTCTCGGATCAGGAGGGGATCAATGTAACTCTCACCCGTAGTCTCCTCACGTTTACAAAGCCCCAACCTCGGGGTGACAACCTGCAGATTAATCCCAGGGCAGAAGCAACACTCAAGTTCCCCCCGATGGGTGATCAATCTGGGTTCACGATCGTCTATGAACTCCGCTTGACAAAGCTTGCACAGGCGTCGCAGGTTAGCCTGCGCTCCGCCCCCGAGGACCGCAACAGGGCGTCTCTGATACTCCGCTGCAATACTAGTGGAGCCTCATGGGTCACCATTAAGCCGGCCAGTGATAAAATCGAGCAAAAACTATCCTTTGTGGGAACAGATAGCAAATGGCGGAGAATCATGTTCCACTACAAATCTAATGAAGTTACAGTACTTGAAGATGGAGTACAGGTAGCAAAGCTAAAGGACGTGCTAATGCCGCGTGAGAACTTAAGGTTCCTAGTGGACTGTACTGCTACGACTGGGGAGTTTACGATGGACATTCGGAACCTTGCAACATTGCCGTCGGCTTTCCATCTTCATACCAAACTGCCGTCATGGAAGGGTGACCCAGAGGCTGTGGAGATCCTGTTTTCGAACAGTGGACTGGCGTGGAATACAGGTGATACTAGGCCGCCTCTGGAGCCGGAGTTCAAAAATGGTGAAATGCAGTTTAACTTTCAGGAGGGGGCAGTTGGAGTGTATGTTCCTTCCCTCCTCACCTCTTACCACTCAGTCTACTAAAACTTTCATCACAGTAAAAGGTTCATGAGTACATCCACCCGATCCACCTCTCTTACCCCGTTCACGATCGCTCAATACCGTTTCCATGTCAACGCGCCTGGTGGAGATACCCGCATTACACTATTTGGTGGTGCAACTATACGTTTCTCCAATGACAACCAGCCAATATGGATGATGCCCGAGTCAAACACCAAGTTTACTATCATCACCGCGAGTCAAAAGTTCCGCCCACACGGGAGTGGGAAAGATAGGTTTGTCGTTGTAATGCTCGCAAAGTCAGATAATCAGATCACCTGCTGGGAGGATGGGGAGTGGGTGTTTTCGTGGGATGGGAAAACGGGAGGAAAGGACGCCGTGTTTGACATCCGATGGAAATTGGCAGGGGAGGGGGCGCGAGTATCTTTGAGTCATTTTCGGGGGCTGGTTGAAGACTCAACGGCATAAACAATGGTTCTTTTCTTAATTCAGTTATGACACGGGTTCTTGTGCTATTCCGGGAATTTCTAAAATCTATTCTCGTTTTAGGTGTCTTATATTTTTCACTATCTGAAATATTGACTTGAATTATGCCGGCTATATATACTTATCTGTTATTGGAACGTCATGTGCCTGCAGCTGGAGAGTGTAGAGATTGTTGAATATTTTGTCTCTCAACGGCGAGGGCAACCATATTTAGCTCAAAGAGGGAAGCTGTAAATTCGTGAGCCTCAACTTTTCCAGAGATATAGTTCGTAAACTTAAGGATACCCTGAGCGCAATCCTGGCACCAAACACCAATAGTGTATGTAGGCAGAATTAAGGGGCATTGGAGGGTATATTGGTGAAAATGTATGAAATGCAGCCGGGAAAGTGTCAGAGAAAGCATTGGGGGAAAAAACGTCAAGAAAAGAATCAGGGAGAGTGTCATTGGCAGAACTCAAACCTATCAGGAAAAGCATATTCAATGGAAAGTGTATCGGCCAGTGATTCATTTACAACAGGGGATGCATCAATTGATTCTTTCATCAAGAGCATTGGCCGTAAATACATTTATTGATGTATTCACTACAATCATTTGTATGGGAATGACTCATTCCCCCGGCCCCCATGGTAGAGTATCCTCTATTCTTGGAGCGACGTGAAGTTCGAAGGTAGTGGAAGATTGTGAAGATTATGAAGAGCGTTGTGAGGAAACATAACCCACTAAACTCACTTTCTCTATATCTTTGTATCACCCGCGTCTTTATAGTGCTGTTGCTTCTTCCATTGGTTGCTAGATTCTATGTTGATGCAAAGATGATGATAAACGACGGTAAATATATGTAGCAGGTTATAGTAATATCAACACATCTGGTTTCTCCCCACTTATTCTGAACTTCAATATCTTAGCATCTAGTATGTCATAATGATGTTCTAGCAAAATCAATACTTTCATATCCACACAGTTCGTAATGTAGTACCTTATCTATTCATGTGTCGAACTTATAATTTATGTGCGAAAGCCTGTGTCACCTTCAGGGTTAGGTTTAGTCTACTATCATAAAATACTTATTCTCTTTTCCTCTTAGTCCAGCTATAGGCGGCGTTGCATATAATTTTGCATCACGTTGTTCCTTATTCCTTGAACATAAAATAAATTTAATAAATTCAGAGATTATCTAACAATCAGTATTTAACTAGATCCAGCCCTTCCCCACCCCATGGGGTAGCACACACCCTTAGAAACTTGAGTTTATCTCATACCAGATTCTATAGCACAAGATGGAGCGTTCAAAGAACATCATGCGTCACGAAGTGCGGATATCTATTCTACTAAGTTTGTTATTTCGCCAATTGCCTCAAGTAGTCATGATGTATATCGTTAAGGACTCGGTAGTTAGTTATGCACTTTCCGCTAAGTATACAGCACTCACCATAGACCCCTACACAATGACGAATCGAAGATTTACAAACGCTACTCCACTCGTAGAGGTAAGACAAATTGAGCCCCCAAACAAGCCAGAGTCCACCCGGGTACTCCCATTCTACATGTGGTGAAACATACTAGTCGAAAACTAATAAATGTTGGGTAGTGGCAAAAAGATCATCCCTTGACCTGCCGAGCTCGTAACTAGTAATAGCCCTCTGTAAGTTACAACTTTCGAATTTCTATAGCTGATCTTGGAACTGATGAGTGGTGTAGAGTTAGTCATATAGCTAGTGAGGTAATTCAATTGGTAAAATGATTGATTGATTTATACGTCGTACATGTGTGCGATCTAATGGTCACAACAAAATCTTACCTCCCTGTGCCAGCTGTACTAGAGGCAGCGCACATTTTCCTTCCCAGTAAGTGAAACCAGTAGAGAAACAGAGAAATAAAAAAGAGGGAAAGTAAACAATTTGTCACTAAAATCCTCCACACAACGAGCTAGCCTGGTGCGCTCCTATCCCGAGCTTAGCCTCCTCATGACCATTCACCAAGCTAGTAAGCAATAAACTTTCCTCCCGGTGAGAAATAAAGAAGAAGGTAAAAACATGCAATAGGTAGAGACACCATCCTTTCCAGAAGAGAAAAGTAAGACATAGTACGGGGGCTGAATATATCCGTCCTCTATAGTTCGCTAATATTGTTGGGTGAACGGCCTATACTGGACTCACAAAAACTAGGAGTCGCAGGATATTGAATGTATAAATTAAACAAAAAAAATAATAGCCGCAGGATATTGTGTCATGGACTATCACTCGAAGATGACCTCCGGCTTTTCTTTTTTGAATTGTATGATGACCTCCAGCTACTACGGAAAGGCATTCTGCAGTGGCTCTAATATTATGTATACGTTGTGCATCAATAGCCACATTGCCTACCCCATAGAGAGAAATAAACACGAATACCCCATTGGAACGTTAACGTACCGCTGTACTACATGTATGTACCTAGGGTGTTGGAGAGTGATGCACACTTTGACTAGACAACGCCCAAATATATACTTTACCACAACTCAACAAATTATAGCGTGCAGAACCTCTCTACCATACCTAAGCACTAAGTATACACTTAAAGAGCATCTGCACGCTCGTATTTACCTTGAAATAGCCTTGTGTGGAAACTATTTGGATCCCTTGTGGCTAACATTAAATATACATGTATTTTAGTCCAGTATAATTGTTCCAAGATGGATCGATGTATGGTCCAAAATCTTGATGTATACGCAAATAGTGAGGACAATGGAGTCTTGAGTCAAATAATCGGAAACTTGAGACCTCTTTCTTCACCTTTGTGCCCATACCCATACCTATATATATCATGCATATGCATAGGCCATATATCGGCGGGTACTTAATTATCCCCAACTACCCCCGCCGACGTGGAACCCCA
Organism: Morchella sp. 2018-W16; assembly: GCA_024713755.1. Classification (NCBI taxonomy): domain Eukaryota; kingdom Fungi; phylum Ascomycota; class Pezizomycetes; order Pezizales; family Morchellaceae; genus Morchella; species Morchella sp. 2018-W16. Next base: position 945,259 of record JAMGYY010000026.1, on the reverse strand, counting down.
CCCTAGCTTCCAGGATCGATGCAGCCGCGGTTTTGAAATACCGGACACTTGATTTTTAATTCCTTTTCTATCCTAGTTGCCGCTGCGGGGCCGGTGGACAATGATAGTTTTCTCATATAAATCGATTGTAAACATCAAGAATTCGACAATGGTAGGTGGAGATCTGGAAACAGTGGGTGGAGCAGAGACGAAAAGGGGTGAGGAGGGCGAGGAAGAAATGGGAAGGAAGAGAGAACTAAACCAAGGGTGGGGAGATTTGGAAAAAAGAGTGATGGAACAGTGTATCGGAGGAGAATAGGATGCTGTCCACCGAATGTTTTCCTATGTTATGATATTTTTTTTGAGAGAGAGAGATCAGGTGGTGGAAGAGAGGGTAGTTCTGGGGTGTGCGATATTGTCATAGCCTTAGGGCTGGATACAATTAATGATATAAACAAAAAAAAAGATCGATAATGCTATAGCAGGCCCATGACGCGATTTTTAGTCCCCGTGGCAATTGCTTTACTTTTTACAGTCGCATTAGTCCGGCTCTGTATTAATGTCACTTCAAAGTATGTAGTAATCAATAGTCTTTCTCTTCCCCATCATATAAGTATGTGTATAAGTATCTTTTCTCTACCCTTATAGTAGCTCTACCGCGTCCAACATATACCGGGGAACACATACCTTGGTTAATACCTTAATTGATCGACGCAATACTACGTATACAGCTACCGTCACATTGTGTTACTAGACCGATAGTGGCGGGCAACACAACTCAATCTTCGATAGTTCAGCTCGGGATCAAAGTATGATCTATCGCGTAAACTTACGTCCCGGGAATGATAAAGACTCTAGAGGTTCTAAAAGTGTATCTGTAAATGAATCAAATTTTCACTTTACGTGTGCTAGCGAAATGCATCACTATTACTATTGGCTGTAAACGCATCAAATTAGTATGGGGAAACGAATCTTTAAATGAATCTTAAGTTCATTTTGTCGCTTAAGTTTATCTAAGTTCATCATCCACCTTTTCTTCCCCCTTCCTCCCTCCGTCTCCAACTACACAACTACACAACAACACATATGTAATAATAATGATCACAATGACTCCAGCGCAACGATACGAGCTCATCACACGGGGAATGGCATAAATGACATCTTCAATGAAGGCCGCAATCTGCGCTGCATGTGGGGTATGTGCCCCATTGAATTACCATGGTGTAATTCTTTGTTCACTGGCATTGTGTTTCATGAAACAGCAACCGCACCCACAGGACGACGTGAGTACCCACATATAAATACATACCGCTCAGGTTCCCAAGATGTCATAACACAACCCTCTGATAATGGGTTTCACCGTCATGAATACTTTGTCAACAATCCCCACAACCCCCCCCCCCGGCCAACACCACCCCCAGATCTAATCAGGTATGCGATAACGTACGCGCCACATTCGCCTGTACCCACACCATTGCCACCGACCAGGTGCGTAAAAGGGTTGCTGGTGGCCAGCTCGACAGAAACGACGGCATGCCGAGTTTGGTTACCGCGCAAAGGTCGTCAGCTATGTCCTGCGCACCAACGCCTAATTCTGGTTGACGCCAGTAATTTCGACATGGCCATGGATATCAAGAAGGATGATTTGAAGGGCCAGCCCTACGACCTCCTCCGGGGGATGCAACCATCACCACCAGTGACCTCGGGGGCCAATGAGATTTTGGCAGCCGCCACCAAGGCCACCAAGGATGGAAGCCTCGAAGGCGGAACCACCGTACACTTTTGGCACTCCTTGGCCTTCCTCAAGTATGACTCCGTTACGCGGACTATTGATGCCGGCCTGCAGATGTTCCATATCTCGCTGGAAGTGAAGAGGTACACTATTACGCCCAAGAAACCTAAGGAAGACTCTTTAGAAGTGTCGGTCGCATCCACGGATAGTAGCGGAGCATCCGCAAGTCACCCAAAGGCGACGGTATCCTTTTGGCCGTCGAAGGAGGAACCGGTGCACATAGTTAAGATTGACCCGATATTCACGGCAGTGCGGTATGACTTCAATAACGATATGTTTGAGAAGACCGAGTCCGATATAATGAATAAGATTGCGGAGTTGAGGCATGTCACACCGGTCTCGGAGGTGGACCCATAATGTAGCTAGGAAGGTGGACGAGTAGCTTAGTAAATTTATCTTTTATGTCAGGATCTTGATCCGAGTGTGTTAGTTTCAAAGGCAATAATAACTTTCATCAGTCTTCTCTTCATTGTTTTAGCACATACCTAATCTCTGCAAATTTGCTGATTCATGTACCGATCGGATGAATACTTTGACGCCGGAACGGATATTCCTATAGGCCTGATTCCAGCTTTAGCGAGGACTTAGTCAAAAGTTAGTCTAATAAAGACCTTGTACATTTTTCCAAGCCTTTTTATGTATGGTATAAGTATGACTTAAGGAATATATCAGGTTCAAAAAAATCTATAAGGTCTTTATTAGACTAACTTTTGACTAAGGCTCATAGGAATATCCGATCTGGCGTTAAAGTATCTGATTCAAATAAATAGCGCTACCTATAAGTATTGCCTCCTTATATGGTAGGTGATTGGCTTTAAGAGGAGTCTCTTTTAGACATGCAAATGGAGGAGATTTCGTCATTTCTTTTTATATATACAACGCAATATACTTTAACGCCGGAACGGATATTCCTATAAGCCTTAGTCAAAAGTTAGTCTAATAAAGACCTTATATATTCCTCAAATAATTGTTAAAAAGATTTGAAAAAGGTCTTTATTAGACTAACTTTTCACTAAGCCTTTGTTAAGGCTGAAATCAGGCCCATAGGAATATCCGACCGGGCGTTAAAGTAGGTTACGGAAGCAAACACCGCGCCACTAAGAACGAGGATGATATGTCATGCAATCACCCAAGGAGGTCTTTACCACTGTCATGGCCCAATCCAGTAGGTGTTTATTGCTGGACATTGCTTTCTAGATAAAGAAAGCTGACCATCAGCTTCTTTCCGTATCGGGAAGATAGTTTCCTTATTTGGATTCATCTTCCCGATTCGAGATATGATTTCTTTTCTATTTTCTATAAAAATAGGGGCTTTACCCATAGACCGAAAAATCAATTCACTACCTCTTTTGGTAATCATATTACTTATTCAGGAAGTTCTTACTCCATTATCCGATATTTATTACTATTTTTGTATTTCCATCACAGCCTATCACTCGGCTCTTATGGACCGCTAAACTAGCTATGAGATATGAAAGATAGACTACAGTAACATAACGGGTAATATCGATCACAAGCGCCGTGTCTCCTGCCAGAACCCCGCGCGGTGTAGATGAGGTGTGGGGTTTAGGGGAGGTGGTGGTCGGAGTATATAGCCTTGAAACGCTTCCCAAACCAAAGCAGAAGAAAAACATGCACGTACAGGATTAGACAACAATGGCTGTATTAAATTTCACAGATATGGGACTTTATGAAGCATAAATATTAGTAAATAAATACTCGACAGCCCCTTACAGCCAAAAACCGCAAACCCCCGCACAACATATTGCAGACACTCCCACATCTAACACTCTCTACGCCCAAACACGGATCACACAAATTAACACCAGAGAACACCACACCGGTCACCACAAAAGACAACACCGGGAACAGGAGTTCAAAGTTAGAGAGGGACTACCAACAAAATACTTTATACCCAATCAACTATACTAGTAGCAGTCTCGCGCGCTCATGACCACATGTAGTAAGCTAGACCTTGTAATGCTAGATACATGTATGTATATATTCATTCTCGCTAACCTAAGCGCCTGGCTACACCTCTCTCCCGCCTCAAGCGACCGGCCACTACCCCCACATTCCGACACACCACCCTCCTTGCATACCAGCAGCCCAGCGCCAGATCAACGTACCTTAATCCCAGCTCCACAACGCGCATGAGCATAAGCAGGGACGATACCAAAGGGCAGGGGAGTGTAGGGGCTACACCGGCTATCACTCGAGCTCTTTTTGCCGCGAAATCAGCATTTATAGGTACTGCGGGGGTGGCATTGTGGTGTGAGGTACCCCCCCCTCCCCTACCCGGAAAGACCATATCCCCCTCAAACTTGATCAAGCACACATTCACACAGGGTAAACAGTAACTACTAACCTAGCTACTCTACACGCGCACCGCAAGGAGAAGGGGGGGGGCCTCTCCGTGAGTATCAACACCATTGTATTCACACACCCTCAAGCGCCGCCTAATTAAAATAGCGCTCCCTTCCATTTACTATATTCCACCCTAAGAAAAGGAAAGAAAACTAAAGCTACAGAACAAACCAGGGTTAGGGTTATAGCCCACAACCACTCAAGCCTTCCGCTCCATAGTGGCTGCCAGCTTCTCCCTCACTCCGCCAGCGCCCGACCATTCCGCCCAAACCACACTATATACAACAGTATCCCTGCCGACATCCCCCTCTTCTCCCGCCTTGACCTTCCCCCCGTTGCCTTCTTTCCCCTTTGCCACGCCGCCGGCAAACACACGGTCCCAGCGAAGCACGCCCTCCTTTGTGAAGCCGAGGCGGTCCGCGGTGCGCTGCGAGGCGGTGTTAGCGGAGCTCGTCTGCCACGCCACCCTCCGCAGCCCCAACCCGCCCTGGTCGGGCGTGTCCAGGCAGTACTGCATCAGGAGTCCCACGGCGTTGCTGGTGACGTGCGTCCGCTGGAAGGGCGGGAACACGATGACAAAGCCGATCTCGGTGCTACGGTTGGTTGTGGACGTGTTCATCAGTGACAGCACACCGGCGAGTGGACCATCCGGGTGCTCGGGCGAGGACTGTGTCTTGTCGAGGATTGCAAACAGCACCATGGCCTCGTTAGGTGTGACGACGGTGTCGATGAAATTTGCGGTGAAGTCTGCGGGGGATGAGAAGGGGCCGAGGGGCATGTGGGCATAGACTTCGGGGTGATCCTTGGTGTGCGCAAAGTATGGGGCGGAATGGTGGATTGGCTGTTTGCTTTTGTTAGTTGATGGCTAAGAACAAGGTGGGGAGGGCATACGTTAAAGGGTATAAGCTTAATGCGGGAGTTCTCAAGCTCATTAATAGGGTAACAGAAGTTGGCGGGGCGCTCGACCTGGTTGAGCTCGGTGGTCCTGTATATATCACTTAGTAGCTACTACGTTCATACCCATCCCGTAAAAGCTCGGGTGTCCAATCAATAGCTGCTCCACTGATCTCTGCCGACAACGATGTAGAACGGGTAGGGCCCGACTTACTCCTCATCCGGATACGCCAACTTGTCCACCCCCTTCCACTCCTCATCTTTCTCGAACTTAGTCCTCACCCCCTCCAACAAGTTACTAACACACTCCGCCACCGCCACCCTCACCTCCTTCTCCTCCACCTTTCCCTCTGCCAAATCCCTCTCCAACTCCTCATACGCCGCATAATGCCTTCCCCCCACCGACCACAACGTTCCTTCGGGTGCTGCCTCCGCAACAAAGCTTCTTCCTCCCGCCCCCGCCTCGCCCGCCTCAAGCCTCAGTCGACTGATCGGCATTATAATCATCCTTACGATTCCGAGCACCCCGTTCTTCTCGGCGACAGAAAGTTTCTGGTGGATGGTAGAGGAAGAGTCTAGTAGGTCGATCTTGGAGGAGGGGATCGAGGCGGACATTTTTTCGCCGGGGGTCAGGCCGGGGAGCATGTATGACATGAGGTGGGCGCGGGCTCGGTAGCCCATTTTGGGCAGTAAAGTCTCGCATAAGGCGAATATGTCTTTCTGTGCTCCCCCAAACCCTCATCAGTTCTGCGCCATCAGGGTTGGGGGTGGGGAGGGAGGGGGGGGTGGAGGAGTGAGTGTAAGCAACCTGGTCTAGTCCACCAAACTGGAAATCAGCATCCACAAACTCTTCATCGAGAGCCTGAAGGCCGGGGGTCAGGAGCGGGGAGGTCACAGCGGTATTGGAGACCTCCTCGCCTGTTGCGCGAGCCTCGGACTGCTTCACAATAGTGGCCATCTTGAGGATGTCACAGACAACGGACGGGGCAAAGTGGTGCTGGGTTTCTTGGAGGTAACTTATTCTTGAGGCGGGGACACCGATGGAATCTAGGGTAGCAGCGATGAGATTGCGGTAGATGGTTGCGCGGTGTTGCACTTGGGTGAGGGGTTGCTTGTGGTTTATGAGGAAGGCATAGATATCTGTAGCGGGGTTAGTGGGTGGATTTTGTAGGTAGATGAAGAGAGAGAGAGAGAGAGGTAGTACCTCCGATGACGATTTTAAGCTAGGGTTAAAATAGCATATCAGTATAAATCCTATATATATATATATATATATATACTCTTTGGCGGGGAAGTCTATAGTGAGGGAAGTTGCAGAGGTACAAACATCAACCCCCGCTTGAGCAAACTCTGCCAGCTTTACCAGCGGAACCAAGTACCCGATGTGTGCTACCCGCACACGTCCATTAGCAACTCGCTCAAATCATAATATATATATATATACATGTATATATGGGTGTCGATCTAGCAAAAGGTTGGCTATCGCACTCTACAGACGTGCCCCGATTGATGAGACCGACGACCGGTAAAATTAACGGAAAAGAATTTAAAGGTTATAATTATCAGTTGTGTGGATGTAGTCTTCAGAACAAGGATTCGGCTGCGCGAACGGTTTTCCTAGAACGACACCCATATATATACATGTATGTATATATGTATACATAGATCTCTTCCCATTATATGCATAGGTATGTATTTATATAAATGTGGCTACTCACGTCGTCCTGTGGGTGCGGTTGCTGTTTCACGAAACACAACACAATGTATCAGTAAACAGAGAATTACACCCTGGTAATTCAACGGGGCACATACCCCACATGCAGCGCAGATTGCGGCCTTCGTTCAAGATGTCCTTTATCGCCTCAGCGCTGGTGACCTCGGCCATTCCCCGTAGGATGAGCTCGTATCGCTGCTCTGGAGTCATTGTTCAGATTATTATTGTTACGTGTTGTTGTGTAGTTTAGTTGGAGTCGATGGAGGGGGGAGGGTGGGGGAAGTAGGGAAGAAAAGTACAGTGGTGATGATGACAAACCACAAGGAAGCCAAGGTCAGCTATGCCGACCGAACCCCGACAAAACGACCGACCCCCCGCTCGGTTTTTATGTTGGTTGGTGTGCAGAAAGGTGGTCTCAATGTAATGGTATAGACTGTATGTAGTGGGGTACAAACAAGGCTCTGGATCCTCACCTATGATAAACACCCTCACTTAGTCCCAGAGCCTTGTACTCCCGGTACATGTAGGATAGAGGGCTGATCCATTAGCTGAATTAAAGCAGGGATTATACAAATTCTCGTAAAAATTACATCATATTAATTCTGCAGAATATAAGTATCAGTCAGGAATAACGAATTTGACTCGGCTGGGATACCGCTTACCTATTGGTCAGGACGACTAAAAGTTACCCTTTGGCCTTGTCGGATTGAGGCTCAACAGGCATTTGACCAATCCGAAGACTCTAGGATTCCAGTCCAGTTCGATTTGTTATTCCTGAGATTCTGCGGTATATGTACTACGGTATCACATAAGAAGTAAGTACATACATGTATATACTCTATATACCCTTAATGACACCGTAGTACACAGATGCATAGTCGAGATTTCGGTCGTGAAATACAAGTACATAAGTACACATTGTATTGATGCGAATATCGATCTGGGTTGGAATAAGATGTATTATGAATCTAGCTAGATACATCATAGTACGTACTATCTAGCTGCAGAATATCTCCATGTGTTAGAGGTACTCCTGGACTATCTCCACAGATCGATACGAACCAGATCTTCCCAATACTAACCACATATGCATACATGCAAGTATATATGCAAGCTTCTTCATCCTCCGAGCTGAGTTCAGTCTTCCCCCCGAGCCGTGTCTGATTGATTAATCTCAGCTGGGGATTGGCATCAGTGGATACATCCACCGAGACACATCTGGTTGTATGGAGATTGCCAAGGTAGTAGTAGCAATAAACACTTGGAGCCTTCCACAATCAACACCTTTCACCCCGCCTGCCCTCCCACCCCTCAATCCCCACCATCCACCAACACACACCGCCCACAATGTCCTCCACAACCACCACAACCACCACAACCATCACTCTAAACAACACCCCCGTCCCCCTTGCCCCCCTCCAGACCCTATCCTACGCCCTCCTCGCCACCTCCGATCCCACCGAGGTCGAGCGGCTCGTGTCCGCCTGCAAATCGCCGGGCTTCTTCAACCTCGACCTGTCTGACCAGCCACAGTACTTAGCCGACATCAAGACGCTCTATAGGCTTGCCACAGACTATTTCAGCCAGGGCGAGGAGGTGAAACAGAGAGATTTCTGGGAGGGCATTGATAGGGGGTGAGTATGCTCTTTCGTGTTGATGGATGGGTAGGAGTGCTAATGTGTATGTAGGTTCAAGTCCTTCAAGGTAGCAGCAACATACGAGGTACCCCCCCCCCCCCTCCCCACCTCAACCCCCGTTAACAACCCCCCCACAGATAGCCCGCGATGACCTCCTCCCCACGCCCAGCGTCCCCCTCCCCGCGCTCCTAACCCCGCACACCCCCCTCCTCACCTCCATCACAACCACCTCCCATACCATTGCTGTCACCCTCCTCTCACACCTCCAGTCCTCCCTCTCGCTACCCCCAATCCCCACCGACCGCCCCTCTGACACGGCGCTCAAGGTCGCCACCGCCCCGCTGCAGGCGCGCGCCGCAGACATGCCAGAGACAAAACACACGGACGGCGGGTACCTGACAGTCCAGTTCTGCGGGCAGTGGGGCACAAGCCTGCACGCGGAACGCCAGGACGAGCCCGAGTGGCAGTTCGTCGAGCCCAGAGACGGCATCGCAGTTGTCAATGTCGGCGATGCATTAAGCGCGCTAAGTGGCGGCGTGCTCAGGAGCTGCTTGCATAGGGTAGGGCAGCCGGTGGACGGCGCGATGGAAAGGATCTTTGTAAACTACTTTTTGAGGCCGGCGAAGGAGTGAGTGGGCTCGAGATATGGGTGTCCATGGGTCGATCGCGAAGGGGGAAAAGACATAATGAGTAGAAATAGAAATAGAAATCTAATAAATAAATAAAAAATGGACACGTGCGCTGAATATATAATTTACAGTCAGCCCGGTGGCGTGATTTCGACACCGTAATGTGTGATAACTGAGGGTTAGGGTTTTGTCACTTAATTAATGTGATCTGGGTTTCTTTACACATACTTACATGTAGATCTTTTCTGCCACAGCACAGTTTACCAAAGATCATCAAAAGAAAAAAAGAAAGAGAAAAAAAAGGGGGATATGTACGCAGCCCAAAAGCTCAACCAAACCTAGAATTTCAAACTGAAAAGGTAATGAATTTGTAGTATGTCTAATACCAGGTAACCACAGAGTATTAAGTATGATGAATTTAATCATTGCAAGGGGGAGGAGTGCCCCTGATCGAACTGCCCTTCTTATCCCCCCTATTAATATTGCTACCATGACATTAATACTTCAATATTGTCTTCTCCGCCATTACTCATCCAACAGGAACCCGCCATTCCTACTAAATTTATTACTAATCCATGCCTTGAAGATCCTATTGCGCAATTTAATACTGGAGCTGCGCTACGCTTAGCAACGCCCTGAAGTATATAGTTGACTCGAGTAAAATATTACTTCTACAAGTGCTACTTTCTCGCCTTGCAGCTCTGCTCTGCAATTTCGAAGGATTATGTAAATTCGAGTATATCAAGTACTTGCTGTGAAGTTAGGTATTTAATCCGGTTTAATGGTGAGGTTGGTGGCTACATGTAATTTCATGCCAAACCTCTCAACTGTAAGCTCACCTAAGTACATGTAATAGATGCAGCTGCCCTGAAATGATTGAGAGCAAGCAGGATGATGACTAAACGGAGTGACTAAGCAATGCCTGGTGTCCAGTGCCTGCTTAACCCTGAAGTAAACTTCAGGGCAAAGCCCACCACCCCCCCTTTCCTTGAATATGTAGAGAGCACGTTCCTCTATGCTGTGCCTCGAAGCTTACTTCAGAGTTAAGCGGGCACTGGACACCGGGCATTTCTTAGTCGCTCCATTTAGTCATCATCCTGCTTGGTCTTTTCTCACTCTGCCAAAATTATGATGCCGCTTACTTACTTTTAACACCGGAACGGATATTCCTATCAGCCTTAGTCAAAAGTTAGTCTAATAAAGACCTTATAGATTTTTTTGGAACTTGATATATTCCTTAAATCATACTTATACCATACATAAAAGGCTTGAAAAAAATGTATAAGGTCTTTATTAGACTAACTTTTGACTAAGTCCTCGCTAAAACTGAAATCAGGCCCATAGGAATATCCGTTCCGGCCTTAAAGTTAACGCTTTACACCAAACCGTACTTAACCGGGGTTGGTCGGCGGCATTTTAATTCTGGCACCATGAGTAGCCACCTATATCTTGAGGTCTATCAATCTATCTAGATTCTGCCGACTCCGACTGGACAGTACTGACCGAGCTAAGTGAGCGGCCCAGCTCCCTACTTCTCGGCTTTTGTTTTGTGTATTAACATGTTTATATATAGTAGGCGTGCGGACGGTTTTGGCAATCCCTACTAACCCCAACCCCGATGTTTGTTTATTGTGTTTTATTGGGAGGGAAATGCGTGTCACCATATATATACAGTTGGTATCGGGGAGGGCGATTGCCATTTATGGTGCGGTAAACGTGTCAAAAGTGATTTTACCACCGGTGGTGAAAATAATACCAGCATTTATACCTCAAAATGGATAATAGCATGCTAGCACAGACCTTTCGCCAAAAGGGGCTATATAATGCCAGTATATATGAACATTGTCTACTGATGGGAAATTCACCACCAGTGGTAGGCCATTCTACCACTGGTGGCAGGGATTTTTACCACCGCCGTGAAACTGTTGGTATTAATGATAATGCGGAATAAGGACTGAAAGTCAGCATTTATACTGGAACATTGTCTGAAATTCAGTGCTTATACCACCGTTGGTGAAATTACTTTGGACACATTTACCGCTCCATATTGCCATAACCTACGAGTTACATGAATATAAACAAATAAATAGATAAATAAATAAATAACCCCAACCTGGAGGCGGGCTGGCGGGCTGGCGGGCAGTCGGGTTGCAGCCTTGGCGGTGGGTTAGGGTTGAGTGCGTTGCTGAAATACTTTATAACTCCCCATAACGGGGGCAGGGCAACTGGGTTGTGTGGCTTGTGAGACAAAGGGAGATTGTGAAGGGAGAACGCGGCGAGGTGGTACTGTTAAGTTCTACTCACCTACCCTTGATACCGGAGTACAATTTACAAGACCAGCCTAGATACCAGTACTTGGGGTATATATATATGTATGTATATGTAGTTAGTAGTTTTCTGAGTGCCAGGGTTAATAACGCCGCCTTCCCGCACAATATTACATGTAGTTACACGGATATCGGGGATCATTACGTCCCAAGTATTCGGGGGGACTAGATGCATGCCCCGAGGTCAGATCTTGAACGTTTCAATGCCGATTGCGTGCAAACAGGCTGGGTCGTACCGGGCATGTGTACTTCCACCTGCCGAAACACCACAGGCCTCGTTAGACCACTCGGTCACAGCGCCGCTCTAGACTGCTCAGTTTCAACAATTCCTCAGCCAGCCTGACTGAGTGACTTGTTGGATCTTTGATGGTACCCGTGGGTTCTCGGATTGTCGGTAACATGATAGGCTGGCACTACCAACCGTCGCCGGTGGTCCGTTCCAACGACACTTCCCCGTATTCATGCGGAACCACCAATCAGGCATACACCCCAAAAATGCCTCGTATTGAAAGTTCAGGCTATCTGGGAAGCCTATCGATAGGAACACCGTGTGTTTAAGCACAGACCATTCCCAAGTGTAATTTCATAGCGTTTTTAAACACAACTGGGTGTGCATTCCCGCCAAACCAAATCCTGCAGGAGGCTCCAAATCTTGGTGGTATGTAGAGCCAGCTGTATTTAAAAACGCTATGGATAATTACGTGATATCAGATGTCATGACGCTTGGCAATTTGCACCCCTTTTGTTTTTCTTTTTCTTCCGTCGACTTGTGGGGCCGGGGCCTAATGGACTCGCGTACATACAAGTACGTACGGGTGAATACGGGATACGTATACATGTATAGTTCTTTTTTCTTGCTTCTGTTGCGAGTAAGTACCACATAGAGTGCTCGACAGGACCGCTGGATTAATGCACCTACAACAAGAATAAATAAGTCCTCAGCCGCAACTCATCGGACCCCTCTGGTTGTATGTTAGTCCTACCTTTGGGAGCCTTTCCAATTGAAAGAGATATCTTCATATACTTACATTTTATATCACATCCATCACCATGTGTTAATTTCGCCCTTCCTTGCAACTGGTCAAAGCTCTCGCGCGATGAATCTCAAAGTTGTGGGATGAGCTGTCATCTCTCTAGACCCATGGCCATCGGTATCTGATGGCTTGCCAGGCCGAATTTCAATCTGAGGCAGTTAAACCGTTTATGGAATCAAAGGCCCAAAAGACACAGGTGGTAATTTTTCACACGTGTGACAGTTTGTAATTTAATTTGTTTCGCTGTGTATATAATTCTGTCACGATTACCTGCCTCATTGCAATTTGGTCTGACAAGCTATCAGATACAATCCCTGTCACACCCGGTCCATTAACGAGTGAGGAATAAGCGATGAGGCGTCATCTCTAGCACATCATCATTGCGGAATATGATGGATTCCGAACAATGAGTAGGGATATATATCGATCGTCGATAGTCTGGATGTGTTACCCGTTTAGCCAATAAGAACCTGAAAGTCATTTTCAGGCCCGAGTACTACTTGAAGAATCCTAGCAATTCTGCTAGCCGGTCGCCCAAGGAGATTTGCATATGTACATGCAGCTACATAAAGTACCCAGCTGTGGTGGATTGAATTTATGCACACCCCAGTCACTGGCCATCACTCGGCATCTCTTTTATCAGTTGCTATTATGTCATTTATTTAAAATCGTGCCTAAATAAACCTCATTGGTAGGATCCAGGGTTAGGGTTAATCTTGCCTTGGCCTTATTTTACCCTGTACTCTAGAGTCGCCCCCCGGATGAAATCGTCAAATTCGCAGCTTGCCTTTTTGAGCTAATACTAACCTTAAGCAGGCAGCTAACAGCTATTTTTGATTGGCTCTATAATTATTATCAACCATTAAGAGCAACGAATATACCCAACTCAGTACTGCGTGCACGGTCCAGGCTGCTAACTCGCCGACCCCATCTCATCCGTCCAAGGGATAATGATACGATACGGTTCAGATAGAATGGTTGCGTTGATGTCTCATCCAAAGCTTAGCAGTTAACCAACCAATGGCTACGACTTTCTGTTATTACTCGTAGGTTCATGACGTTTACGAACACGACCACTATTACATGCCATACAAAAAGTTAATTATGGCGTTTTTTTTGTGTGCATGCAATATCAGTCGTGTTCGGAAACGCTATGCATATGGGGTTGCGGGTATGTATATCATAACTATTTTTACGAGCTTAAATATCGGTTATAAGACTATGAATAAGAAGAGACAGGGCAATACTACCTCCGATTGGGGTTTGAGCACAAGATATCCCTCAAAGCTCGTGTATCCCATCTGCTGAGCTTCTGAGTACGACTACACTAGCGGTTCTTGTCTAGTACAGCTAGTGTTGATAAAACAAGTTTTAAAATTAAATCTTATGCCATTACACATATAGAAGCCAGTGTAAAGGGGAAGTGGGCATACGATAAAAGACAAGGGATTACCTCCTCGGCAAATATGGACTGGTGGAGCTTATAAAACTCGAAATCCGTTCTCCGCCTCCAAAGCCAGACAAGTGTTATAAACAGCGATACTTTCTAGCTCACAGGATGGGCATAACGAAACGAGATAAACTGTACTTTAAAACGGAGCCCCCGTGACCGGCAAGCTAAGCTAGTAGTACAACATTTGAAAGGTGAGTTTTCCCAAGAAAGATGATGTTATGTGTAGTTGTTCGGGTTTTATTTACACCTTTGTTCACCTCCGTCAGGCACGTACGCGGCGAAACCCTTCAGGTGCGCTATATACAACTAATATATACTCTTTAAGAGAGACCAGGCCATAAGGCAAACACTTTCCTACGTTCTTCGCATGTCCACCGCCCTACATCGTCATGTTCACTCTCGATATATATACTGGAGAGAGAGGTTGTGATCTCGGATATCCCCGACCGCGTGTCCCGTATGAACGATCTATCAATATTGCATATTGCACTCCGCGCCGTGGGCCAACAGAACGCGTACAATCTCTGTGCGTCCATCCTCTACCGATCGATATAAGAGTGTTCTGTAGCAGCTCACGCGCTCAGGGATTGGGGCGCCGAGTGATAAAACCCGGGATAGAGTAGCGGGGCGGTTGTTGAGGGAGGCTCAGATAAAGGGTATCCCAGGCGTCTCTGGCGCAGTGGACGTTGAGGAGATAAAGTGTGAGAGGGAAGGTCGTCGGCAGGAATGATGAGAAAATTATCGAAGGGAGGGCGGGGGGTACGGTAGTGAGAGTGTGGCGGAGGAGGTTCTGGTGAGCGCGGTGAACATGGCTGGTCTGAATTTATATCCGTGGGGGTCTTTGCGGTCTCAGGTGCGTTTGGTGCCTGATCTGCTTGGGGATTAAGTGACAGGTAATTAAGTTGATACTGTGTGTAGCCATATAAGTCCGGTGAGTAATCACGGAGAGCATTCCAGCTATATAATATAATGACACCTATCCCCTACAGACTAAAGCATTTATATCTTGAAAAGGTCCTTTTTATCTCAGATTAATTCAGTCAAAAACCCCACAAGCCCTCCCGGTGTGCCTCATTATCCGTCACTCGACCCTGGACCGCCGCGCCTAGCGCTTATCAGCTAATATTCCGATGTGAGATCACTCCGGCACCCCAAGGAGAGCGTTTATCCTGATATTATTTATCTGTCCCATACATAAGTACATATTATTCGTACTTTGTGAAATCTATTAAAATATAAGTATAATACATGATCCTATCTGCCATGCATGCTACCTTATTATCGTGAATTCTGTCTTGTTTACTACCTGGGGGGGATTCAAATGCTTGTTCACCCGCAACAACCACTCAAATTAAAGAGATTACCTACATTGTACCACGGCTACATCGTCCTTATCTTGTGCCGCCCAGCGTTCTCGAGATTCTGTTTATAGTTGAACTTCCTGATGATTCTTGGCGCCAAGCGAACTCGCTGATCCGAGGTATGACCATGGTGGAGACACATTGAACTGAACCCTCTTTAATTTCATCAACTTGTCGCCACACAAATCCTATCCTGTTATCTCTAAGCAAGTGATAATGGGAGCTGTCCCCCACCATGCCTTCATATAACCACATGATTTAAAGATGAGGTACATATATACCAAGTCAGAAAGTTGCTTAGCAAAGTCACGATTGAGAGCTGATATTCCAAGAGTCACTATATACGCCGAAATAATCGCGTCCTCTGCAGCTGTGATCGCCGGGTGGAATATGTTCGTGCCTCACGCTATCACGAGATTGGCTGCACCATCGTGATGGGTGAGATGAGTGAGAATGTATTCGCCGTGGAGCGTTTCGTCTGAAAACAGTGGTCTACGA
This sequence comes from Morchella sp. 2018-W16, assembly GCA_024713755.1. Taxonomy (NCBI): domain Eukaryota; kingdom Fungi; phylum Ascomycota; class Pezizomycetes; order Pezizales; family Morchellaceae; genus Morchella; species Morchella sp. 2018-W16. Next base: position 929,574 of record JAMGYY010000026.1, on the reverse strand, counting down.
GCTTAGTATGTATATGTGTCCGGTACTCCACCTCAAAGGAAAATGTAACTCCGCCAACGGTGTTGATAATCGATAAACCCGCTATCAGTTCCCGCTATCGCGTTCAAGAGAGGTAAACTCAGTCTCAGACACCAGTATATGATAGGATAAGCGGTAAACATCGAGAGGGAGTAACAAATATTGTAGTAATCTACGGTACTGTGTGATAGTACCTCGATACACTCATGGTACAGGTAGTACGCAGTCGTACTGGAATATGATATAATTGAGTAATTTACGTTTACAAGAACTCTGAGATAGGTGGCATGACAGCCTGTCCTGAGTGAAATCTATAATGATGGGATATCGCCCATTCTTCCCTTTTCATCATCCAACAATTTTGCTACTAAACCCCACGCGTCTTAATAGTAGCCTTATGAAATGAGGGTTAGGGTTTCTAATGGGGATCATTGATTAGTTATTGGTTTATACCTCATACAGGTGATTGTTGATTGAGTGCAAATGATCGGGGCCAACCAAATATGTTGAGTAAATCGCCGAAAGATATTTTGAGGGGTGGGCGAGCTTCTGCAGGTAAGGAAGGGCTAGTTCCGCGTTCAGGGAGCAAACTCACCCAGAGAAAGACATCTGTCTTACGTACGATCACAAGGATTGAGCTCAGATACAATGTTGCATATAGACCTTCTTCAAACATAATTAATAAAGGAAAGAAGAACATACAAACACCACCCTCGCAGGAGTTGGAACTCCTACGTTCCACTCCATGCGTCACCGACTACAATATTCCACTCTACTCCCCCTCGCTCCGAAGGGCCTCGTCTTCTGTAAAACTACTCTCAATCTCCGCCCACGCAATGTTAAACCCTTTGCAGTACTCCGAATACAAGACTTCATCAGCCTTAAGCTCCGCCAAGCAAATATCAAGACTATACCGCCCCCTAGCCGCGATCTCCTTCAAAACAGCCGCCCCTTCTGCTGACAGCAGAGTAGACGCGGCTACCACACCATACAAGTCCATAAAGGCTGACGTCATCCCCAGTAATAAACCCTTATTCTCCAATGGTCGCATCGCTAGATGTAGCATTACTAGGGCAAATTCAGAGTGCCAGGTCCCCAGAACATCCTTAAGACTCTTGGGCTCTGGTAGACCGCACCTCTTCATCATTTCCACACCAAGCTCGATAATCCCGATGCTTCCTGTCCGGCGTACTTCATCCATGCCTGCAACACCAGGGCCCTCAACGCTAAAACCATATTGCGCACGGAGGAGGCAGACAATGGAAGACGCGGTTTTGGAGGTGGTTTTGGCGGGAACGCAGACAAATGATTCGAGGAGGCAGGGGTGTGCAAACCAGAGGGGGAGCAGCTTGGAAATATTTGGAGTTATGGCGAGATTTGCGGAGATAGGGAGAGGGAGAGATTTCGTTGATGGTGGCATTGCCCGAGCCAGAAGCTCTTTGGCCGGAACTGGAGAGAAGACTGGGTAATCGACGCGAATATCCTGGCTTTGGAGGGCTTGACTAGATGTTACCTGAGGCTGACCGATGAAAGACCAGTAAATCTGAGGGTTGGGTGCCCCCATTGAGTCGATCCACTTCGAGACTGCCTCAACCTCGGTCTGGGTGAATGATCCAAACATTTTCCCCTCCCAGGACAGCTCCTGAATCAACTTACTCCGCTCACTGTCACCCTTGCGTACCCATGGCTTCAAGTTACTCAGGTCCTCCAGGAAGTCCATTTGCCATTGCTTCGAGGCAAACGAGTTTGGCTCAAGCCAGTCGACCAAGGTATGACGCCCAATCTTCATCCCGCTACTGCAATGTATCTTGTGGGCCACCAGTGCTTTGGCTTTGAAGATCTTTGTCACCTCCGCTTCGTGTTCGTTTCGGGGGAAAGAGTCAACCGCGGGCTTCTTGAGGGTCGTGCAGTCGGGTGTTGTAGGAAGATTCGCGGAGAGAATGAAGCCAGTCTGGACACGTTTCCAGGCCTGCTGGACTGCCGCATCACCATGTGTTTTTCGCACATGCTCAAGATACGCATCTACAGTTTGCATCGCTATTGCCGTGTGACCCGAATCGGCGTTGTCGATGGAGATATGGAGGAGAAAGTAATACGGATTGATCTTCAGCTCCTTGAGCTCTTTCGTGGCCTTCAAAGTTTCTAAGGCTACTCCTTCGAAATGCATGTTGAAACCGAGAATCTCAGGTAGGAACTCATGTGGAAAGAGAGATATCAGTAGCTGGGAAACAGCTGCTTTCCAGATGCACAGCTGGCTTATTCCGTGCCGGGGGTGCGTGAAGTCCCGACTGTCACCAGTCGGTAGCTCAGGCTCGAGTTCTTTCATCAACTCCTGGAAGAGATAAACATGATTCTTCTCCGCATCGCCATCTCCCAGCTCCTCCGAAAGTACCTGGAAAGCGTCCTTGGCGGTGCGGCGGAGTGCAAACGGAGTAGTAACTTTATTGATGTGGCCCAGCCAAGCGCCATCGACGTATTTCACAGGGGTAATCTGTTTAAGCCACCATATCGCTTCCTCTCGGTCACTAAACAGCTCCATCGGTCCTTTCGCCTTTCTCCTTGCCAGGTACTCCTCCCATTTCTGGGCAGTTTTGTCGTCTTCGTTCTTCATGAAGGCCGCTAAACTCTCCCATGTGTAGTGCTCGACAGATAGAATTCCGGAGCTGGGCGATTTGAACGCTGCGGTAAGTGTTTCCGAGAATAATGAGATCAATAGATCCCTTGACTGTGGGAGGACATCGGGATATTGCTCAAGGTGTTGTAATTTGAAGAATAGGTCTTTATACAGTTCTATGTCGTCAACTTCAACATTTGGCTGCGCCTTCTCCGGTAGAGCTAGAGTTGCTATAATGTTCGTCAGCCAAGATTTCAGCTACCAAACTGCCCATGGCATTACCTTCTATCCCTCTATCTCTGTTCTTGCAACGTAGTTTGGCTCGTGCTTCGCGCGCTCGGATAACGGATACCGTCAGAACGATGAATGCCCCCAATCCAACAAGAGCCTGTGGGACCAAGCCCATATCGTGGATGTTGACTCCGAGAGGCATGTTTGCACTTGTCATATTTGAGCGTGTACTTTGGATATCAACCTAATATGCAATTGATAAATTTCTGTTCCCAGTTTTAGTCGAAGAGTATAGGTGCGAGTTTACCAGCGACACTGAAGGCTAATGTGAATGAAGAATGTCAATGGATTCTTACATCAATATATCAGGCCCCCGGGGCGGCTCGGCACAGCTGGGGCCTTGGCAAGGCTATCAGGCTCGTTCGTATGTTCGTTTCTTCTGCTGGCTACTGTAGTTAGGGGTGCAGGATGGATGGGACGTCATCTCTGACAGTCAGACACGACTGAGCTAGTGAGCTGTGAGGAAAGTCCCATCGAGCAATTAAATCAACCCGAAGATGGGTTTCAGTCTATCATATTCACCGCAACTATTGTTGGAGAAGGCAGACTCAACCTCCACCGGGACACCTACCTTAATTGAATAGATGGGTGATACCGCAGAATCTCAGGAATAACTAATCGGACTGGGCTGGAATATCACTTACCTATTGGTCAAGACGACTAAAAGTTACGCTTTGGCTCTGTCAGATTGAGGCTTAACACAAATCCAGAGCCTAATGCTCCAGTCCAGCTCGATTCGTTATTCCTGAGAGATTCTACGGTATCTTGTGAGGAAAACCGAAAAAAAAAAGGTTCTGTAGCTGGATTCGCTATAATACTCTCACATTGAGGTTGGTGGCTCCACCAAGGATATGTTTAATGGAGGGCGTAGGCCGCAAGCCTGTAGTGAATCCAAGAGATCGCCGTAGTGCAGAGATTTCAGTTCCAATCCCAGAACGACTAGGTTTCAGTGTAATACAGTACCAGACTCTGCAGATTTTACTCTACTCTCATTGAGATTCAATTGGATACCATGGCACTGCGTCACCACATACATTAGGCTGGACTGCGTTGCCCTACTTTAGCGCTCACAAATAGAAGGTTTCCAGCTGAAAAATACAAGAGGTTATATCGAGTAGGCAAAAGACCCGACGCTAGGGATCAAAAGGAATGATACGCGATTAGGATCAGAGCCAGGTTCCTAGATTTGAGGTGGTGGTGAGTTTATGATCTGATAAGCTCCGATCTGATGCAGAAGGGATTATCAAGACCCATGTCTGCGCATAACCCTGTTTGGAATAGCGCATGAGGAGTATGGTCTTCTGCACAATCCCTGACTAACGCACTTACATACCGAAAAGTTTTCGTGAAAGCCTGAAAGTAGTTGAGTGGTGGAACCCCATACAAGATCTAGCAACAGGGTTCTCCACTACAATATTTTATGACACCTTAACCACTCCTTTTTAGCAATTCAGAAACGTGCGAAAGGCTTCTCACAAGGTAAAAAATTTTTTACCTCCACTCATCATTATAGTTGATTGTGTTGTGGTTCTACACTTGGAACCAGGTTCCACCTAGTTTGGGTGGTAATTGGCCCTTTCACGAAAACTTTTGGGCAGGAACTTTAGTAATAAAACACCAGTAAATAGAGGCTTTGCGCAAAAGACTCCAGAGTCTTTTTCTGGTAACCAGATTGGCGCCGATCCTCTCTCATAATACAAGTGGGAGAAGACTCTGGAGTCTTTTGCGCAAAGTCCCTAATCCCGGTACCACTGGAATCATTATTGTAAAGTGTAAAGTGAGGCTGCTCAATCATACAAATAACCAAAATGTAATATGTAGGTACACTCATTATACAGCCATTGGCTAACATGTGTTAGGATTCAGGAGGACGCTGTGGGGGGCCACCGATGGACCTCTGTACATGTGCTTGGGTAATTTGGTGGGGTAAAGTGGGCTAGGGTGGAAACTTCATGGTATCCTAAACCCCCCCCCATGCCACCAGACCTTTTAAGCCAACAAAAAAGAAAAAAAGATCGGCAAATAAAATTAAAGATCAGCGTCTACTAACCGGAGGTAGCAGGTATGAAACCGTATGATATTTCCTATGCCACTCACACAGGCCATCGTCATGGTATCAAAAGTACAACCGTGAGAGCATGGCTACTGACTATATTTACCTAATCATACCAGCCTAGTATCCGATAGACGGTCAGTCCGAATTGCAACCCGAGACACTTAAACCCTTTATGGAAACGTGATGAAAATAACGCCCAGGATGTCTGAATTGTAGTTTTTGGCATGCGTGAGAGTATGTGGCAGTATTTGAGTTCCGTGCGCTGTTTATATCACGATTACTAGAAAGGGTTTAAGTGTCTCGTTGTAATACAGACTGACCGTCTATCGGATAGCTAGTAGAGGATTATCTTTTTGTTTTGCCGATCTTTTTTTTTCTGCAACAGACGGTGGTTTAAAAGGTCTACTACTCCACTTCATCCCATACAAAAGAGGTGTACCAGTACAAGTTCTAGCCTCTGGACCATGCGTTGGGCTGCAAGGCCGAAGATGGAGCCGGGCATGGATTCTTTTCAGCTGCTAACTACGGTGCCGTACCGGAACTAGGTTCGCTACAAGGCGCCTGATCGACAACACACTCTTTAATCCCAACCAGGGCAGGGGAGATGCCGAGGCATGTGGAAGGAAGTGGAGGCGCATTCCCGAAGTTTGGGGATGAGCATTGGATATATTATAGGCCCCTTGCGCAAAGGGCCTACAGCGGCAGATCTGGGATTCCTCTATTATGGTAGGGTTGCTAATACTCGTGCTGATTAGGAGGCTGCATAGTGCACCGTGCGCCCGAAAATTCCCTCAGAAGTACGCTGTCTGTACTTCTAAGAACTAGTTTCAATACTCTACGGGATTATCCGCGCAATCAAGTCAGGGTCAGATGGCTATGATTCTATTACTACCGCGCCCAAAAGCCAAAAGCTAAGGTAGGCCGGAGAAAACACACATTACAGCGCCGTGAAACAATCTGCCTATGTTGTACCTGTCGGGAAAACAACGAATGCGTGCTGCTTCTGTGCCTAGGAGACAACCATTGTGCCTGGGCCTATTCTCCATTACATGTCACTATGATAAGGACACATTATATTTCATTTATTAGTATATAAGACCTGTCTATAAGTCACAATCAATCAAGTTTCGTACTGTTCATTTATCTCTACAGTCAGATTATAATTACAAAAGCAAACTCCTAGGGATTACGAGTGACATCTCATGTCTCAAACGGGTTTTGCTAGTGCCTAAACACAATCTCCTCGTTTAACGATCGTCATGGGGGGTCGGAGAAACTCGACTTTTATCATATCAAGGGGAATAGTATATCAAGATCAAAAAATGCCGGTTAGGAAGGAAGATCTCAGATATACGCAAGGGTGACGGATACTTGTTGCAAAAGATCGGCATCAACTAGCCACATGAGGTTAGTGTGATCAGGGAAACGTCGTGTATAGCCATGCTATCACGAGTGTATCAGGATCTGTACCAAAGGTCGCTTGAAAATATCATACATGCTACATCCGGCTAGTACACGCAGATCATTTTTTGCAGACTCTTTTTCCGGTAACATGATTGGTGCCTATACTCCCATCAACCAATCACACAAGTAGAAAAAGACTCTGGAGTCTTACACAAGGGGCCTAATAGAGTACTCAATAATGTGCCCTGCATGATGCATAGGTACAGTGGGTGACGGGCATGGCACGGTACACATCTCCGAGCTGATTTGGCCACCAGGAAAACCTTCTTGTCCGCTATCTCTTTCGCTGGTGATTAAATGCTGCCAACTTTTGAGGGGCCACCTCCGCCACCGTGACAACCATAGACCAGGTCTTAGAAGTACAGACGGCGTATTTCTGAGGGGATTCCCGGGCGCACGGTGCACTAAGCGGCCTCCTAAGATGTTGGCAGCTTCACCAGCAAAAGAGATACTAAGTGGTAAACCGAAAGAACTCAGTGCAGGCTCTATCTTCTCCCAGAGAAGCTAGATTCCTGATCTCGAGATGAGGATAGATACATGTACCCGTCATTTCTAACAGCAACAAAAGCAACGGGCTCAGTGACTATGCCACAATTCGAATAGGAAGTCCTGCATTCGGCGAGTCTCAACAACCTAGGGGTCTGAAAAAAGAATCATCAGGTGATATTCCAATGTATACTTGACGCTGCCTCGGTTCACGGTATAAAGCATAGTAATCCTTCTGCTGGCGGTCAATTGGAGAAGTTTGAGGCTAATATAGTATCTGGAACCTTAGTAACGGCAGGCGCCGGGAGAATCATACGTGGATTTTCTTATGTTGGGGACGAACACTGTGCTGCTCAAGTCGTACTGACTCGTGGAAAGCGGTGCGGGGGACGGGGCAATATCGATCGATCAGTCAAGCTATACCAATGGTAGCTGAGCGGATGAATGGTAGAACAGAAAGGGCGGGGTATGGGCGGGGTAGAGACTGTACACAAAGCTTGTGTTATGTGCTCTGGGCCATTGTGGTAGATTTTGTGAGGAATTGGCTCCTGTGAGGCTTTCGGTTGCCTTAAAGACTATTGGCATATTACTCGTTACCAACATCCATCATCAAGGAAATGTATCGGAAGTCTTTCTCAATTGGACAAATCAGGGCAGTGATTGGCTGCGAAAACCAAGTAATGCTCTCTCGATTATTGTGTAATCAAGTCTCAGGTGTTACGTGTGATACACGGACATGGAAAAATAACAAAAGAAAAAAAAAGAAAGAGAAAAAGAAAAAACACACAGACGGCAGACACAGCGCGGGGGATAACGTTCCAGGCGAGGAACATCCGAGAGCATAACTATCCATTCGCTACCAGAGCAGCTGGCTCGGCCCGTGCTTGATAGGCGAGACCAACTACATATTATCTGCTTCCATGACTGGCCCGGAAGGATTAATGAACTGGTAGACTACGTACTCTACGTGGGTGTATTTATTTATTTAGCAATGGGGAGCCTTCCCAAGAGAGATAGTCTTGCCTAATCCAAAACCGCCCACCGAAATAGTTGGTGATTGGCAATCCCATTATAGCGGTGTTTACTAGGAGTCCTATCTAGATCGATGTCGCACAACCTTGCAGGGAATTTCGAGACATTTACATCTCCGCAATCGGCACTATATCTTGTATAGCCGGTTGTTCCGCGTTAGATTTGTGCTACTAACATTTAGATTATTGGCTCTGTAATGCGCTTATTTTAGTGAAACAGAAAAAATAGCTCTAGTGTAGATATCCGATTAATTCGCTAGCGTTGTTGCCCTTTAGCACACCAAAAAACCAGCTTCTTGGTGCAAACAGCGCTAGCGAATTTTTCGAGTATCTACGGTACGTAGAGTATGTACGTTTCTATGAGCCAAGACCTCACGAATTGGAACATGCAGGTGTTGAGTGCACAGCGAGTAAGGCTCAACTCCGAGATTCCACTAATTGTCAAGAACGGTACATACAGTGGAGAAGGGGCTTATATGTCCTCGAATGAACCAAGAGTTTTTTTTAAGTGTTAGGGTTTACTTTCAGCCTCGAAACTTTGTCGAACTCTGACTTATTCACTAGGTGAGTCTATTGAATATCATACCCTACATATATAACAGCTAACATTGAAGCATGAGCAACTTAAATAACTGACGTCCTTATAGGATACACGGGTAATATTAATTGCACCATCCTACTTACAGCCCGCACAATCCACCAGCCAGGCGCTATCACCTAAGAATGCGAATTCTTGCGTGCTAAAGAATGGAGTACGGTGTGCGGCGCTAAATTATTGAGCGCACAGACAACACTCGGAGTCAATATCCCCTGCAAGGAAAAAGTACAGCTGGCCCGAAACCTTTTTCGAGGATATTCAGGGCTAGGGGTGCTTCAACTTGCCACTGGCTTGTGCTTGGGGGGAGGGGAGGTCGAGAACTTGAAATTCAGCAGTGACATACACATCACAATGTATGTTTTCCATCAGCTGATACTTTAGACCTGCATATAGGTCTCGGAACCCTCGGGACGTCATTAGTGTTGTTTGAGGGCTAGGGTTGTTGTGATTGTTGGGGGATCGGCGGTTGTTTTAAACGGTATCTGCTTGCGACTAAAGTTTTTCAAAGACAAATATCAGCCGTGGTGTAATATAACGTATCCCTTATGATATTGAATGAGCTAATAAACTTTCTGACTGACCAAGATCTCTACTGGAAAATCAGCTGCTGTGCTGGAAGGCTCGACGGAGACATGCAGGGACCTTTCATCGGGGCCTTTGCACTACGTGGCATGCAGTTGATGCCATTTCCGGAGGGCCGGCGGAGGTTCTTTGTGCGGGCTGATGGAAGGGTTAGGGTTTCTTCCGAGGCCGACGAGATGCATGATGTATGTCAAGTACCTACCGTACTTACATACCTTAGGTAAAGTAGTGGTCAATCAGCTACTCTAGCCACGGCACTAATAAATCCACAAAGCCTGAAAGCCTGCATGCCTTGCCACAAGGCATCGCGAGACACGGCAGTGCAAAAATACACACACAAGAGAAAAACAGGAAATATCTTATTACCTGCCCAGAATGTTAATGGAAGCAGGAACTATGGATCGGAGCCTATTTCTCAAGCAGGAAGGGGTCCCTGACACTCCGGCCTCTTTGGAAAGACGGCTGACTACCCCAAACCCTAGCACGACGCTCGGCTGGCTGGCGCCCATTTGAGGGCCCAGAATTAAGATCGCTTTATTTGAGAAGGTTCGTTGCGCTGCAGCAGGGGTATGAACCAACCAGAGGCAGTATTTGGACATCAATATGCAAGATCTGGTAGAGAGGACCCCTGCTGCGGTAGAGTAATACTCTACTAAGCCAATGAGCCAGTAATATTCCCCATGTGCGTTCCGTCCGCCAATTACATTAGTGCCCCAACAATATGAGCCTTTTTTTTTTTTAGCGAAAAAGAGTAGATTTGGGCTTTTTTTTTTTTTTTTTTTTAGATCAAGTGTATTTGTTAAAGGTACAAAACTTTGTGTGCAGTATAATTAAAACTATGGCATAGAGTAAATTTAGTCTAATTTGTATATTAGTATATCTCTCTATACACCATTCTTATTGCTTCCATATGTCATTGACTTTCTAAATAGTATAAGCTTCCTCGTTGTAATCACGAAGCATTTTTATTGGTTAGAACTGCATAATATATTATACTGTAAACAGACAAAGAACTAGTCCCGAGATAGAAGAATGCCGGGAAGGGAGTGGGGGGCAAACACTCATGCGAGCAAGCACTCTATTGAGAAATAGGTTGGGCATAGTGTATAGTACCCAATGGGTATTTTACCCACCATTTAAATTCTTTATTCGTCGAAAATTAATATATAATATATATTGTTTCTTTAATATTTTAAATTATTTGTATTATTTTATTAGTATATTCCTAGATACAGATTTTGTTTTCCAAATTCACCCTAAAATTCAAAAAGTTTTGAAACATATTAACATAGGTTAGAGTACCCACTGGTAGACACTAGCTTGGGCAGTAGTATACCGTAAGCAGATAAAGAACTACTCCTGAGAGAGAGCAATGACAAACACTCACAACCAGAATTAACTGCTATATAAGCTCATATACCACTCTTGAACCCTCAAGAACTCGAGAAATAAGACTACTTTTACGATAGATCAACATAAATAGGTTAGACAGTATATATAGTTACTCCTCTCCTAGCCGGCTTTGCCTAATATAAAATCTATGTAGACAAACAAATACATCCAAGTTAGAATGGGTATCTCATGTCCTGACTACAGCGGGCGGCCGGAGGCCGCACTGCACTTGTAACAAATACAGTAGTATCAATTATGTGTTGCATTGGCATCCGTACCTATATTAAGCATCTGTGGCTCAAAGGGTAAATACGCAAATGTAGATACTGATCCCATGAGGTTTCGGGTTCAAAACCCACAGGCTGCAAGCGGGCACAAGCAAGCGGGCACAGGCGGACAGGCAAGCGGACATGCGGCCAAGCAGGTGTGTAAGGGGGGGGGGGGTTCCTTGCCCTAATTAATTACGGCCTACTTAGCTACAACCATGGCCGCCCGTCCCCGTCCCACCTCGTTCGCCGGTCCTCCTCCCCTCCCCCCCCTTGCGGCACAAGACACAAGACACAAGTAAACTCCCGTCTGTCTGTAATTAAGTAAGTATAGAGTAACCACTACATCGACCATCGCCGGGGTTAGGGTTCCACCGCAATGTTACATATTATTTTATTATTTTATTTATTTTACTTGGTGCAACAGGCGGTTACGGCAAGGCTTCGGCAATGTAATATGGTAGGTAGAATTAAACAGGAAGGCTAATAGAGCTGACCTTACCACACAATAGCTGGGGTGTTAGCTTTAGAGGAATTCTTTCCGCCCGTGGGAGTAGAGTGCTTCTCCCAGCCTCGGGGGGGCTTTTGTAAGCGTCAGAGTTCATATATGTCCATAGTTGGATGTTCGGGTTTGTGGATGTATGAAGTATAAACAAATAAATAAATGTTTTTGGAGGTGGTGGGAACCCTAACCCTGGTTCTTTGAGCTTTTTTTAATTCTTTTTTTTTGTTCCCTGTAGAGGTAGATAGATAGATAGGTAGGTAGGTACAGTCAGTGCTTGTGAGTATCAGTAAGAGTATTTTCGGTGGGTAGAGTGCGGGGTTAGAATTGAGGATTGTACGCTGGGGAGTGGGATATCGATGGGCATTTGGTTTTCTCTATGGACACTGGGCCGCAGTCATGGGGGATGATTATCTTGTAGCTCTTACAATTCGGGGGTTGAGATGAGAAAGAAGTGATACAAATACTTTTTATTCCACCTTCCACCCCCCAGCTGAAAAAAAAGGCCAATAACTACATACACTAACTACACGCACTACCCTGCCCTGGCGGGCCTCAAAAAGTACAACACAAACACCCTCTCGGCAGCGCCATCACACGGCTGCGTAACTCTATGCACCGCGCTCCTGAGCCCCCTCTCCCCTCGCTCCCCTTGCTCCCCACTGACCCCCCACCTGCCCCCTGTGAGCCTCGCCAGGCTGTCGGCCACATTAACGACAGCGTAGCCCTCGCGAGGCTCAATGAAGCCCCAGTCGTCGTCGCGCAGACACAGGTGGGTGCCCCACTCGCGGCAGAAGAGCAGCGTGAGGGAGCCGCCGTCGGTGTGTTTGTTGTCGACGACGTCGGCGACGGCGGGCTGCAGCGGCTCGTTGACGACCTTGAGGCCGCTGGCGCTGGGGAGGTGGGCGGCGTGGGCGGCCGAGAGCGACTCCGTGAGTCCCAGGGAGGCGCTGAGCGACAAGAGAAGCGTGTGTGTGATGGTATGGGAGATGGAGCTGAAGGTGTGCACGGCGCCGGTGTAGCGTGTTAGTTGTGGTGGGATCGTGCCTGGTGTGGGCGTGCTGCTGGCGCGGGAGACGGGGGCGGAGATAATGTCGAATGGGAGCTCGAGGGAGGCATCTAGTGGAGAGGGCTTGTATCTGGCGTTTCATGATGTTAGTATGGTCTCTGGACGGGGATTGGGGGGGGGGGGGTGCGTACCCGTATTCGATGTCCTCGCGGAAGTCAGCCATCTTGACGTCCTCGGGCTGGGCAAAGTACGTCTCTGAGGCGCAGTAGAGGTCGTTGACGCTGTTGAGGTAGTGTTTTGTGGCGGGGCCGCGTAGGTCCAGGTAGAAGAAGCCCAGGGAGCGAGCGACATCTAGGAGGCGGGCATGCTCGGCGGGGGAGCCGGAGAGCAGGCGCTCGTAGGAGATTGTCTCGAGGGGGGCGAGCTTTGTGGAGGAGGTGGCCATGGGTTGCTAGTGGTGATGCAAGTAAGATATATTAATGAGTTTGGAGAGGAGGGGGTCGAGTAATTATTGTGGATTCAGTAGATGAGATCGTAGTGGTAGTGGTGGTAGTGCCATGTAATATAACTCATCTGCTATATATGCGGACCTTTCCACCCACCCACCAATAGATCTCCCAAGATCCGATCCCGTTCCTGTTGCCACCACTTTCGTTTCGAGCTCCGAGATAGTTAAGATATCTGTTCACACAGTCAGGCCAAGGCAGCGTCGGTGATCGATGGGACCATTCTCAGCTCCTGTCGTTGCCGTTGTCGCTCTTGGTGGGGTTGAGCAGAGCTGAGAGGCAGAATGATGATACGCCGATGGAGTAATGTGGCTTCCGTGTTCATGTGACGGTTCAGCCCAAGGCGAGGCATCACCGGTTAGCGCCTTGGAACCCAAGGGAAGAGGGGAGGAGAGGGGGAGGAGAGGAGAGGAGAGGAGAGGAGAGGAGAGACTCAGGTGGCAGAGGTTAATTGTGTGGTGGATTGGTGGGAGCTCATGTCGGAGGGGGGAGGGGTTGGAGGAGGGAGTGAATTGGAAGAAGGAAATACAGATACCACCAACCAGAGGTAGAGTATTTGCACGTCAATATGTAGGTTTTGGTGAAGAGTATCGTTGCAACCAAAACTTGTTTGAGAATCCAACTTCAACATCGCCGCCTTACACAACAACCATAAGAGAGATAGTCATATTGTCGTTTTAGTACGGGCTCAAGGGTGATACGTTCAAAATTTGGTTGTTGTAAGCCATTTGCCTGGTTGCGAGGCTGATTTCCAGTTATTTTTGACACCCCACAATACAGACAGACAGACAGACAGAACGACGATGGATATAAAGAGCCCTCCCCGGAGAGAAGAACAAGAACCCATACAGCGAGCAAACAAAACAGTAGTACTCAATCATATACTCTGCTCTCTACTCTACTCTACTCTACTCTACTCTACTCTACTCTACTCTACTCCTCCTTCCTCCTCTCCAACAATGGCAATCGCAGCAACCCTAACCCCCACCAACCCACTTGCGGCCTCCGACCCCCAAACCTGCAATCTCCGCCCAACAGCCACCCAGTCCCAGTCCCAACCTCAACCCCATCCCAAACCACAGACCAAGCCTCTCACTCCCGACGAGCAATTCGCCATCATCACCCGCGGCCTGGAGGCATACAATGGCGCTGACACCATCAAGGCCATCCTCAACGAGGAGGGACGTACGCTGAAGGGACTGTGGAGTATGTTTCCTCCTCCTCTTTCCAATTCCATTGACACCCCCCACATGCCGTTGAGCTAACAGTAGTGGAATGTTGTAGTTACGGCGCCCACGGGACGACGTGAGTATTGGCTGCGAGTCTTTAGTGGAGAGGGAGGTATATACTGACAAGTAAAGCGCACTTGGGCTACTCCATACCAATGATCAAGGTCGCCGACCTCCTCCAAGCAGGTGTCAATGTACGTTCACCCCAAATCCTCTCTCCTCCCACATCCGCTAACCACCAATAGGTCACCTTCTGCCTCGCCGGTATGCCACCACCCAGTGCCCCCCACACACCACTAACACCCTCTAGACATCTACGCCTTGCTCGTAAACTACGTCCACCCACACCCACAGATTCTCCACCGCGCCACCGTCTACCGATACACGCTCTCCGCCCTCCTACGGTCCATCGGCGCGCCCGTCAACCGCATCCGCTTCGTGACCGAGTCCGAGCTGCACCTCAACCCCAAGGGCTACCTCGACCACCTCCGCCTGCTCACCCACGTCTCGCAGGACGCCGCCAAGGTCACCGGCTCCGAGGTCGGCGCCACAACCATGCTCAGCCCGCTGCTCACGCCGTCCCTGCAGGCGCTCGACGAGGAGTACTGCGATGCGGACTTTGACCTTGGGGGTGTCGACCAGGTACGTAGCCTCTGTGAACCCACCAGCACCGAGTTAGCTACTAACACACGCCCACAGGACGGCCTCTTCTCCTTCGCCGAGACGCTGCTCCCAAAACTGGGCTACCGCGTGCGCCCCCACCTCATGAACCCGATGCTCGCGGGGCTCAAGCACAAAAAGATGTCGGCCTCGATCCCAAACTCCAAGATCGACCTCCTCGACGACGCCGCCACCATCAGCCGCAAGCTGGCCGCCGTCGCGCCCTCCCTGGACGCGGAGAACGGGGTCCTCGCGATCGCCCGCCTGGTGCTGATGCCCATCTCGCGGCTGCGGTGGGAGGTGCAGACCGGCGCCCGCGGGACCGAGGGATGGGACCGCACAAAGCTCCCGTTCTGCGGGCGCGGCGCGCCGCAGGGGACGCTGCTGAGCGTTGGTGATGTGCACTTTGGGGGCTATGAGGAGATGGAGGGGGCGCTGGCGGGCGGGGCCGTGGCGTGGAGCGGGGTGGTGGAGGCGGTGGGTGCGGCGGTGGTGCAGCTTGTCGATGGGGTGAGGGAGGCGTGGGAGATGGAGATGGAGGAGGCGGGGGGGAGCGGGGAGTGGAGGAGGAGTGAGAAGGTGGCGTATCCAGATGGGGAGTAGGGGAATTGTTTTTAGTGGGTAATATATTGCGTTCTCTGGATTAAATGTAGACTGTGAGATGTGTGAGTGTGTGTTTTGAGGCCGGGGCGCTGAGCGGGGGCGTTCATGTAGGGGTCGATCGATATTGCTTACATATCTGATGAATATCTAATCTGATCTGATTGGATTGTCTACATGATACAAGTAATCAATTATAAAACCCCAAAGAATGATACGCATGCAGATTCTCCTGCGGTCTACTCTCGAGTCTATAATTAACCCCTAGTGACGATAATACCCGAACCAGTGTGCACATACGTATAACTGCCTTCATGCTATTATAAGTTCAAGTGAGGAAGTTAAGAGGAAGTTAAGAGTCCATATGTAGCTACATGTACGTATACAGGTATATAGGAAATTTAAGGTAAGTACATAGACCCATCATGCGTGGGCGCGTAACAAAAAATTATGGTTGATTTCGTACGGGTAATATAATGCATCTATCGCAATATCACGGTACTCTGCGTTTCGAGTTAAAGTTATGAGGTACCGGTTCTAGTCCTTGGTCTTCCTTATTAATGGCTTCTTTGGTTCAGATCGTAAAGGTCAAAACAATCAATCACTTTCGGTCGCCGCGGCATTTTGGGCCATGGGCTGTGTTTTATAATCGGGTATGTTGAAAACACAACACCCAAAGTAGTATACTACAATGTTAGTATCATGTTCCTCACTGCATTCTCGGAGCATAAAGCTCCCCATAACCCCCCCCCCCCCCGGAGTCAACACAAACACCTAACAAGAGTAATGTCGCGAAGATAGTACTAGTGGGATTACCCCCCCGCCCGCAATTAAACGGGCCTGTGATCGATGTTAAACAACCAGGAGGAGCTTATACGTGGGCGCGCTCGGGGGGTTTGGGGTGATAGGTTAGTC
Organism: Morchella sp. 2018-W16; assembly: GCA_024713755.1. Classification (NCBI taxonomy): domain Eukaryota; kingdom Fungi; phylum Ascomycota; class Pezizomycetes; order Pezizales; family Morchellaceae; genus Morchella; species Morchella sp. 2018-W16. The sequence continues at coordinate 913,355 of JAMGYY010000026.1, read as the reverse complement.
CCTGGAGAGGCCGAGGATGGTATGGTATTGTAATATCACTAGTATTGTAATATCACTAGTATTGTAATAACTGGTATTGTTTCCTGGAGACTCGATGGTTACATAGGAGAGTAACAGTGCGCGCGGGGTGTAGTGCGGATCAAAAGGCAACGAGTCAAGGCATTGACATGGCTGGGCATACATGTAGACGGTATCATAAGTTCCGATCACATGGGATAGATAGGGCGGGGTGGAAACTGCGCTTTAATTTATTACGCAGACTAGCTACGGTATTCTGTACCTCCACCACATACCTGCCCGCCAGCGGGTTAAGTGTATATTGGGAGAGGCCTTGCAGGAACTACCTCTCAGGGAGCGGGTGTAGGCAACCTCTATTATACCTCGAACGGTGATGCAAGCAGACCTGCGCGCACAGAGATGCAATACGCAAGTCTCCGAGTGCACATGCCATATAGTTTACAAGCAGGCCGTGGGCGAAATCGGAGAACACATTTCCCTAATAAAGGTTCGGAACCACGGCGTATAGAGGTTGATAGATCCAGAGCAGTGCGTAATCAATAGTATATATAGCGCAGAGAACCCAATGCTAGACGGTACACTTAAAGTCTGTTGAATACTTGTGCACGCGGCTGCGTGTAGGTCTGGGGACACCTTTTATACTTAAGTTGGGTTCTCTTGGATATACCGCCGGGGGTGGGGATATTGAGGCCTTGCATGCCCGGGGTGACTGGGACTCTAAGCAAACAACGCTCTATCCAAACCGCCAACCTACCGTGCAAAATCACGACCTTGTAGATAACTTGTACTTGCACTAGTTCCTCTAATGCCCGCGCCCGGCGCCGGAATCGAATGTATGAGAAACCCACACCGGCATACCACCACTTGTATCGTCAGATTCGGAGGGTGAAAAGTACATATCCGAGACTTATCTCGGAGTTAATACAGATGTAAAACTTGGTCAGTGCACCGCGCTGCGCAATTAACACCTACCAGTGCTTGCCGAAGGACGGTCAGTCAGATTGTCCAGGTGAGGCAGTTAATAACCCTTTCTAGTATGAGTAGATCAGGTGATATATCGCTACTTCAGTTGGCCGGAACAGGTTATCCACGCAGGGTGTTTTAAGCCAATGCAATAAATTGGCCAAGTCTTGGTGTATCTTACACTGACCAAAACAGCGGCCAAAAAGACCCGTCTAATATACCAGAGCCGACTTTGTCACGGCCGATTCCCGATATCTTGCATGGTTGAAGATATATGCCGTTTACTCTTACCTTAAAGATTGCACCATAACCATGATCTAGGATACGCGCGGAGCCCACAATCTGTCACGCATGCCACCACTCGGACTGTTAACCTCCTGGGAATGAGATTGATGGGCTGTGTGATATGGGCTTACCGTCGATAGAACCCGTACCGCACCATTAATGCGTCCGTAGCTTGCGGCTGGCAGGTTGCGTGGCCGTAGCGGTTTGGTCTTCCGGCCGCGTATAACCTTCTTGGCCGTTCGATCTGGAGAACTTGTAACTACATGTATAGTACTAGTATAGAGAAGCAGAAAAGAGGGTAGTAGAGCTATAGGTGCGTTGCCTGCATACTGACTGGTCCTGAGCAATACGGTCTCTAGAGCCCCAAGTTACGTATACTAGGACAGAATATCGGGCTGCAGCACCGCCGCTTTGTCCATCTAGCGAACATTCCGTTAAAGAATTGCCGAGTAGGGCCTTGGTCGGGCCTATTTGTCGCTAGACGGCGCGGGGCACAACCACTGGCCGTAATATGCCGCCGGCTGGTACAAACCAGTCGGAAATGTGGTGAAATCAGAGGATCCGGTTAGGCCTTTCTATAAAACTGCCTTTGGATGCAGCGCATGTAGGATTTGTAACCTCTCGGATCTCGGAGTAATACACCGGCACGGAAAGCATACGATCGGATAAACTTCTCCCCAGGAGTTTGGCTACGGAGGTGTCGCAGCGTAGGATCGATTAAACAAGATTTCCATCGGCGTAAAGGTACCGTAGTTACGTAGTTATATACGGGTCCTGTTCCATGCCCTTGGAGCTCAATGATAGCGCGGCGCGTTAATAAGCTTCATTCCGCCCCTGTGGGCCGGGAGTTGAAAATGGTTGTGGGGGGGTGGGCCGTGGGGCTTGCTTGGGTGGCCGCATACGTTTTTTCCGTTTACCACACTTTCGTCGCCGTGGGTTGGTATTTGGGGATAGGTTATACCCCGATACGGATATGGCTATACCGTACCGCCACCACTTCTTCCCCCGAGGGCCGCTGAATCTCCGTACCTAGAACAACACGCAGGTCTGACAGCACATATACATCCGGTTATTAACTCCACTTACTTACCAAAAAATCGACCACAGGGCCCCAGCGGCCTAGATCCTCCATTAGTGACCCACACGGGCACAGCCGGCGCGGCATGTCCAGCTATCGCCTGCGGTTCGAAAATCCTCATCCATGGCAGTCGTAGGTAGTGTAACTTCCTCCTCACGTCATGCCCCCAGCTAGCTAGCCCGGTGGGTGATGACACGAGATGTGTTGATTAGCGGGCGAGCACAGATCATCCAGAGCGCCACAGGGTATTGCCGGTTCGTGTGGTCTCGCTCGCCATTCGTGGTTGGGCTCTCCGCCGATCGAGTGAGAATTGGTGCGCCGAGTGAGTGTCCGTGACGTGTGGTTGTCCTAATCACAGAGAGGGGGGTAGCTCGGTGTCCACACAGCTTGGGTCGTTATACATACCGAGCCCGCGCCCTCCGGGAGCCTCCTTGGGGCGCGCACTGTTCCGGCTAGGCCACGTACGGTGGTTCAAGTCCGTGGGGTTGGTTGTCGCTGTATCCGTCCGTATGTCAGCAGGTTGTCGGGTATCTTTAATCCCATGGACGCAATGTCGGGATCTAGGCCGGTGCCGCTCTATTTCCGGGTAGGTACCTAGCTGGTTGGGTATCGATGTATTTATCACTCGTCCCCCGCTCTGGTTCTGAGGGGAGCTTCTGGCCGAGTCTATAGTTGTCGCACATCGCCTCGTCTACCGGCGCGCGCGGGCGGGGGAATCTACGGCTTAATATACAACCAGATCGATAGGTGGGCCATTCTATGTAAACGGGGGTTTTGTTTGCGCTGCCAAGAAGATGGAAAGAAACGGTCCCCATGATGTATTCCTTAATTAATCCTACCGCCAGGATTTCCCCGCAGTGTCCTGCGCTGCATGTACCGTGCATGGCGGATTTGATCGGCGCCTGACCTCCCTTGATAAAACATTTTGGTCGGAGGAAGTGTCCTGTTGAATTGCGTTCATGGAGTATCACTCGGTGTTGGTATCACTACATTGCCAAGCATATACGGGGGGTGGGGTTTGGGATGGTATTTGCAGAGTATGTACCGGGTACAGCTGGTCACATTCGAGACCTACATGATATATAGACCCCCACCTACGTATCGCCACCCAGGAAACCCACGCTTGAACCTACAACGGGGCCCCGCGTCATGCTCCGGAGAGCGCAGCGTAGCCTAGAAACACTCTGGACCCCTTGCCCACCGAAGGGAATCGAGCTGTGGATCTCTGGATCAACGGGATTTACGGCTATGTATATACGAGCTGGAGACTTACTTCTTATTATATGTATGTATAACTCCGATCCGCGGCTACCATGGCGCCTTCTGGGCCACAGGCTGTATGTATCGACGGGCGGGTTCCTCCACAATCCTGCGCAGACGGTGTGGGGATTATCATTTTCGTAAGGGGCGCCCTAGCTCGGTCAATTTTAAAAACCTTGTTGAGCAGCGCACGCCGACGGGAGAAGAGGGGGTAGGGATTGTTATCAACAGGTAAGTACAAAGTATGTAGTTAGGTATTCAATTGGTTGCGTATACAGCTAATTACTTACCGGTCTGTAGGTCTTGGAAACAGAATGAGGTGGTGATGTTAGCGGGGGTAGCCTAAGATGTTGTCGACTACCGGACTGTAGGTTAAAGTAGTGATGGGCACGAGACGAGGCGATACGTCCTGTCTTGCGTTATTTGGACCAAGCCTCCAGACAATGGTTAGTCTCGAGACTTTTAGCCATGTGACCTTGCCCTGGGGAACCTCTATAGTCGGTCATGATAGCTAATGCAAGACGTTAAGGGTTGATGGAGAGTTGGAACCGTGGCCGGCTGGGGGGCATATTGGTTTAGGTGTCGAGACTTTCAGACTAGTCGTGCCAACCCCCGACCTCGTCCTGTCTTGCTCAAAGTCTCAAGACAACCTGTCTCGTACCCACCACAAACTAAAAGCGCTGTGCCAAGCTGTATGTTCTTAAGATGTAGACGAAACCCGGGAAATGCGATCTCCAGGACTTAGGGTTAGGGTTTCGGTTCCGGTGATCTTAAGCAGTTCGACGGGCACAAGCAGAGGGTTTTGGGGTTGGATCTGGTCTATCTATATTGCGCTAGTATAGTATACGAATTGAATTTCTAGTAAAATAATTGAGCCGCTATTAATTGCATGTTACGGCGTATGTACGCCTGGAATCAGGCTGGAAGTTGCGGAGACCGGCATTGAAGATTTCCTCGTTCGTCATCTGTGGTAGTTCAAGCCTCTAGATGTAGCAATCCGGCGCTGGGGGAGGAGGTGGGTTGGCTGCTAACAGCAGGCGTAACTACATGTACATATATACCCAATGTGAAGTGGGGCTTATTACTCTACATGTACTGCACTACTGTAGATCAAACCATACTTACTACTAGCCCGGGTCAGGTAGGAAGAACCTGACTTTAACGGTAACAACCTCTGATTTGCTACTAGTAAACTACACCAAATTTGGCCCCTGCTGTAGAGTAGTATACAGCTTGCATTCTCAGGTTCTGATCTGCCGGGCTGGGGGTCCTGGGGTACATTGGCCCGAGTAGGCCTACATACGATATTTGTAGTGGCAGGGGCGGAGTCTTGTACCTTGCATACATGTACTTACTTGCATGTACCCAAAGCCAAGTTGACACAAGGAGAGTCTGATGGGCAGAAGATATCGGGGCCAGCACTTGAGAGCTACATGTACGTACGTATCAGAAATATGCGGGAATTGGTTATTATTTGCTTAACCGTCTATACTAACGGTTCCTCAGCTACGACGTACATACTTCATGTATGTACATGTTCTCCAGTGTGAGATGTACATGTATCGCCCCTCGCACCAGAGTTCCCCCTCCTAGATCCTATCTTAACCTCTATTTCTTCATGTCACGTGACTGACATCTGAATGTCTATAAATACATGCAGGCATGCTAATGCAGACTAAGCGCGCGTCTCAGTAACCGTTAGCCTGCACCTCAACTGATCGACCCCATCTTCGTAACATCAATCCCGATCTGTGCCCCATTCATACAGGAAGTTCCAACACCATGGTGCCATCGCGCCACGCGCGTGCACAAATACTTTTACAATTCCCCGCCATCTCTCGTCCTGTGCCAGTACGTTTACTCGAATTAAAGCTCTCCAACGCGGATAGAGTGCCTGTTAAAGTGCAGATTTATGCGCGTAACCACATCCCGGACGACAGAACCCTATCGACTCGATGCCCGTCTAAATTCGAGCTCCCAGGATCTAATAATTCTGACCTATAGGTGCTGCAGTATCCCCCTGTCCCTTTGCGCACACTCTAGCCCTCTCTATATTTAATTGGCTCGGGGTGGAGATGCACACTCGATATGCTTAATTGGACTTTGGTAATTCCAGGGCGCCCAGGATGTTTTGTATAATAAGGAACTGGGTGGCCCTCGGTTTTCGTAAGTCTGCAACTCCCAGTTCTGTGTGCAGTGCACCGCCGTGACGTTCAGCCCTATATTATTCTGGATAATAATAATAATAATAATGTCTATCCTTTCAATTCGCCCCAGGTCCCATACCAGGACTAACTGGCGTCCTTGGCCGCTTCGACTTACATTCATCCTTCCATTCACCGTCCTATGTCTTTCCATCATCGTCGGCCTCGAGATTGTGCTTCAGGAATGCACATCCCGTGGATGCCCAATCTTTGGAGAAGCCGTTTACTATGACACCGAGGCCCCGGCTGCAAAGTCTTACTCGGTCGCGACATCCTTCGTTTACAACTACTTACCCACCATATGCACCGTGTCTTTCGGACTTTTATGTGCTGTTATCCACCATGACTGCATGCGCATGGAGCCTTGGTTCCAGTTGAGCCGCGGGGAGGGCGCGACAGCGGAGGACTCGCTGCTTATCGAGTATTCTTACATGTTCCCGCCTTTTGTTCCGTGGGCGGCAGTGAAGAAACGGTAGGTTTGATTCCTTGTTTTACTTCAATATTGATCAGAGTTGACAAGACATGCCTTTAGCCACTTCTCGGTGTTCGTCGGTTCCTTAATTGTGATCCTTAGCACCCTGGTTATCACTCCAACGACTGCCGGCCTATTCGATGATACAACCATCGTTAGGTTCATGGAGCAAAATACAACCTTTCCCATTTTGCGATGGGCCTATAATACCGAGGAGATGAGAGGGTTTGAAGAGGATGGAGACGAAAGCTATGGGGCCTATTCCCCCCGATTTTCATACCTATCTTACACCCATGCCTGGCTCAATAGCTCTCTCCCTCCATTCACCACAGCCGAGTACGCACTTTCGCCTTGGGCTGTGGCTGGCGCCGAAATGACCACCAACGCCGCCTTCAATATCACGGCGACCAATACCGACGCTACCTCTGCTTCTGCAGATTCTGTGCCCGAAAAGTCTTGGACCGCCTCAACCATGCTCTACGAGGCCGATCTCGATTGCGAGGAGGCAATACGTACTCCTGTGATCTATGGGCCCATCGGCCTACTGGGCTATAATCTGACCTACCCTTCTTATCCTTTTCTCTATTGGACTCTCTGGGACATTGGAATGGTCAACAACACTGATTATGACCTTATGCAAACATTGAGTAACGATTCTTCTTTACCTCCTTTCTCCGCGTGGCCCTACCGGAACGACCGGACACGATTCGAGACCGGCGCAGAATACTACATCATTGGCGATCATCCATACGATGTTAGCAAAGCGTTTCCCGAGTCTACTGAAGAGCGGACTGAACTCGCAGAACACACCGCCTTGTTCCTATTTGCGTCAGCACCACCTGAGCCACTGTCCCCGGAGGGTGAGGTGAGCACTCTTGGCCAGTCTTTGCTGCCGAAAAAGTGGTCGGCGGTGTTCTGCCAGCCGCGATACTACGCCCACCCCGTCAATGCGACCGTTCTCATGCCCTCTGGCACTGTAGATAACATCACAAGGATTGGCAACCGCGTCCTCATCCCGTCCAGTAACCAAACCTCGATCATCGGGGACCTTTTCCCGAATCTACTCACCAACTTGATTAGGAGTGTCCAAACCGATCCAAAGTACTACGATGATGATGGGAACCTTGTGGGCTTAGGCAAGATTCCCCAGAAGTTGACAGATAGTCGTAGCCAGTTGGCGAAGCGGTTTGGCGGGACTGAGGCTGTCCTCCGCGTGCAACCGAAGCAGACACTCAAGAATATCCCCGAGATGGGGTTTCTGGCATATGCACTCAACACCCAGACGAACGCTACGATAGAGGATCTGTTCGAGTCGGAGAACCTGGCAGAAATGTATAGGAAAGCGCTCAAGCTGATGTTTGCAATGCTTTGCACCGACGAATGGTTGATCTCTCAGTCGGACCAGAATCAGACGGCCACCATCACGCAGACAGAGAGGGTTCGGGGGTTTCGGGTCAACGTGGGGTGGTGTCGGGCATCTCAGGCGGGGTTTGCCTTGATCGCCGTGCTGGCTGGCTGCCTGGGGCTACTTCTTGTGGGCCGTTCATGTAGCCTTGATGGCGAGCCAAATAGTCTTGCCAGTACCCTTGCGCTCTTGTATCGAAGTCCGGAGGTTGTGGGCCAAATGGAGAGCGCCGAGTACCATGACATGGAGACAGTGAGGCGGATGCTGAAGGCGAGCGGTAAGCGGTTCCGCCTGGTTCTGGAGCCAGGTGTAGGGCCGCGGGTAGAGGCCACGACACCGGAGGAGGCAACTGGGCTGGTTCCGGTTAAGCTCGAGGAGCCGTTCTCGGAAACGGAGGAGGAGCACAAGGAGAGGGAGGAATGGCCGATGAGCATGGGCTCTGCCGTGTTCTTTATGTGTTTCTTCGTTACGATGCTAGCCCTTGCAGTGACATTATATATCTTTGTGGGGGTGAAACATGGTGAGTTACTTTTTTATTGCTAGCAGTCTGTAACGTGCATGATCAAGAGATCTATGCTCGGTCAAGCATTGACCCAGTAAGATTACTACGAAACCAGTGATGGTCTACTAATACCAATGATTGCGGATAGGGATACCATCGCCAGCCCCTCAAAACTCGTTCGGGTATAAAGTCCTTTTTTCATATCTCCCTACATTATTGAGTCTCGTTATCGAACCTCTTCTGGTAAGCTTGGCGAGCCATTACTACATGCTAGGGCCATACAAATTCCTTCGCCAGGGTTTTACCACCAGCAAGAAATCACTCTCCATCGACTTTGATAAATCTCCACCCCACTTCCAATTTCTGCACTCCATCCGTGCTGGCGACCTGATCCTCGGCGGCCTCGCCCTCTCAATCCTCTTATCAAACGTCCTCGCCGTTGCCCTCGCGGGAATGTTTTCCCCCAACCAGCGTGCATTCCCCCTCACCCTGTCAGTGCAGAGTCCCGCGGATCCACGCTTCGTGGGTAATTTCTTCAATATGTCACTTCAGGAGCCGCAGTACGTTCTGTACAGCAGTCTCACCGGCGAGATTGCAAAACCAAACTGGACCACAACAGATCACTATGTTCTCCCGTTCACGCTGCCCGCCATGGAGAGACTCGACACAATCACCGCTGCCACGGTAGGCCTCGGAGCCTCAATCTCATGCGCTTTGGTTCCTACCTCACAGATAACCACATCATGCTTGCTCAAGGCCTCACCAAAAAACCACACATCCGACGAGTGTCCCACCACGGATCCCAGCCTCTTCTATGGCCGGCTCAAGGTCGATGATCCATGTTGGCCAACGGGGAGGTTGATTAGTAGTTCTAATACGGATGGTGTCTTTGAATGGATATTACCCGCCGGCGATTACTTTGCCTACAACTCTCAATGCCCCCAAACATTCTTTGCAGTGTGGGCCGAGCTTCCTGCGAACCCTGGCAGCGCAGGGAATATCTCCAGCGCCTACATCCCGGCGATTGACAGCTTGATTCTGAAGTGTACCAGCACCGAAGCAGGGGTGCACCTTACTGCCACCGTCGACGCTAGCGGAAACGTCCTCGCCGTAAAAGACCTGGCCCCCATAGACGCCGGTGGGCTGGAGAGTATTTACGGCCAAAACCTCGGAGAGCTCAGCAGTACCTTCCTAAACGCCACCCGCACCTACTATTCCAGCGGATACGCGGCCTCGGCCCTGCAGCTGCAGTGGCTTGACACCAGCCTGGTACAACTATACCCGGATATCTCCCGCCAGGGCCGCAACCTCAGCCATATCCCGGACAAATCGCTGATTACGGACGCATTCGAGGACGTGTATCGGCGGCTGTTTTCCATGTCTCTGCGCCTATCCTCTGATCGCCTCCTCAACACCGGCGGCGGCAGCGAGAGAACCAAGGAGGTCGCCGCTACGGTTACAAGTTTGCGGGATATGGTGGAGGTGAGCATGGAGATGCTGGCCATCGGGGTGGGGATCCTGGTCTACACGGCGCTCGTGGTGTTGGTGCTATATTGGAGGGCGCGGAAGGGGGAGAGGGAGGTGGCGCACGCGCCGAAAAGCTTGGCTGCCATGTGGGCGCTTTTGTATGGGAGCGATGCGAAGCAGGTGTGTGGGCAGGTGACGGGGCCAAATCCGGCGGCGCGGGCAAGGGAGGTGGATAAGCTGGGGGGGAAATATGGGTATGGACGGTTTGTGGGGAAGGATGGGAGAAGCCATGTCGGCGTCTTTGTGCAGGCGCCGGGGGAGTCGGAGCTGGTGGCGAGAATCCCGACATTCCGGTGAAGGAATAGTTGGTTCTTTCTTATGTATATATATATACCACATACTTTCTTTATTAGAGATATCCTGTACATAATTCTTTGACGACTTGGCGGGGCATCCAGGCCTGATCAATACAGACGTTATACAATTAGTAGGCGCTGGCATGGGCCACAAGGGAGGATAAGGTCGCGCGAGCTACCAGAAACCACGTAGAATATGAGGGCGGGGGGGCGGAGCTGATTAAAGAACATTCGAATGGACCAGCTGAACCTGCGCTCGACTGCCTAAGTCTCGATATCATGAAGGGACCCAAGAGTCGCACTCGGGGAATCCTGCTTTGGTGGTTCGGACCCATCCACAAATCGAGTCCTATCGTTACGAGTAAGGCGGCCGTTAGTTAACGCCTTTGGGGGGGGATCGGATATATTTAAGGGTTAGGGTTATAACATTTTCTCCCCGCGGTCTGAAGACTGTTATAATTACTGTTAATGCATTAACTAAAGGTTGGAACCCTAGAAGAGAATATTATAATTCATCATAATACCCTAAGTAGTGATGGGCACGAGACAGGTTGTCTCGAGACTTAGTCTCGAGACCTTATTTTTACCCTTATTTTTATTCTTACCTTTCTCTACTTCTCTACCGACGAGGAAGACTACGTCACCTCCGGATGCGGTACGGGGAGGGGGCCTATTGCCGTAGCTGCGAGGCTACATGCAACCAGTGAATTAAACAAAAAAAAAATCCTGGAAATTTCAAATCATGGATTATCACTCGGCTGTGTCTCTTGTTATAGATTGTAGTTTTGACTTATTAGACTCAGAAGTTGCTAGATGAGTTATCTCACGGGCACACCAAAATCCTAGGGCGTTCGGGGGGTTTAACTTCCTCAACACTGACCAACGTCCTGCAGTGGCGCACTCACTAGCACGAGCATCAGCATTTACCAGGTAAGTGCTTCCCAATGCCTTAGCCCCAACCTCTAAATCAAAGGAAAATATTGTTGCTCTTCCATCCCCCATATTGCAAGTTCCGGGGTAGTCTGTGCGGTGATGCATATGGGATTTACTGCGCTCAAGGATAGCAAGGTTGGTAAAAACAATATGGCGCAGCGTCTAGACTTTGACATATTTTTCATGACCAATAATACCATAATCGGTGGGATCTACTATAAATCTTCTCACCCCGAACATTACTAATGCGTTGGCGCGCGCTACCCAAGGCATAAATCTAGTTTACTCGCCATTCTCCATTGGATCAAATATATATGGACATAGTCTTGATATTTAACTAAAGTAATATCAATCCCTAAACTCTGCAGAGCACCCACGGTCAAAAAGCTGTAAATGACTATGGTTGTAGTAGGCGATCGCAGGCTCTGAGGGATAGATGGACGGCAAGGACGTCTAGAGTTGCTTGTTGATTATGGTCCATCTACTCAGCCCGCGTGGTATATTTCCGGGGTAGAGACTCCTTGGTGCTATAGAATTGATTCCGAAGGTCTCTTAACCCAACTAGTATCCGGATATCACTCAGAGCTGACTCCCCGCGTTAAAGCATTCGATATTGATTACAGTCATCGCGCTGTGCACTGTAGCTCTGGAACAACACTTCACGATCTACCTAGGTATTGTTTCGAGATTTCTCCCGGCCATCGAACTAAGTATGCACATACTCCAGTACCTCTATTGTCCCCCGAGCTACAAGTCTTACTCGCCATAGCGTTGATATACGATCCGGATGTCCATAAACTCAATGTTGAGAGCCACTATTTCCGAATAAAAAGCGTGCCTAGTTTGGGGAGGGGGGGGGGGAGAGAGAGAGGATATTAACGTTAACTATCCGGGATAACTGCGAGTCCCTAGCTTTGTTTTCGTGTGTTTATCGTATTGAGGAGATGTTTATGGAAACTTTAATCTTCACCTACCTGATGAACTCATTACCTAGTTAATTGAGAGTTGACTTGACACATGAATTAAACAACAACAAAAAAAAAACCTCGCATAAGACCTGTCGAGTGACCCCTATGAAGCGAGTGATCGTTTATGATTATTTATGGTGCCAAAGACCTCCGGTTGGCGCATCTGAGGAAAGAAGTAGTAGCGTGTATACCCAATCACACCTCTCTACATTATCTAAATTATGGGGCACAAAAATAGGACGATTCATAACGACACCATTCTAATCTAACAATAAGTTGTGTACTTGCCAGTTTTTGAAAATGCAACTAGGTGTGGTGGTAACCGTCAATATTAATTGCTTCTTCATCCCAAACTCGAAGATTTAGTAAGTCGCTCACACCGTCGAGGTTCTATTCCTAGGAATAGAGGCAAGACTGATGATAAATGTTTATTTAAAATTGGATATATATACCATAGCTAGGAGATCCTCCCTTCATAAGCATTTAGGGCGGAATGAGAGCTGAGTCAGTTGCTAGTCTCGGGGTTTGGAGGAACGTAAAGTGTCTATGACTATATAGTGTCCTCCGTCTCTAAGAGGTAATATTAGAGTACAAGAGAAGTGCATGCATGAAGTAATCAAGAAGATGAACGGAATATAAGATAATGTGAGGAACAAAGAGCTGGAACGAAGGGAATACCAAAAGCCCCCCTAACCCAATCTTCGGAGAACTTCTCACGGGGAAGAACTCAAACTAAACGGGAAGCTATACTCTACCGTCAATCAAAAGGCCAGAATCTTTAGCAAACATCTAGTTACAATCGATATCCTCCGCTTGATTGGCGCAGTATTTTCGGTTCGCCCCGGAGGTTCAACGGACTTTGTCTGGTTATTCGGGACTTGGAGACTTCTCATCCTCAATACTCCTCCCACGCCCCCAAATCGGCATCTACCCATATTCCAGCCGCGGTTTTTTCAGACTCATATCAGAGTCCATCGACACCACTCCACTCTCCTCCCTATCCCTGCTGCACGCATTCCTTTTTGTCCCTCTCATTGATGTCTCGGTTGAGGCTGCGGGGGTTGGCATCTGTATCTGGCTCTGGCGCACAGTCTCTCTTTGTGGTGGAGGATGCTGTAACCGACCAACCCCCCCGTTGTGGCGTTCTGTAACCGAATCTACTTTGATTCTTGGTGTCTGATGACTATCCTCGAGTGTGATGTCTTCCTCATTCCTTCCCAAAGCAGTTAAGGAGATTCTCCATCCTTCAACCAAAGCTTGTGTTTTGAGTGGCTGCGGCACAGCCATGAGATTACGCTGCAGGCTATCATGCTCAAGCGACCCCCCTTCCATTGTACCGTATTCACCATCATGGTACTGATATAAACTATCTCTGTCACTCTCGTCACTCTCTGTCGGCGGATACCCTGCTCCAGCCTTCAAATACATTATCCGGGAGAAGATGCTATGAAGCTGCAGGAGTAACGGATGTGGAAGTAGCAGCTCTTGCGGGTCGTGGGTGGTGAGCGTGATAAGGTAACCATTGTGGATATTTGTGCTAGCAATGATGCGGCCATCCGGACCCCGAACCCGAGCAAAGAAGCCAAGGTCCTTCTCGGGATCCTCTTTGCCAAGCATGCCAACTCGAGCTTGGTACTGGGAATGTTAGCGTTGATCATAGGCGGATAGATGTCATGGGTCTAGATTTAAAGGTATTGATAGGTGAGGAGGCAGTAATTATCTCCTGGGAAGCTCATCCTTGTCAAGGCATTTTCTTAGAGGTGACGAATCAAGATATTTTCGAATCTTCAACGTCCCGAGAGGGCTAGACACACAATATCGAGGCTGCAGGCTTGTCAGAAGGTCTACTCTATAAAAGTAAGTGGGGGTGTTCTAACACATATACCCTGATCATTCATATCCATGTCAAGGACTCCCGGGTTGAGAGATCGAAGTTCTCTTTTCTGGTCTAAAGGGGGCACTTTGCGCGTCGGGATAAAAGAAGCCTGAGTATATAATGAAACAAAGTTTTAAAATACCTTTGAGCATGTCTCAGCATCATATTCTTGCATTTCGTCCTCAAACGTTGGAAGGAGTTCCCAGAGATGTTTGTCGAATGCACGATGTTCTGAGGCGTCTAACAACATGACGTTCTTCAAATTGTCGGTGGTGCCTTGAGGACCCCGGAGACACCGCTCTAACGCTGCCACTGTCTCCCCCTTTGAAAACATTTTGACAAGGCTCCAGAAACTATTTATTTTCTCCCCTCTAGCTGAGTGTGGTATGATATGTGCAACCTCCAAAGATGTCGGTGTCTGGGTCAGTACGGACATCTTTCGATCGCGGCTGTGACATTGATCTTTCAAGACCTGCTTCCGAGAGATTTGCCGGTGTTGACCCTTCGCATTATCCCTTGACGAGGTTGATGTGGATGTCGAGGGTGTTCCACTTCTACTTCTGCCACGGTAGGCGGAGAATGCTTTAAGGCCATCATCAACAAGCGTGTATATTTGCTTCAAACGTGCAGGGGTTATGTCTTCGCTGATGAGTTGATCAAGTAGCGGGCAGACAACAGTACTGTCAGCTTGGTGGGTCTGGAACACTTTGACCGTGTAACGCAGCGTGGTCTTGACCTTTTCGCTCTCCTCGTCTTCGATGATATTGCAACGGGCTTCCCATCGCTCGATTAGTTGCTTGATGGCTGGTGGCAACTCCTCCACGCGAGCTTCCAGGTGGTCAGCCAGAGGTGTATCGTCAAGCTTTACATTGTAGAAGTTGATGATATTGAGAGGCGTCGCGGGGGCACCTTGTGGGGCGGTATCCATTCGTTGACGCTTGTTACCAGTGGACCCTTGAGTGCCTGTGGACTTTGGATGCGCGCTGCTCGAACTTGGATTGCTTGGGTCAGAGTCTGTTGTCGACCGCTTGGGCATGGTGAAGACTAGCAGAACGTTCCGCAAAATAGTATTTTGCCCGGTTGCGCCCTCGCTTTATATTAGTTGATCCCCCTTACGTTTACAGGGTTGTTACCCTAGCGCCACTAAAGGACAGCCTTAGGTGGCTGAAGCTGGCAATAATCCCACGACCCATATTCCTAAGGCCAAAGTACAGCGGTAGGTAATAAGTGATGGAACACAGTGATGCCTGTTTTGGTAAAATGCTACAAACATTTGTACTCAGGGCGTTCCATCAATTATTACCTGTCGATGCAATACTTTACCTAAACCCCCGACTAAGGAATATTTTCCCACCAATAACTTGAGAGACCTTGCCTGGCTATACCAAAGAATACCTGTAATCATGTTTAGTTTTAATCCAATGGTCGGAGACCGCTGAAGCCAAATGCCGATGGATTTAATGTCGTTTTGTACTCAAATGGTTGGATGTCATTGCAACAAAAAATTCCGGACTCCGTTATATGGTAGAGTCCAAGTGTATTCTGGCGAAATTTAATAGCCAATGGCCACGTATACAAAAATTACCAATTAAATTAAACTACCTCCCAAAAACTCCTTACAGCGGTCTACCATGATTTCGGAGAACCTACTCGAATGCGACCTTAATTTGAGAGTATTATACGCGTGAGGGTTATATTTGTGTAAGGCGACCGACAATACTGACATCATCGGGGTTCTATCTCCATGCTCATCTGTTCAGATCGATATATGAAGAACCAGGTGAACTGAACGCCGTACGTGCGTCACTAACTCTTTAGCTCTATGTGGTCTTGGCGTTAACTTTATCCGCGAATGCCACTCCAGATCTTGCAGTACGGAGGAAAAGAGAAAGGGGACGTACGGGGGTTCTTTATTATATCATATGGAGCATGCAGAGTGCAACATCGTCATTTATCCTGCTTGACAACCCCCAACAACACTATAGTCAGAACACTTCGGATTAAATATAAAGAGATTTTGCTGTCAGATTTTTAACAAGGACAGATCACCGGCCTATGGAACTAACTACGTTAAAAATATCTCTTAATTCTACCTGAGGTCACATCAAACGGTCTATATCATTTATCAAGTGAAATCTCCCTCATAGCTTCGCCGAAGATGAATTTACCAAAGAAATCAATCTCTGAACCAGAAATATGCTTTTTGGCTGCAGCCAACAATAGAAACAAGCTTTTCACCAGCTATACAGCACCTGATGTCTTAACTAGAAAGGCCTAGGTAAAAGGTAGGGAATGCTCCGGAAGTGCTGGGAAAGAACAAACACCCTACCAAAGTAAAAGGCTACGAGAGGGATAGTAGCCAACTCAACTGCCTAGGTATGTATGTAAGGGACCGACCGCTCTATAAGCTAGAGGCAACTTTTTATGATGTCTTTGCAGAATTCCTCTGCATAAGATGGGTCATGTCCCAGTCTGCACTTCTATTTCATACGATTCAAGAGCGCCCCCGGGATGTGACAGGGTCTGCATGGAGACGAAAGCCCCCGATCTGACCTTATAAACTGGTAGGATATGTTTTTCCGGCTAGGGCGCCTAGGGCTCGGAGCCGGGCTAACCGACCAAGGGATACATGTATTAACAACATCTATAACCCAGCTTGTTACTACATCATTACCACGTTAGCCGCTTGGTACGGGTACGCTTACAAACCACCGTTCTAGAGCTCGCCAGGCTCCTCTCCCGATTTGTGAAATCACTATCCAGGAAGAATCAAGATTCATGACTTTAAATTCTTGGAAATTGGTAATAGTTAATCCGTACAGAAAAAACTATAGTCGCACCATATTGCAATTGTCCTTTCATAATCTGCGTTGATCCTCTTTGTTGGACTACACCACAAGGTAAGTTCGGCTGTGCGAAGCGATAAAACCTATCCGCAGAGTATCCTGCCCTTGAATTCTAGTAATCATTGCAACGTGTTATATACAAGCTCTCTCCTGCTGTGCCTCGGGGACGTACCCTTAAATTACGGAGTGATGCAACGAGCTCGATCAACACTCTGGTGTCGCCGCCACCATCAAAGCTAGACCTAGTTACCCTTTCCCATTCCTGTCTTTAAGTATCATCATCCGGCTCTTTCTGACTCGGTTCGATCTATATAATTTATTCTTTTTGGCACGCTGGTTAGTAGCTGCATGCGAAATTTTGGTTCTTTGTCGGCGTTGTATCGCTTTGAAGACCCCCGGGGGGTACATAAAGCCGCACATTCATCACAAAACATCACTCGGTCTCTAGCATTGCTTCTTCTAGACTGATTGGTTGCTTGAATGGGTTATTTCCTCACCGCTCCACAATTGAGGCGTGCTGCTACCCTGGTGCAGCACTCAAGGAGCCATTCAATATGGACGAACGTACACTTATTTAGTATATAAATGCATTCAACTACGAATACAGTAGTCGCGAGGTGTCGGCCGTCCAGATGTTCGGTTCTTGCATTTAAATACTCCGGAATTAAGACTTGTTTATATAATTCTGATCTTTTCCTCTACACTTGATACGTGCTTGTGTTGAAGAATGAGGTGTGCAATAACGGAGTTCTCCGTCTCTACTACGCCAGGAAATGCATCATTTGATGCATTATCGACACATTGCCCATACAGAAGCGAACATGGTAATGCATTCTTTGATGCATTACCTGTCGAGGGCTCTCCTAAGCGGTGTTCATGATGCATATTACAACTTTCCTAGGAAAGGTATCAGGAAAGATATCAGGAAAGGTATCAGGAAAGGTATCAGGAAAGGCCATAGACTCGCTAGATGGCAGCTATTATCATATCATTATTATATAAATTAATGGCCTAGCTGGCAAGGTGCTCAATGTGCCAGTGGAAGCATTCAGGTTCGATTCCCACACAGAATCCTATTTTTTTCCAAATCATATACATTTACTGATCCTTTTACTGATCCTTTTACGAATTGGAAAGTCGTCCAATGGGGCTGTGATGCATTTATGATGCATTTGGGATGCATTCGCCGGTGCATTTAGGATGCATTTAGGATGCATTCGCCGATGCATTTAGGATTCATTAATAGTTAGTATAAAGGATGCATTTTGAGATCCATTTGAGATGCATTACCTGCCGTGGTAGAGCGTGGGGCAGTTGGCTAGCGCGTTCGACTGTTAGTATGCAATCGAGAGGTTGACAGTTCAACCCTGTCCGGGGAAGACAGTTTTTTTACCTCCCCCCCTTGGCGGTGCGCGGATGCTGGCGTTGGTTTGGCAGGGTACGCAATGGATCACCATACGTTGTGCATCCTCTACGGTGACCAGGAACTTGTCCGTAGGGGATGGGCATCATATTATGCTGGTTGTCTTAATCGAGGTTTATTAGAGCGGATGTCGTTGAGTGCCTCTGAAATGGCTGTCACCACAAAACACTAGGATTGAGGGGGCTAACCCCCGCTGTTTTGAACCCGAGTTTTATGGGGTGTTTTCATGATAGAAAGGGGTGGGATATGTTTCCTCTGGAACCGTTGGTGAAAAATATAGTGGATTTTGGAGTATATTGGACCTACACGATGTCAGGTCACGATCGGGTCTTCCCTGCTTATTACCGAGCCTGGGCATTCCCTGCAGGCGGATTATGCCGTCCTGGGCACGGGAGATCGCCACAGGGATTGCGATAAGGCCACGATAAGCCGCATTGCTCCTTGCTCACTACATGTACCTTTACCGCTCTAGGGGGGGGGGAACAGATACATGTGCATACATGTACATGTATCTCTTCTTTTATTCCACGATATATGCTAGCTCTTTCGTCTAGCGTCGATACCGACACCCCTCATAGAGGAATAATTGGGGCTGAAAGGGTTAGGGTTATGTATTGCGGGCTACTAAAACTGCCCGGGCGCCTGATGCAATGCGCGCCTCTAAAAAAAAAATAGACAAATCTCTACTGCTAGACTGTCAAGCTGAATATCGGTATTAACTGGGCTCTCAAGTATTTCTTAAATTTCTTGGCTTTTATGGCTTATTTTTGGCTGTGGGTCCTAGCCGGATAATCCACAATACATATCTTGGCGGAGATCGTACTACAAGCGGGGCTGTCTACTGCGTGTTCCAACAACTGCATCGTTCAATCACCTCTGTCCGTCAACCGAGAAAGAGATCAACGTCACTACTATCAGTATCATGGAAGTAGCATCAGCGGTGGTTGGCCTTTTACTCGCGGGTGTTAAGATTTTTGAGGTGCTAAAAAACTTCATTTCTAATACTGTAGATGTTCCGGATTATTGGAGAGAGATTATGGGAGAAGTGCGTGACATTCATTACGCACTTCAGAGGCTACAAAGTTATATTAAGAGACCAAAAAATATGACACCGCTCGGATCGGCAGTTACCGATGTTGGTCACTTATCGGTGGCCATAGGCTCTTGCATGGCTACTTTCTCTCATCTTGAACGGACAATCAATCGACTTATACCATCCCCTATTAGCAATTTGACCCTCTATCAAAGGGCCCGCCTGGGGCTAGCACAAAACACATTACTGGAGACTCTACGCCGTCTACAGCAGCATAAGGCGACAATGATAATGCTTCTTACAATATGGATAAGGTAGGCTCCGAGGGCTTGTAATATCTATGGATACACCCCGTTACTGGGCCTCATTACTATGATTCAATCTCCTCCCGTAATACACAATATGATGAAAGATGATATCCAAAACCCAAATATTCTAAGGTGTATTGTCCTCAGGGCCTTTAACGCTAACAAGATTAACAGCGGGTCCTCCGTGGAGACTGAGACCATCCTCGATTCCATGAACGATAAACTTCAAGACCTTATTACCCCGACTCGGAGCACCCCCTCCCTAATTACAACTCTCCCTTCCTCTACTTCGGAGTCAGACCAACAAGCTAGTAGTGCGGAGAGTCAAAGCCTCAAAATCCAACAGACACCCAGCTTGCGACCTTCTGACAGTGATAGGATGTCCGTCCTGACCACAGCTTCATCTGTATCTCTGACGTCAATCCTAAAGAGGACGATCCCGTACCGGAGTCTGGGGATCTTCAATTACACTGGGGGTTCACTCTTCTCTCTAGAACGCGGGGCAACACATTGGTCGACATTCTCAGGTGGATCCAACGCTTCAGTATTCTCGTTGCCATACACAAACCTGCAGTTTTCCCATACGCCTCTGGCGGAAGAGGAGAATATTGCTGAAACCATACTTCCTGTAGATTCCAATTTACTTTATAATCCGGAAAACTACTCCTCGGTAATTCAATCTCCAGAGTCTGATTACAATTCAACTATCAGAGGGGGGTACAGGCGGCGGGAGATCCACAAACGGGGTATCGCCTCTAGCTCTGCGTCATGTCTTCACCAGCTCCATGCGAAGAGTGAGCCTTTACTCCCTGACCTAATGGTTCTCATAGAAGAGGTCATCTGGTATCGGGAGACCCTCCTATATCTGAACAGCACATCTTCAACATGCGTAAATATGTATTGTTTAATTGAGACTTTGAGCACCTTGGCCACAACTACTGGCAGGTTCCTATACTTAGAGATGAAAAAGTCATTTATCGAGATATTCTTTTCTAAACGCGATAGACAGGCCTTGGATGAAATGTCTCTGGGTTTCAAGCCCACCTTCAATCTTGAGGAGTTGTCCAGAGATTCGCCTTTGACGCGGGGTACATTAAACGAGGGGAAATGTCTCTTGGGGCCACGCTCTTGAGATGGGCGCACATACAACAGTCAAAGTACTCCTCGATCGAGGAGTGATCCCGAATCAAGATACCGTCTGTGCGGTGATCAAATCACCCAGTTCAAATAAATTACTTGAAATCCTATATCCCACAGATATAACAGACAAGCACCCAGCCGTCGACGGTGTTCCTCTGATTGAACTCATTGCAGAACATGGGAGGCCGGCTACTATGAAGTTGTTTATCAAACACATCGATCCACATCTAAACAAGACCACAGGACGTGGTCAAATCTTGCTTCACTGCGCTATACGAGGACGGAATCACAAAATGATGCGCTTTCTGTCGAGTAAGGGGTGAATACCGAAGGCCAGGCGGCTTGAGTCGCAGCCGTTGTCTTGATACCTTGTAGCTGTTATTCCGGCCATAGCCATAGAAGTTGAGGGGAGCGAGCCTGTGTCCTAAGCTGGGTTAGATTACACATTAAGCGCGTTCTGATTTGGTTCACTTTATAAGTTTTTCCCTCTTTTTTCGTTTTTCGCTCCTTTTCTCTTCTCCCCTTTTCTTTTCTTTTCCGAATTCCTTCCCTTTCCTTTTATTCTCCCTCCTTTTCTTTTCTTTTCTTTTCTTTTCTTTTCTTTTCTTTTCTTTTCTTTTCTTTTCTTTTCTTTTCTTTTCTTTTCTTTTCTTTTCTTTTCTTTTCTTTTCTTTTCTTTTCTCTTCTTTTCCTTTCTTCTCTTTCTTCTCTTTTCTTTAATTTCCTCCTCTTTTTTCTTTTTTTCTTTCTTCTTTTCTTTCTTCTTTTTTTTTTGGGGGGGGGGGGGGGGGTGAGTCGCCATCTTCTTTTCAATATCATTTGCAACCGTTTACAGAGAGGAGGGGAAGGGGGAGCGAGTTTCAGCTAAATCATGTGATGCTGGCTGTCAGGTTTTTTTGCGCTGCCCCATAGGTTATCTGATTCAGTTGAGACTCGGCCGCGTGAGTATGTAAGGCTTTTGTACTGTTGGTGCTTATTTCTGCAAGCAAGGCGTGTCTGCCGTTTATGTAACATGATTTGAATTGTCTACCCCCCTCTGTGGTTTGACCACATTATTTGGGGGCATAGGGCCGGGATGTACTGTATATAGAGCGGAGTGCGCGGGAAGGATAGTATTGTAAGGAACCCACCTACCTTAGATTCAGATAGGCCGTGGCCGGTTTGACCAATGTCATTTTATATCCACACTTTCCATTTATTGGGTCCTAGCCACCCAGGTCCGTGGAACTACCATCGGACAGTTCAACTATATATATAGCCATTGGAGAAATATCACATCATTGATGACTCATGTACTGATGTGATGATTTTTTTATTTACTACTACAGACTTATTCCTCTCTCTTTTATTCCCGAGAAATATAGCAACTTCATTAATTCCGGACCTCCGTCTAAGGCCTAGGCCCGGAGTAGCCTATATTTTTTTCCGGCCTTTGTATATGTGTTTGTATTGCTAGATTGCAAATTTAAATGCTCGATGTTCCACGATGTATCATGATATGCCTCGGCGCCTGCAGTGCCGTAATTACACTATAGCGGCCATATAACCTCCGTATGAAGTTCGGCCAAGCAGGTCCCGGGCCCTCCTAGGGCGGATTGAATATTTCCTGTCTTAGATATCGGATATATCATTACACAGGACCAGGTAGCTACATCCAAAGCAGAGCTACAAGGGATTTATTCCCGGCTACCTTTGTGGAGGGAGTAGGTTACATATATTATATACATAATAATACCATATCAAACTGGCTGAAGTTCAAGTACGAGTGACGCCAGCACCAAACGGGATATGTATATCACCACCATGGCTTCCTAAGATAAACCCAGAAGCCTCAAAACCCACCCCCCTCTAGTTTCCAAACCCACCCCCCTCTAGTTTCCAAATGAGCCAAGCTAGGCCAGCTCGGATTCGGGACGTCCCGGTCTTAAGAATACCTGTCACTAGACGTCCAGAAATGCAGTCCTTCATCCCCACTAGTAGCCCAGCCCTTGGGGACACCGGGGCGTCCCTCTACTCGTTGCGGTGTTGGGCGTAGATTATTGTGATATGCGAGAGGTCGGATCTTTCGGAGGTGCTGGATAGATATAGGAACCTTTGATAGCCATTGATTGTTAATCACAGAGTTGCTGCTAAATACCTCGAGCTCCTCTGCAATAGCTCCCCTAGTATGTAAAGCATCACTCGTCGTGGGGAACATATGTGTGATGTGTGCTGAAAACCTACATGTATAGAGGCACGTAGATGTGTAGTCCTAGGATAAGGAATCGCTAGCAGCGATAAGGCAAGGGAGCAACGGTAACGTTAACAGTGCGGAACTAATCTAGCGTCGACAAACCCCTGTCGATGATCTTCCTGCAGAGCCGCCCGTCTTTGCCAAGGATTTTCACCTGACCGCTCTCTCTAAGTAAGTACACCATATCCTCCAATAAAACCGCAAAATATCAACAGACTTTAAAAATTTGCGAGTAGCAGCACCAACCACCTGCCCTTAAGCTTGTTTATGTCGATGGTGGGGTGCTAGTGGGCCGCTTCACCTGGCTACGTGCAGAGCTGGTATCCCCAGATCTTTGAACCAAATACTATGAAGATTACTTATAACACCACCAGCACGACAGACAACGATGCCCCGCAGGTCCGAAAAATCAAGGTCAAAATCCTTTGAAACCGACCAACCTGTATGCAGCCTAGAGTAAAATATGATAGAACTCCTATCACCAACCCTTCTTTTTTTTTTTTTTACCTATCTAGGCACAACTACCGCCATATTTACTCGAGGAATTGGCTATGCATATGAGATCAAAATTGCCATAAGCAGACCTGATCTACGCCCTTCAACCAATCGTGAAGAAGGTAATCTGAAGTAAGACGAAAGTAGAATGATAGTTATTGTTATTGATGATAGAGGGGAGAGAGAGTTTAGGACCTCTCTCCTCGACTTAAGTAGTGCTAATGGACAGGTAATCTCTAAAGACATTATGACTGGCCTCTTACAATATACCTAACCCTTAATACAATGGTGATCATGATATGGATTACCACATAATCCCTGGCCAATTTTTCGAGTTTTTGCGGAATGTCCTGGGCGCGTGGGACCACTACGGGCCGGGTATCAGCTATGTATAAAGTCTATTTTAGGAATCTGGGCCCCCTCGATGAATACTTGCGGTGCATATGGGGTATTCCCTGGCCGGAGACTGCCAGGCTGAATGTGCGGATGAGTCAGCAAAGCTGCCTGAGCCAATAGGACTGGTAACTCTACCCCGCGCGAGGTGTCTCTACCTACATCGCCCCGGCGTTAAACTCTTGGGTCTCGATTCCTGTTCCATTATCGCTCGTCTGATTACCCGTTTGATACTACGGTACCCCGCCTATTGTGAGGCCGATTTGCGAATAGTACTATATACGTCCCGTAATCCTCTAAGCTAGCTTTACACCGAGTTAACTGGCGGGAGGTGCAGCTCGCAGACACCACCACCCAGCCGGGCTCACGATTACACCATAAATTATGCCGCTTGCACCAAGGAGGAAGAAAGTCGTATTCTCGCAGAAGCAAAGCACCCCCGCCGACGACGTCTTCACGTTCTATAAAGAATTCATAAACAAAGAGCGCCCTGGACTGCGCACTTTCTACCAGGACGAGGATCTAAAGGTACTGGCTGAGACGGGGGCAAACCTAATAAAGAAGTTAACCGAGGATGGCTGCGGTGGTGAGGACGCAAAGTTTCTCTCATTACTTGTGTTGTACGAACTGAGGGTATTAATTGGTATTTAATACCATAGTCTATCTAATATTTCCAGGGTCCAAATGCTAACTAAAAGTCAGATGCGCCTACGGCCTGGACCGATGAAGAGAATGGAATTCGGAAACAGACACTCTGCGAGGCTCTTTCCCTGATAACAAAGGTCAACGATCTTGCTAACCCGGAGACTGGAATCTCATACGTTGTCACTCCTAATGGAGCAGTAGCAGGAGAGAATGTCACGAATGAAAATTTCCAGAGTATACTAGAAGAAAAAGACAAAAGTAACAAGTATTTTACGCTGTCTAGAAATTTGATGAGGACGGTGATAGCACATTCTCCGGGCCGCACGGTCGGGGTGGGTGGACTTCGATTTTGGATGGGGGCGGTTGGCGCCCTTCATCATTCAAAGTCTAGGCCAAGGCCACTCTTGGTGATCACCCTTCTGGATGGAAAGGTGTGTGCATCTTCCTAAACTATATTTGATGCACTTTGGAACTAATGGATCGGACAATATGTTTACTTGGTTATTTACTATTCGTTTATACTTGAATTTATCTTGAGCGATTGATTGATTGATTGATTGATGTAAGAGCACGCATGGAAGCTTTGATATGTGAAAGCACAATTTATCCATATTGTGTGAGAAACCCTAACCCTATGTACACATTTAGTATGTGATCTGGGGTGGCTCCAAGGGCTTCGCGTGCCCAGGAATCCAGTTTGTGGAGGCTTTGTCGGCATTTGACAGTTGAAGGCTGCAATGCACCGAATGGTGTTATCCATTTATTTATTTATTTCTTTACCCGTCATGTAACCTGTAGTACCGAGTATTGGTGTTACGGTATTGGGTAGGATCGATATGCGTCTTATTGAGATAATAGAGCTTTTACTCGATTAGTGAGTGTGTGCAGAACACTCACAAGATGGGGTTTATGTCAGTAGGGGGGGGCTGTTAACCCATAAATGGCGATTTCAGGTGCCTCCCAAATGTGCCTAAAGCGGAGTAATTTAAGGGGAATTATATTGCAGTGAGTATATTCATAGAAACATCCGACGCCTAGCTATCTAAATAGATTTGTATATTAGAAGTCTAAAATGCTTCACTACAACTTGATGAGCATATACAAGCCTCTACCAACTATGTAAAAGAATCAAAAAATGCATCATTTTCGCTTATTACGTTTCTATGTGAAATGAGTCACTTTAATGTGTTTTTGAAAGGGATCAAAAACCGAGCAAAAAGGCACCTTTTACTATGGGTAAATGAATCAAAAAATGAATCCTTAGTTCCATTTGATAAATTTAAAGTGCTTTTTCCTATAAAACTTTAAAAGAAAAGAAAAAGAGTTGATCTCTGAAGGAACTGAACCTTGACTATTGCGATTACTTAACTTGAATCTTATCACTTATGCTACCAGACAATATATTAATAAATGATTTGAGCTGTGTTGAATTGCCAGAGAGGAAAAGCATCAGAAAATTGGTGAGGAAAGGCATCATGGAAAAGCATCATGAAAAGGCATCATGGAAATGAATCCGAGTGCCTTTTACAAAAGCCTACCCTCTAAATGAATCAAAAGATTCTTTTCCCAAAACTGGCTGTGTGGGAAACGAATCAAAAGATTCATTTACATGGCTGGTAGAGAGCGCCAGTGTCTCAGTAACCATCTAGAATCCTACCTGGTTGAAAAATTAGTCATGAGCTTAAATACGGCCCATAGAGTAAGACATTAAGTTTCTCCTTTGTAGAACGGTTAGGGGCGCACTGCTCGCAAGATGGTAACAGAAGGTGCATGTAACTATGTCAATGGATCACTTTGTTCGTTCCCGAATATAGTTATATTAGTAGCTATGGGAGACGGATCTAATGACTCCTTTCTCGGAATATATAGAGCAAAACGGTGTAATTATTCAATTTTGGGCCGTTTTGATATGTTTTGCAGCATCATAAGACAGATCCCGTGGATTCCCTTTTTGCTGGCAAGTTACGTTAAAAGGGTGCTTGTTATGCTCATTCAATTCATGGATTCAACTACCCTTACTGTAAAGTGTACCTTCGTCGAACCTAAAGGTATATACTCCGATATGTTGGTCATCATTTACATTTTTACGTATTAGGACTATGAAAGGCCGCTTTTCAATAGGGGCCCTTCTATTTGTTCTACACTTCCTAGCTATGATTTCTCTTGATTATGCTTCTTGCCGACTCCATCTCACGATCATAAAACATTAATGAAGTTCGAGTTATATCATGACAAATTTAAAGCTTAACAGTTGATGGCTGGTAATGTGGCAAGACGATACAGGGCTTAACCCCCGTTCACGATATATATCCCCTCTATTTTAAATATTGCGTGTGTGATCGACTTTGTAACTCGTTGGTTGCCACATTTCCTGACTCCTTCTAAGTTTTCATGTCCCGATCCCCTCGTATCATAGGGGTGGTGCAAAGAAAATTAACGCACATCTTTCGATTCGTTTCACCACTCCCTGCTTGGTTCGATTCGCTGTTCTCTTTCATTTCTATAGACTGTGGAGAGGATAATAGGTCATGTATGAGCAAAAGCATTAATCAGTGTATCAGAGGTGGTAAATTACCAAACTTACTGGACGTCTGATCATGATACAACACTTATATCTTTGAACAGAACGGATAATTGAAACTCCCTACTAGTAAAATACCCTACAAACTCAATCCATGGTCCCGCTCCCCAATAAATAACCACCCACTCCCATTATTTTTTGCGGTCTCTAACGCACCCCCGTCCCTCTTTTATACCCGGCCCGGGCGCCCTCTGTAGCACTCCCACCTCCTTACTCCTTCTATCGATTAATTATTTTGTCAATTTTCGAGGCGCCGGCTCAGGGTTAGGTTTTGCAAGTTTTTTTTCCCCCACTTTTCGTTTTTGCGTAACCCATTAATTACATGCCAACGGCAACACCGCCTCCCCATCCACGCGCTGCCATCTCAACAAATTAGGGAATACAGGTGGAGGGTAACCGGAGGTCCAAAAAAAACCGCACACCCCTTTGAGACACAGGGACCAAGAAACGAAAATACAACAATTTCCTCTAGCCACTATCTATATCCACATGCACATTACCCAACAGCCTCCACTGCCAGAAACATGGTGTCGAGTATTGGCTAACCAGCAGAAGGCTGGCCAGGGCACGAGACTGAGAGATTGCTTCACAGATTATCACTCGACCAACGGACGAGGAGGTATTACGTTGCGGTTGCGTATTTGGGTAAGTAACACAGGTCCGCGCCCCCCCGCGCGCCCGTGCACCCGTTTGCTACCCAAATCGGAATCATGCCGGTGGGCCCATTCAAGTTCAGAGTCCAATTGTGTTTGTTTGCATTCGGAACTGTGCCCTCATTGCGGTAGTGTTCAATCAATTCTTGGAGGGCCGTAATTGAGAGCATATAAGGCAATTGATCATGGCAGCCAAAAGCCAAGAAGCTCCCAATAAACGGTGTGCATATATCCATGCACTACTCTTCAGATCTCACAGGGGTTATCAGCAGATCGCAAGAGACCAACACTTTAGTGTCAGTACATTTATGGTGAATCCGTATCACCAAAGGGAAGAAGAGACAGACCTACCCTTATCGATACACCTACCCATCGAGTAGTTATCAAATAACTAGTCTGGATGTCGAGAATCACAGCAAACCTATGTTTCAAATTGCTAGCGAAGAAGGTGTCATTGCCGGCCCTGAGGCTATCCATTGTAACTTTTTCGGGAGGATTATGTTCAGCATGTTATGACAAAGAAGGCCCCTTTGACTTTAAACACAAACAGAACAGGTTAGAGTTTGCTCAAGCACATCAAGACTAGATGGTCCAAGACTGGAGAGGCACAATTTCTTCAGAAAAATGCAATATACTCGATGAGATATTAGGGAAGGCTTACATTACTTGAAGAGAGGTAAAGAAGAGGTGTCTTACAAAGGTTTAAGAAGTCTGAGTTAGGTTTTGTTATGATATGTGGGTTATCGGAGGCAGTACAAAGTATGACTTAGTGGTTTGGGATCATGATAACTGGAGAACGATCATTTCCTAATGCTGTATCAATAAGGTTCTTCAACCAGCCCCTACCTCTTCTCGTACGGTAACTGTTTAGACCTACTAGTAGGCGGTCGACCTTAGGTCTTAGAAAACAATGTTATTGTACATTATGCTGGGGCCAGTAAAGCGGAAGGACATTGGATAACATGCCAACCATGGACTGGCCAGCTGCCTTCTTTGATTTAAATCAGATAGAAGATTTTTGGGGGTTCCTAAAGGGCAAGTTGAAGGCCGGAAACCCGAGGCCTAGTGGAAATTGGAAGATGAAAACGGCAATCCTACAAGAGTGGGCTAGGATAACTGTAGAGGAAATCTCAAAGTATATCGATACTTTACCCAAAGGAATAGCTGGGGTGATTACGAACAAAAAAGGTCGTACCCAGTGGATGGAGCTGAGTACTGTTCATGGATTGGAACTAATGTTTTCACTCTTTCTTCACTATATGTATTTTTTATTTTTTATCATCACAATCTCTACTATTTTTAAACGAACCGAATTTCCTCTCTATTGGCCCTCTCAGGAATGAACAACCATTAGCGATATCCCTGTAGGAATCCCTAAAAGATCTCGGGCTGATGATTGCATTTTTGAGTTTAATAGTTAAGTAATCTAGGTTGATTCCGACAGTTGTCAGTAATTGCAGCTTGCAAATAATATGGGTCAGACGGAGGTTTGAATTTCTTAATATAATGAATTCATGGAATATTGAGTTCATGGATCGGTAGAGTTCACTGGTGAGGTTGTATCACGAAGCTAAGTGAAGACAAGGACGGAACGAGCGAAGGTACACAACCGAGGCAGGATGGAGACTAGGAATGAGGCAGGGGAGGAACTTGCCAGGAATGACAGAGGTTACCCAAGGGGGCAGAGATTGGAACCTGTCCTAGTCCTAGTCTACGTCTCTGTCCTCGCTTAATTCCGTCTTCGAACTCCAACCCCGCTCCGTTAGAACAGTGAATATACACTCATGCCCCTCGTTTCAGGGCTGGGTGAACTCTACAACGGATTGCACAAGATCAAAACTTCAGTATCAGTACTGTTCGGAGTATCTGCAATGGTCCTGCAATACCCCCAAAAATGAAGGGTGTCCTCTAAAGTTATGTATGCGTAAACACCTTATCCTTATCGATCGAATATGCGACCCTGAGCGCCGAGAATAGAAGAAAATGTTTATTTGAAGTTGCGGAACCAACGTTTCGGAGACTACCCTATGCAATGCCTCCCACACGGAAGAATAATATGCACGTAAAATCGCACGAAAGAAAATCCTCCTTAAGCTCCACTACAAAGCTAAGGGACTACAATCTACATTAGCTCACCGTCAGTAAACTATTCATGATTGGTGAACCAAAGTAGTTTGGACACATCTATGGTACATCTGCCTGAGCAGGGTATGTGGAACCACCTGGGTGACACGTAAAATTGGTGGCTCTGAAGTGTATTTCCAGGACTGTGTTGTACTCAAGTTCAAAAAACAAAATTCTCATGATTTGCGGTAGTACATAGTATCGTAGATCTAGATGGTAGGGAGTTTAGACTAGACCTGTGGAACGATCACTGCTAACACTTATATTAACCATAACTTACGTCCTGTTCTTCTATTGATTTAGGCGGGAGATTATTGGTAATATAATAGAGAATGGAGCTTCTGCACATCGAGCTCTCATCACTAAAGCAGAGCGCATGCCATCTCTTGATTGGCCTCCAGCTTCCCCTGATCTATAGCTAAACCCTATAGAAAATATATGGAGGATCCTCAAAGAAAGCCTTGATCAGAGATACCCGAGGCCTTCCGGACTTGAGGGGTGAAGGGAGCTGTAGGTGAGGAATGGGGGGGAATTGCACCTGAGGTCGAGGTTTTGAGATTTGTAGATAGCATGCCTGAAGGGATCGCTGAGGTAATTGCTAACGAAGGGGGACATACCCTTTGGTAAATGTATCTAGTATTGGTCTTAAACTGTTCGTATATCTCATGATCATGTCCACGGTCCAGCAACAACCAATAGGAATAGGTCTCGGCGGCTGGCCTTGATATGCCAGACTCATGTTCTTTCTACTACACCCGAGTACATACAGCGATAGGAATGATCAATGGAAAAATAGGGGCGCCAAAACTGTATGGAGAAATATCTGTGCACCATATAACTACTTTTTCCATGCGTTGGGTTGCCGGATGCACGTATCTCCGCTTCTGCGGGGAGAACTTGATGGATCCTTAATTGTCGATCCCGGTGTTTAATTGCCACCCACCCACCATCCATCCATCCATCCATCCATCCATCCATCCATCCATCTACATGCACAACGGTACTCTGGCTGGCGATAGCAATATCTTCACCTGTCATATCACCTGGTCCTGGTCCTGGATAGTGTAGTATATATAGCCCATGGGGCTACTCGGGGCGAGCAGAAGCAAATTACTCTGCCTTTTAGGGGTGAAGGGTGTCTTGTTCTGCTCTTGATATCATGCTTCCCCGAGGTGATGATAGTATCATACTCCTATATGTATCTAATTAATTGTATATAGTATAACTACCAGGCGTGGCCTCGAGCGGGAGTGCCCCGTGGACCACACTAATCTGATTCCACCACCACCACTGGCAAACCCCGTGGGAAAGTGGAGTCTTTACATCTCGACCGATCACAACTATAATACACTACTCGCCCGATATGTTTCTCTCTACCTACTTGTAATTTACCACCACCGGCCACCAATCTCTACTCTTTCAGTCCCTTACCCCGCTCCCGCCCGCCTATTCATCGCCATACATAGACACCTGCAGCTGATTAACAGGCATCTCCCAAAACCGCCTCTTGTACGAGCCTTAAACGTATAGAGCTTATGGTATACGTACTCTACGTGGTGCATACAATGCAGTGCCCCCGCTCGGCCTTGCATGTCGTCCTCGGGGAAAGCATGCACCATCCGCGGGGGTTATGTTGCATGTAGCTATACTTCGCCGAGACACATACAGACGGATCCGGCCGCAACCATTTACGTCTAGGTCCAAAGTGACGGTAGTGAAAGTATATATATGCCCCCCCCCCCCCCCCCACTAGGTGCACTACTCAGCACTTTACCCCTCCACTCCATCTACACCTACCACTTCAACACAACAAAAAAAGAACACTGCTTACCAACCATGGCCGCCTGCCCCTCCAAAGACCTCGACCACTTCTACACCACCGACCCCAAGGGCGAGATCGCCCCCGACCACGGCTACAAATACGAGTGCATCGCCGGCTACGTATACCTGACGCCCGCCGCCGACCGCACCCCCATCTACCGCCGCTGGAGCGCCGAGCACGCCGACCACCTACACACCTCCAACAAAGCCGAGACCCAGACCGCCGACGGAACAACCTACACCACCGAAAGTACCTCCCCCCCCCCCTCCTCCTCCCCCACAGCTAACACCATCTTAGGCATCGGATGGTACTCGCCGCCCAGCCGCTACGGCGGCTTCGTGGAGTTTAAGCGGTACTACCTGGGCGCCCCGTACTATGACCATTTCTACACCGCGAACGAGGCGGAGCCGTCGCCCGTTACGGCGCCGGGGTACGGCGCGGAGGGGTGTGCGGGGCATATCTTGCCGCCGATGAAGGGGCTGTGTGTGTGTGCGTTGACGGCGGAGGGCCTGTATCCGCTGTATAGGTGGTATCGCCATGCGGAGTGATCTGCGGGAGGGGGGCTGTAGATCGTGTTTGTTGGCTTGTTTAGTAGCTGTGGGTGGCGGGGTTGTTAGACTTGTGTTTTGTCTTGATGTTGTTTCTAAATAGTTTGATGGCACGATTCTTGCTGTGTGTGTGTGTGTGGGCTGGCGGTATGCGTGGTGTACGTAACGTAAATGTGGCTAGGTGTGGTTATAAAACTAGTACACAAATCCCCCATACCCCCGTGCATGTAGTGAGAGATCTACTTCAGATCACAGGGTCCCCCATCCCGCATCGAGACCCCAAGCTCTGCAGTATTATATTAGCATAGAGTTATATGCTCTATTGTATTCGATCCGCCTGGCATTCCCTGACAGGCTGCCTGCACCGCCGGGTGACAGAAAGCACGAGTGCTCCCCGTGATCCTACCGACCGCAACACCTCGTCCCCAACGATTCACCGGCACAAGCTCACAGCTGCACTATCTACCGGGACGTAGAGCAAGGGACAGACAGGGACAGGGTTAGGGTTAGCCACCGCCGACCCGTAGTAATAGTGCGACCCACGTACCGTCGGCGGTAGTGGAGCAGTGCCGGGAATGCGTGCGCCTGGGTACATAGCATACAAGCTCGTAATGAGCGATGACTGACGGCGGGGTCGTGTTGAGATGGATTGCGTGATGTTTGGCTTGCCAAGGCCGAGTGATGAATCATGATTCATTTCCCAAAAGCTCAGGCATCCGCTCCTGCCGGTGATCGGGGTGGGCGCTGGAATGTGTCCCGCAGGCTACATATATCCTAGCCTAGCCGTTACCCAATCGAACTAATCTTGGGATTATTATTGCGAGCTAGGGAAAATATATCCTCCCTCCAGTAACTGTGGCAAGGTCTAGACCACTCCTATATTATGTCATTGCTGTATTTGTGCCAAGGCAATTACTGTAATAAAAGGGTAGCTAAATTCCCTCCTGTATTAGAACTAGACATCACAAGAATTACCTCCGCTACAGTAGTCAATATTTCGGACAAGGAGCGGGTCTACAAGGGCGAGTGCTAGTCCGTGATCCACCGTCCGCCCGCCATTACCTTGCTCCGCCACCCTAAGCTTGGGCAGGACGTGTATATCCCTTCCCCCAGAAGCAAATTTAATTTTGTGTGGGTTTACTAACAGATCCCCTCATCAAATAATAGATCTTCCACACAAATTTAATCCCTCTATTATAGGGGGTCAGCATTGACAGACTAAGGGATAACCCCATACCCCGTCGCCCAAAAACACAACTCTACTAGCGCCCAAATACTTTACCACAATACAACAAAATCGTACAGAAATTCTCCACCATAACTAAGTACTAAGCATATACTTGATGAAGAGTATCTGCACACTCATATTTACCTTGAAATAGCCTGCTGTGGGGGTTGGTTCCCGTGTGGATATGAAACCACCGAATGTGCATCACTTTCCGGCACCCTGGGTACATAGCTTACTCTACCACCCCACGTAATGAATCAGCATATGCATCTAAAATGTATCATTTCATGATACATCGAAGAAGCATCGATAACTTGAATGCGTCAAAATCCAAGCTAATGCATCAGTCTAATCAGCACATGGAAAATTTCCTGAAAAAGAAAAGAAAACTCTCAGAAATTGAACTTCAATTATCATACTAGATAGATTACTCAAAATTTAATCTATTACGCCATGCTATAATTTCAACCATTTCAGGCCTGCTGTTGATTATTCACAGCTAAAGTATCAGTAAATTTGTTGGTGTCGTCGGTAAATTCGTTGCTGTGATGCATTGATATCCTTCGCTGCATTTACAGGTCCTTTTTATGTAGATGCATCAAATGATGCATTTATTGTGGTGGTAGAGTTATATATATACCATTGACCCCGCCGCCATTTCTTAACCATACAAAATTAGCGTCCATGGGTTTGTGGGGACCGTGGTAGTTGAAACTGGAGGCAGCTCTCTATAATGATATGCGTAAGCGGTGATCTAATCTCCGCTCTGCTGTAGGTAGGTAAGTGCTGGCGTGCTGGCGTGCGGGCTTTTCGGTTTTTTTTTTGTGGAGTTGTGGAGTTGTGGAGTTGTGGAGTTGATAGTTGGTCGGCGGTGGTACAGTCTGCAGCAAGGCGTTGTTAAGAGCTGAAGGTCGAGTTTTCTGGGATTGCCCTGATTCTCGAGAACTTCCGTTCTCTCTTTTTCCCGGCTGACCAGGCCCTAGCCAGGCGGGGGGGTCTAGTCCGGTAGCGCATCCGTCGTCGAAGCATATGTCTGTATCTGCCCGGTAAACAGTAAAGACTCAGAAGGGCAACCAGAGAGTATTAAGACTTCGATCCGTATCAATCCCGGGCACTCCGAGGCCCCCACTCTAAATAGTTCCATCCTCCGATGCATGCACAAGCCTGCAGGGAGTTATAAGTGCCGCCGGGAATGCATCACAGTATATCACTCGCGAGGTGGCCACCAGGGCTGTTTTTTTTTTGTTTAATTCATTAATCCACCCTGGGCTGTGATCAAGGACATTTTCGGCAGATTGTTCTAGATGGGCTTGTGTTAGAAATATTGACTCTGGGAGCGAATATAATTCTTGTCATGTCCTCTAGTAATACAGGAGGGAGTTTAATAGCCCTTTTATAACAGTAATAGCCTTGGCAAACAATAGTAATGACATAATAGAAGAGTGGCCTAGACCTTGCCACAATTATTACAAGGAGGATATATTTTCCCCGGCTCGCAATAATAATCTCAACAGCTTGGCCAAATTGTGCACTGGGAAGCAGATGGATTGGCGGATTTCAAGATATTTTGTAACAGCAGTAGATGAAGATGTAAGAGACTATGAAGACTTGTTATTCCTACCATCCGGGGGAAAGACCCCATATTTATAATAGAGGAGGATAGTGCTAAAGACAGATAATGTATCCATACAATGACTCGCGAGCGCTTACTTTATCAAAGTAGATGTATCTAATTTTGAAGCTTGGCATTTTATCAGCTGGTGAAATCGGAGGGTGTGAAAGTGACTACTATATTTCTTGGGCTCTAGGGGCCTATGGTATAGGTACTTGAACTACTATGCCAAAATAACATTCTTATAGAAATTGAGATCCAATGTTATTTCATTAGTTCTGCAATGCACTGTACCTACATACCAGACACCACATCATACTCCTTGCACTGTCTACAGCATTAGTGGCTTGACAATCTTAGCATCTCCCCCACCTTCACCATTTTGCATCGTTGAAAAGAAATATTATATATGCGCTGTTGATTCCCCAGGGAGCTTACAGCGCCTAGCTACATAGGAAACGAAATAGTCCATATCTGTGATCACAACCCCATATCCACGTCATTTGTATCTAAACTCGGGTCAGCCAGAGAAGTGACAGGTCTATGACTGGTTCTTACCGCTCTCTACCCTGCTCCCACCGCTCTCGGGTTCGGTTTCTACTCCATCTCACTACTATGCGAAGGTTAGGGTAGCTCTGGGATGAAACTTGGGGTAGCTCTTCAACTCACTCGCTCGAGTAATAATCATAAAGACCCCAGCCTTCTTGCCTATGGAGACATTGAAGCCTCTTTTCACTAAATAGGCCCATACTACGGAGCCCCTGAATGTATGAATCTCTTTGCAGAATAGGATCCCTTGAGTGGCGGGAATTGATTGCTTCTAACAGGTCATTGCCGTTCTGGCCACACTGTGAATAGATATCAGCTCCGTTGTCTATGAGGAGGTCTAGGGTCCCTATGTCGTCCGAGCGAAGTGCATATATCACACTTGCTACGATGGTGCTATGATAGAACCCTCCGCGATAATCGATATCAACACCGCGGTCAAGAAGTATAGTTATAGATCCATTAGCACCAGTGAGCGCCGCTGCTATCAAGGCGCTACCGTAATGCCCGCCTTGTTGGGTGGGATCCGCTCCATGTAGCAGAAGAAGCTCTACTACCTCTAGATGCCCCGAATAAGCTGCTACTCCCAAGGCGCTACCGTAATGTCCGCCCTGTTGGGTGGGGTCCGCTCCATGTTGCAGAAGAAGCTCTACTACCTCTAGATGCCCCGATGAAGCTGCTACTCCCAAGGCGCTACCGTAATGTCCGCCCTGTTGGGTGGGGTCCGCTCCATGCTCTAGAAGAAGCTTCACTATCTCTAGATCTCCTGAACTAGCTGCTGCCCCCAAGGCGCTACCGTCAAGCCCGCCCTGTTCGGTGGGATCCACTCCATGGTCTAGAAGAAGCTTCACTAACTCTAGGTGTCCTGAACAAGCTGCTGCCCTCAAGGCACTACCGTAATGTCCGCCCTGTTCGGTGGGATCCACTCCATGTTCTAGAAGAAGCTTCACTATCTCTAGATGTCCTGAATGAACTGCTGCCCCCAAGGCGCTACCGTAAGGTCCGCCTTGTTGTTTGGGGTCCGCTCCATGTTGTAGAAGAAGCTTCGCTACCTCTAGCCTCTCCATGCAGACTGCTGCTTCCAAGACGCTGTGGTAGTGTCCGCATTTTTGTGTGGGATCCTCCCCATGTTCTAGAAGAAGCCTCACTATCTCTAGCCTCCCCCAGTAGACTGCTGTTCCCAAAGCGCTGTGATACCGTCCGCCCCGCTGCGCGGGGTCCGCCCCACGACTTAGAAGGAGCCTTACTATACCCAAATTCCCCATCTCAGCCGCATGATATAAGCTAGCTGTACTAGATGATCCGAATGGTTGAGCGTCCGGATGTATCCCTTTGTTTAGAAGAAATTCTACAATACCATCCCTTCCCTCAATGGTTGCCCATTGTAAGACATTTCGACCATCATAACACTGGACTATAACGTCTGCTCCCTTTTCTACAAGCAGCTTGAAAAGCTTTGTGCTTGTATTCCAACTCCGCACGCACAGTGAGGTATCGGGCAAGTTTGCGTTGGCTCCTCGGGCTAGGAGAATTGTCGCGGCTTCCTCTTGCCCCAGAGAAAGAGCATAAATTAGAACGGTATTGCCATACATCTCATTGTTGATGTCAAACCCGATGTCCAAGAGTTTCTGCATTGAGGCTATATGGCCTCCCTTGGCAGCAATAAATAGAAGATATGGTTGTTCTGTAAGGCGTTTCTGGTTGAAGGGGAAAATACTAAGGTATAGATCGAGAAGGTCTAGGTCGACGCAAAATTCCTCTACAGTAACATCCTTGTTGAGGTCTTTGGCGATCGAGGTAGCAACTTGGAAAGGTCTTCGTGGCGAGGTCAAAAACCTGCTGATAGCCTCAAACAATATGACAGGCACGCTACTCAATGCGCGATAATGAAAGACCCAATATCTGGAGCTGTATCCCAAAAAGGGTTGGTTCTCAAAGCAGCTCGGACCCAAAAAACCCCGAAAAGAAGTTTAAACCTGAATATCTTAAAAAGAAATGGCCTGTAAACATTGCATCGCCAGACTAGTATGCATTGCATTAACGAATTTGTATTTTTTTTAAATGCTTCAGGGTTCCACTGTCGCAGTCATCGGTATTGAAATCCTTTAGGAACTCTACAACAGTCATATGCACCGGCCTGATTACAGATGCTTCTTTATCATGGAAAAGCAGGTTTCCACAAACCCCGATAATCCATTCAATACCGTAGCTCTCGAGACCTGAAAAGTGTGTGTCCTCAGGCTCCAGAGAAACCGCGGTGGATAGTTCATCCGGTGCGAGAGGACGGGCCGCGCCAGCCATCCAGCATAATGCGCGTTGTGCTACCTTCCTTTCAGTAGCCCCCTGTTTATCGATTTTTTCCAGAATACGATTATATGTAGCATCTATATCTTCGGGAAGAGACCTTAAAGCCTTCCGAATATCCCTAGAAGTTGGCTGGCTATATATGTTGTCAAGCTGAAACTTGACCCACAGGAACCTACTCGAAGCGGTCAGCATCTGGACAATACTCTCATCGCGTCCCAATTACCAACATACATTCCATTGGACTGTGAGATCAGTGTATTGGTGATTTCAGCCTTCAGCTGCCCATCGATTGATGTTTCTGCCGTCCGATGATGCATTTGATCCGTAATGTATTTCCGGATGTCCCTATCAACCATTCTCGCTTCGACCTGTATTGTAGGGAATTTCTCAAAGGCCCTATTGATATCCTTTTCTTTACGGCTGGTAAGAAAAACCTTAAATATCGCTGGACCGTTCTGGGCGAGCCGAGTAAGCATGGCTAGCGTCGGCTTTCTCTCGTCGTGTTCGTCCATTGCATCTATGATAAGAAAAACTCGCTCAAATGAGCTTGAAAGTTCTATTAGTTGGGCCTTGAGTTTCTGTTCGCTCGGGAACAACTCGTCTTTGTAATAGTATCTGTAGAACAATTTCAAGTGGTCTGGTAATTGCTGTCTCTGCCGAGCAAGTTGCTTAAGAAATGTCCCAAGAACCTTTACTGGTGTTTGTCTCTCTTGTCTTTGGAAGTTGAAGTAGAAGAATGCTAATCCTACCCGATCGTTTGCGCAGTGTTTGGCAGAAATAGTTTCGAGCACAATGGAACTACTCGATAAATTAATGACCTGAGGAACTCAATATTAAGAGTAGGAAGCCTCTTACGTAAGAACAGTCTTCCCTACACCAGCTGCCTTTATGTTAGACTGGAAGATAATACAAGCAGCTAGGGTTCTTACGTGTTCCATGGCACCATAAAATCGATGACTCTTGACTATCATGCCACTGAGTAAATTCTCTTGATTCAACAAGCCACCTGCCAGTGTCGTCATGCCTAGTTGAGAATATTCTATCGTGATCGTGATCAAAGTCCAGATCAGATAGCCAGAGTAGAATCTCCCGCCTCTCCTCACCTATTCCACACAATGAGCTTCATATGCCTTAAGGGGTCATCTTTTCCATACTAACGCTCTTGTTTACGCTGCTCCGAAGTCTCTTTGGTTCTTATGCGCTCATACTCCTCCACGTTTGCAACGCGCACTACAGTCATCGAATGGTTGGAGAACTAACTACTCAGTTGTTGATATTCACTTTCGAAGTCTTCCCAGCTCACGCGCCAAAACACCCGAAAGGATACCCATTCTATACTCCAAGTATTAACAGGAGTACAGCGGAAATTCGAACGGAACTGTCTTACTTTTCGGTTTCCCTTCCTTATCAACAAATACCTTCCGAGCCTTGGTAAAGAACTGTAAGAGATCCCGATATGTGAGGATCAAGGCCTAAAGATCTTAGCGGTGATTAAGATACGTATCTCCAAAACTTTCGGCCACCTTACCTCTTGTACTTCGGTTGACTCCCGAAACGTTGTCCCATATGTCGCAAGATAGCCGAGGTGAACGCTCAGGAATTCCATCATCGCCGTCAACCTGTCAAAGAAGTTTACCAACTTCAGGCCGAGCTATGACCTAATTAGTATTAATGTAAAATTCAGGATATAAGGGCCAGACATCAACGATGAGCTTGAAACCACCCACTACAAGCGAAGAAAATTCTGGACTGTGGCCTATCATGGTAGTTACCGGTCCCATATAGGTTTTTAGAGCTGTGAGGAACTTTGTTACCCCAGGCGCACATCTTCTTTGATAGCTTTTCGAACAATGGGTCTCATCATGCTCTCTAATGCGCTGGAGAAGCGAGCTTGCTGTTATCTTATCACTATCTTGGAATGCCTGTCGTTCTGCAGGTGAGATCTCCTGGATATGTCGCTTTAACGCCTCAACGAAGGCTGGATTCTCATCGCCCGAAGGGATAGGTGGGCCTCCGGTAACAATAAGAACTGATAAAGGCTGTGCAATAGCCGGATTGCTACTGTATCAAGTAAGTTCATTATTCATTAAGGTATATAACAGCTGACTAGTGTGGGGAAAAAGGACCGGGGGAGGTATGAGCACGGCTATTATATATATTGGACTTGTATATACTTAGATACCGGTGGTGGTGGAACCGGGCTCGTCGCTCTAGAAGATCGACTACTTGTTGATCTAATCCTAAGTCTATCACGGAATCGGGGCTTGGTTGGTTTAAGCATGGTTCAAAAGTGTTTTGGTGGTGGATGTATCGCTGACAGAGGTGTAAGGTATCGCGGGTAGGTGTTTGGACTAGAAGGGGAACGGATGAGAGGGATAGAGGGGGATAGTGAGGGGTAGCTGTAGGATATATACATCCGTGTGGAGGTCTTGGCTCCACTGCGCACATCCACGTGCTCTACCCACATCAGGCTCTATTGGTGCGGCAACCGGATTACTCATCTTGCATTGCTTGCATGTCCCTCATTGATTCTGGGTACAGAATGTCTCCCGCAGTCTTAGACAATGGCATAGCCGTTAAGTAGATGGTTCCATCCATACCGTGTATACTGTAGCCTTGCGTCCTAATTAGATGTATATCAACTCATAAGCGCGGCTGTCCCATCAACTTCAATATTTGTGCAGAATGCACAGCAAAAATCAACCAGTGCCACCTCGAGCCGCGTCCAGAGCGTGGATATATTGACAAGTAACAAATCTAGAGGGTACTTGAATAGCATAAATGACCGCTCGGAATGCTCTAACGTGCTTATCCACCTACACCAACTTGTAAGCACAGTCTTCGCCTTGTTCGTTGTGCCTAGTATTTGACTAGACTGTAGCTGCTTGCCTAGCATAGATGTCTTCATGCCTTGGAACAATCCTAATGGGGGCTCAGCGGTCTTACACTCTAAATAGGGTACAGCCCCGTTCGAAAAGTCCTGGCACCCCCGGGTCGGGGGTGCGAGGGTGTTTCTTTTGTTTTCTAGTTCTCCCGTTGCTGTGACTATAATAACAGAGTGCTACAATATTTTCACTACGGCCATACCTATCAATCTTGAGTATACGCAGGAGAAATGGTTGTTGGTGGGTTAGACTTCATAAATAGTCACAATATAGTAGGGTGCCAGGACTTCTCGAACAGGGCTGTACAGACGACGTTAGTTAGGATTAGCTAGTTAGTCTCGTTCCCTTTAGAATAAAAAACAAAGGCGATAATCTATGATCTATAAAGAAATAAACAAATAACTGAGGTAGGAGCGATTGAACTAAACTAAACAAAAAAAAAAAAACGAAGCTAGCGGGAACCACCGACCGACCGAGTGATACCTATGATCCGCCAAGCCTCAGTCCAGCACGGTGGTTTTTTTTTTGTTTACATCATTAATTGTAAGCACGATGGTTGTAATTCATTAGCACAGCAGTGACACATGGCCAGGGACGCAGAGGGGCGGGGTCCTGGAAGATTATCACCGTCTTGAGAATCTCCGATATGTGCAGCCGGCCATCTGGTGCAATAGCTGTAGAGGCTAAGATTTTGCGTCAGGGATTACAATTATAGGTGGATGCATGCAATGGACGGGTTATCTTGGTTGAGTGTGGGGGTGGGAATAGCGGGGGGTTTAATTTTTTTATTAGCAATTAGAGGAGGGAGAGGGAGAAGCAGAGGTAGAGTGTGTCGGAGAAAAGCGGGGGCGGGGTTACTGGGGCGGGAAGTTTGGCTAGATTTCTTACCATTGCGGGGAGTCTGAACATGGTTGTCGTAACGATTGTTGTTCGCCGTCGAGCACTCTGGACAGTCTCGGAGATGGGGGTAAGGATGTAACCGTGGGGCTACGGTATTCATTCAAGGATACCGGTCTCAACCAGCATCGTAAGTAGAACACCCTATCCGTCCCGCATCAATACCGTATTCTTCCAGAATCACTGGCGTAATGACTGGAATACGGTAGTCAATTTCTGCCCATTTCCGGTATTGTACTTGGCTTACGACTTCAACCGCGAGTTATTCGGTGCAGCCAACGTCAGTTGTCAACATCATCATTATCAAGTCCAGAGCTCCTTTCCATTCAAAGCTCTCCACCACTTCCGATTGCTCTTACCAATTAACTAACCGCCACCATAGCTGAACTTTAGCAAACTCGTCAATAACTAACCACTCATCACAAAAGTCACAGCAAAGCTGGCAGTAACCAGAACGATATCCCGTTTGTATATATATATATTTCGCCCCTCACCCCCATTTTTTTCGCAGCTCCCAGAGCAAACAAACTAGCTAAGCTAAGCTAAGCTACAAAAAAACAAATACATCTCAGCAAACCACTCCCTGGTGGCTGCCCCGCGCGCAACAACAACAACAACAGAAAACTCAAAACTTGCTACAATACAATCTTTTTTTTTCCTCCTCCACTCCCCCTATCGTATCCACTTCTTCCCATTTTCGCCGACCAGAAAAAGAAACCACTTAGTAAGTGGTGTCCAAAGCACCCCACTTGATGTTGGAGAACTTGACGCTGGAGTTGGGGGCAGAGGCCTCGATCTCGCTTGGGACACCGGTGGTAGTGGCACACTCGCCTCTCTTAACACCGGGGAGAGTGTCGCTCTTGTCAAGAGGGTATGAGGAGTCCAACCACAACATGTGAGCCGCATGGTCATCCCAGATACTCATGCTGAGGACCATTCCGCCGTTGTTCTTGAAGGCATCACCCATCTTCTTCAACTTACCCTTGGTGGCAAAGTCGTTGGTGTCGCCAAAGACGGACTTCTGGGCAGCACAGAAGGCGTCGGTGATGGAGTTTCCAGAGACTCCAGAGATGTTGCTGGCGCTGTTGGTGTAGACGACGCCGTTCTGCTTGTACTTGCGGCGGATCTCGATCAGCTCGCCGTTGGCGGTGCCGTCGCTGGTGATGAACTGGGTGATGACGGTGAACTTCTGGCTGGTGTTGATGGTCTTGCCGACACCGTAGAAGGTGGTGTTGCCCATGCGGTAGGAGTTGAAATCACATCCGTCCTTGTCGCAGATACCGCCATAGCGGTTGCTGCCATCACCGCACTGGGTGCCGCTGCAGCGCGTCTGGCCAGTGGAGGTACAAGGGTGAGGAGTATAGGCGGTGGCCATGCTGTTGGCTTCCCAGATGTCCATCTCGTCACAGCAAGTTCCGTAGCGTCCGGAGCCGGCGTTGACATCGGTGGCGGAGGGGGTCCAGTCGAGGGTGTTGGCCTTGAGAGTGCATTA
Source organism: Morchella sp. 2018-W16 (assembly GCA_024713755.1). Classification (NCBI taxonomy): domain Eukaryota; kingdom Fungi; phylum Ascomycota; class Pezizomycetes; order Pezizales; family Morchellaceae; genus Morchella; species Morchella sp. 2018-W16. The sequence continues at coordinate 870,357 of JAMGYY010000026.1, read as the reverse complement.
GCGATGGTTCTGGGGGAAAGGAAGGGGAAGAGGGAAAGGGGTGGGGTATTACCTCGCCGTTGATGAACTTGATATCATGCGGGCACTGGGCGTCGCAGTAACCGGTTCCGTACTTGGCACCAGCGGTGTTGGCGGAGTACTTGGCAATACCACCATCGGCGTCCATGCCAGAGAAGTAGAGAGCACCGTTCAGACCGCAAGGAAGGTTGGAGACATCGACCTATTATCTGTTAGTAAAGGGAGAGGAGGGAAGGTCTTCGCAAGCGGGACTCACATCAAAGGTAAACTCTCCTCCCAAGGGGTTAATCATCTGGTACTTGGTATCGTTCTCCAAGAGGTACACTCTGGACCCAACGTTCTTGTTTGCGCCGGTTGTCACGAACTTCAGAGTGAGCTCCGTGCCGGTACTGGTGATACCATAAACTCCCGAGTAATCCGCACCATCGAGCGCACAGTTTGTTGCGCAGGTCGTTGGGTCAGGGCAGAGCGCAGTGTTCCATGCGTTTCCAGTGTAGCAGTTGGTGTACTGGTTAGCAGCGGTTGTGTGCAGCCAGCGCCAGTTGGAGTCGAGCACGACCTTGGTAGACTGTGAAGTGCAGCCAGAGGACGTGCACTTGGAGGAGGACAGCGAAGGGTGAGTCTCGGTGGTGTAGGTGCCGACCTTTTGCGCCGCGGTGAGGCGGGCAAGAGTTGCGAGGAGAGCGAGGTAGACGGAGTGCTGCATTGTTTCGATGATGCGGTGCCGGCGGTGGTACTGGTTGGAGAGTGTTGAATGTGGATGGTGAGAAGGGTGAGGAGAGAAGTGTGGATTGGGGGGGAGAATGGGTGGTTATATAGGGATTTTCTGTTAGGCAGCTGGAGGCCCCAGAAGCTATTTTCCTCTGCACCCCCGCAATCTCCCCCATACTCAATCTCTCACTAACTCACTCCACCCGTACTCCTCAGGTCTCTGCAGAAACAACTATTCTCCGAAGTATCTTCAGGCACCCAATCTAGGAGCAAGCGCAAATATTCACAGGCCCGCCGGGACGACGGCGCACGGTCCCGACGGCCGACATACATACATACACTATGCAGGAACCATCTATGTAGGTACAGTGCCACCAACGTCAGCGGTCCTGTCTTAGATTTGAGCCATAGTGGTGTGGGGTTGTCAGATATGTTGTGGCACCATGTGCATGGTGGATGATCCCCACTCCACTCTACCCCAGGATATTGTTCGACTCAACTCAACCCATCTCAACGGCCAAGCCGGGACGGGGTTGTTGATTGGCTGTAGACACCGGCCACATGCACAATAGCCGGGGAAAAATTCTGCTACTGCTTGGCTATTGCTTGGGAGGCGGTAGAACTCTATCCTTGCGGTAATATGAGCTAGATTCTTCCTGCCATGCTGCTCATGAACCATATGTACTCTAAAATATTGATAAAAAATGTTTTAGCATGTCTGCGGTCGAGAGATAGGTTCAATGAATCAAGTGGGGTGGGGCAATACTCTATTCTCTCTCTTCCCACCTCATCTCGTAACTGCAAAATCTGGCAATCCAGTATAGTATACTATAGAACAGCAACCAACCGACCGTGAATTCCGAACCATGGCATAACACTCCTAGTAACACAGGGGCGCAGCGGATAATTCGCCGTTGGCGCAATCAATGTCCTACATAGATCTCCCCTGCCCCACCTCCCCTTCCCCTTCTCCATCAAGGGTAGGGTAGAAAAAAAAATCTCCGAAAGTAATGCGCAAGTAATTGCCCCACATACGCCGGAGCAAGCGGGATCCGCATCCCCAGTAGCCCCACCACACTATCCACCCCATCGGACCGCGCTCCCTCAGCAAATAGATTGGTTGTGTAACATCATCTGATGACCCTGGGGGGGGTACTGTAGGGTTAGGGTTGCGATTTAACCTTAACTTGCCGGCGAGGGGGGGGGAGAAACCCGGGAGAGCGGCGATGGTTTAGGCTGTGAGCAACGCGGGAACAGGGGAGTGGACTCATTGGAAAGTGGTTGAGATACTACACCGTGATGGAGATGGGGAGAGGAAAGGGGGAGGGTGCTGAGATGTACGTGGAGTGCGTAGAGCAGAGCAGAGAGCTTGAGTACAGAGTAGAGGTCGAAGCCAATCCCACAATATCCCCAGCACCATCATCCTCATCTCCAAGCACCATCCATCCATCCATCCATCCTGCACCCAACATCTCATCTCCCCACCGCACCGCCCCCCTCGTTCACCTCCTCTCATTTCCTCCTCGCCCCGTTTCCCACCGCCAGGCCCGTCGCTCCCGAAATCTCACGATACCCTCCGGCCTCAACACCCGTGTGGGTTAATTACAGGACCCTTTACCCGGCGCCTATAGCGCCTCGTATTAAGGCTCAATTCGGTGCGCGATCGGCTGATTAAGCTTTGTACCACATGCGTGCATGCAGGGTCTGCAGGGGAGATAGATATGCAGGGGTTAAGGTTGTCGGGGGGGCGTGGGGGCCGCGAGATATAGCTAGGGGTGGTGGCGACATTTTTCCGCAATCCCGTTTGCTCCGGAGGCGCCGCCACAGTCTTGCTTTCTTTAGATAGTGAGGGGGGGGGAGGGGGGGTGAGACAGTGGGGCAAGCAAGCGTGGCGCGCGGTACGGTGGGGAATTAATTGTAAGGGCCGTGGCTTCAGGCTTTATGGCAGAGTCGGGATAAGGTGTGCCCGTGACTTGGCTCCTGAGATTAGATAGCTACAGTTGGTATAAGAATACCAAGACTTTAATGTGGCTAATTGCAATATTTAGGGTTTTTGGTTTTTTTATAGATACACTACAGTTAATTAAGCATCAAAGTCTGGATCTTCTATCCCAATATATCCAACTGCTGCACGGGATGGTTATAATCGAATCTGCCGAGAATTGGCATAGAATACGAGCAAGAAGGCTATATATGCAACATGCACGACGGTCTTGGAACGTCTCTCTAATTCCTGGAACCTATATTCCTCTGGAGTTTAATTCCCCACAACGCGACGAGCAGTGGCTAAAATAAAACAATAAAAAAAAAAAAAAAGCACTACTATCTATAACTGACATCGACAGACCACACAACACAACGCCTCACCTGACCCTGAATGCCCGGCGCGCGCGAGCGAGGAAGTAGGTCCTTATGTATGCGGAGTAATCTATATTCCGCGAACACGGTCCGGCGGTGGTTGTAGAGTACCTAGCTTTGTGCGACGCGACCGTACGGTTTGTCCCTGCAGATGCACTAGTGGCTGCTATCTCAGATCGTACGTGGCGTCAGCCACTTTTTGGATCACTAGACCTCCCCCCTCCCCCTCCTTTTGTGGAGTAACTACGCAATTGCAGTCTGGTTTGGAAGTGTCAAGATTTTTAATGTGTGTTTTTTAGGGGGCGTTTTCTTAGGTACATGTGTAACCAGCTAGCTCTCGTGAGTTCACCTACACCAAAAACAGTCTAAAGCTGATATCGCTAATGCAATATTACAGTACTGGTCATGAGCTGGCAAGAAAAAACTTTCTCCACGCGAACGAATTCAAACTCTTGCCGCTCGTATCGCGATGGTTTCACCTCTTAGAGAATCTTGTAATATCAAAATATCAAGTTAGTCTGCCGAGACTTTATTAGTCATCCGCCCAAGCACCAGGGTTAGGGTCCCTCCAGCACCCGTCTACCTGTCTGCCTATGTACCAGCTAAGTACCTGTCCGTCTATCAATCTATCTACATGTACATCTATCCAGCCATCTTCACATCCCCAACTCGGCCCACCACCCTACCCCACCCCAGTCGAGCCCAGCCCAGCCCAGCCCATCACGAATTGATCCGGCGAATTAATGAATCAACCTATAGGCCTAAGGAAAAAAAAAAAATTGATCCGGCAGATCTCCCAGGCCTCCAGCCAGGCAGCTCTGTAGCTGACCTGGTATGCGCGCAACGTGTGTGTACCTACACACACAACCCCCTGCCCGATCTCTTCTACGCAAAATTTTATTTTCCGGCGGTGACGTGACACGGTGGGCGCGCGACGACGGCCCGCCGGCACTGTGCTGTGTGGAGGGAGGGCCTGGAGCGTGTACGTGTGTATGAGTGCAACTGCCGTGCCAGGCAGCAGTAGTCTAGAGGTTGGGGTGCTTCGTGGTGGGGCGTAAGTACGGCTGGTGGCGGTGGTGGGGCGGAAGGGGGGGCCGGGGGGCTGGGGTTGTGTCATTGGGTGTTGCTCACCGTGTAGAGGGGTAGGGCTGGGCGTGGCGGGGCGTCGTGGAGGTGGCTGGCCTGGTGCTGTGGCTCTGGGTACGGATGAGTGGTGTGCGTCATGGGTTCTCACTCGGTTTTGTAGTTTTCGTTTTTTGCGCTAGTTGGAGGGTTGGTGTGCGTTGGGAGGTGGGGAGTAGGTTGTAGGTGTTTGTGTTCAATACCACAGATGTGTGTTGAATCGGTTTTGGGAGGGCGGCGGGATGGGAAGTGGAGCAGGCCGGTTTTTCTTTTTGTTTGGTTCATTCAATGTAGTATAACAAGCTAGTTAGATACTTAGTTAGATAGCTGAACAAACCCAACATTTGGTCGCCTTGATGATCTTAATAATTCCTTCACGGGTACATACAGTACGAACATACAGCTGAAGCCCTAGAGCGCGGACCACAATCTGCTAACTTCACTTCACAACAGCTGCACCTGTCCATCTTCACGCCACCACCAGCCAGCCAGCGCCACACACCATCCAGCCCCACCACAGCCATAGTATACATGCGCATATCCACAAGTACAAGTACAAGTACCCACCCCGGTACCACGCCCGGCCCGTAACGTAGCACAGCCAGCCAGCCCTCCCCACCACAGATCCAGGTGGCTAATATAACGACACCACCCAGCTATAGCTAGCAGATCAGATCACCAGCCAACCGGGGACTCGAGCCGTGGGGTGATATACATGTATTTCTCCGGCCATGCTGTGTGTCACCAGCTTAATTTATGGGGTGCGCCACGGCGCGTCATGGGATTGCACTCGGGTTGGGGGGTTGTGAGGCGTTACAGAGTGGGTGTGGAGGTTACTGTGGCGCCGAGTCAAGGTGGTGGTGTCTGGGTTGTGTCAGGACGGTGCGAGCTAGTGCGCTGTTGGGGCGTGTGTTCTAAACCCTAACCCACGCTCGTTTTGGCGGCGATGTGTTTTGTATCCTAACTACATGTACTTTATATGTGTGTTATAACTACAACATACGAAAGACTTCTAAAAATTCTCGTATCTGGTTTCAGCGGGCAAGCTGTCTACCAAACCAACAGGCGTAGCCCCCCCATACATGAGGATCGAAGGCCCTAGACCAAGGAGCCGCACAGCGCAAGTGCAAGCGCAGCAAACTCCGCGATCCCAACACGCCGCTACGCAAGACACCGGACAGAAGCCCATTCCCCTACTCCTCCTCCAACACTCAAACAGTAACGCGGCCTGCATCACACGCCCTCACTCGGAACCATCCCCGGCCTTGCTCGCTTCTAGAAGCAACCGGCGCCGCACCCTGTCGGCCGGTGCCCCAAAGTGGACCACCTTCCCTAACTACCGCCGGATTCCCGGGTTCTGCCCTCCCGGTCGGTGGGTAATCTACTTGCGAGGCTTCTTCGGTCCGATGGTGGCGGTGACGGGACAGGGGTGCAGGAGTGGGGTGCAGGGGTGCAGGGGTGGGGGTGGGTCATGGGATGGCACTCGGTGTGGCGGGGCTTGGCGCTGGTAATGATAGCTTGGCTCGGTTACGGGCGAGCGTCAGTGCCTCGGGGTGGGTTTCGTGGTTAGCATAAAAGTGGTATTGGCGGCGTGGCGGTAATTTTGAGGTAAACAGTAGGGTTAGTGTGGTATTGCGGGTGGAAAATTGGTGTTTCTTTCATTTTCGATGTCCATGCAAGATTTGGATGTAGTATACCTGGAGAGAATTTGATGTATTATGGAACATCACGGAATTTATCATCACCACGATTCATTTCATCGCTAGTTCAGTCAATTCTGATTTTTCTATCATTGGGTGAGCCGGAATACTTAACTTTTCAAAATATTTTTCCCCTTTCTACCATAGCTAAGTACCTATGACATGTACCCCGGGGGTCCTTAAAGTGATACAACAAGCTCAGTACTCTGATATCGCGACCACCATCAAAGCTAGACCCAGTCAACCTTTTTGTTTTTGTTTTCATGTCATGTACCATCTATTATATAGCCCTACCTAATGCAATTGGATCTATAAAAATATTTCCTAACCTTGGGCATGGTGGCCAGTAGCTGTAAAATTATGGTCCTTTGTCGCCGCTGCATCACTTTGAGGGCCCCCGGGGTACAGCCCTAGTCCTGCCTACTGCATGGCATGAGGCCGTGGTGCTAGCTTTCCTAGCAGCTGACCATCACGACGGTGATGATTCCCGAATGTCCTTATCATGGTGTTGAAGTGCTATCTATGTAACTGGTGGAGTACGACTAGGGGGCGGGCGGGCACAACATTATATTAGTACTGTGGCACGTAGTAACCAGTTACTAGTTACCTGCCAGTTACACGCCGAGTATTGTTAGAGTATCTGGAAAAATACCGTACTGCTAGCAGTGCGGCATTGTAACACAGACTGCGGTAGCAGTACGGTATCGAGTGCGCCTTGGTTTCCGGTATTGTAGGTCGCTGCGAGAACGGGGTTTCGGGACGGGAGTTCGAGAGAGTGGAGGTTTACAGGTGGTAGTAGAAGCCGCCGTCTTGGCACCATACTGCGCGAGCTATTACGGTGTGGTGTGGGTGGATATTGCGGGGCTTTCGGGGTCTGCGCCGTTGAGCGGTATCGCGGAATTGGGTCTTCCCGCTTTTGTATATTGGTTCGCGTTTCGGCGGACCGGGGGGATCGCGATCCGCTGAGCGCTCTCGATGAAATCCTTGGCGACGTGCCGAAATACCCAGTTACCGGGTACCGCCGGCCTGCCTGCAACGTGGTAATTAATACTTTGCGAGTAATTCTGCTTCCTCTTAGGACGTCGGGGGTCATTGCCGACGTTACGAATACCCTCGCTCTGGGCGCTGTGAGCTTTGTGGGGATATTTTGGCACATAGGAGGCGACATTCTAGAGGCCGCGCTTGTCAGGAGCATCCTTGTAAGTTTTTGATAATGCAGGATAAAGACTGAAAGTCAGCATTTATACCGGAAGAAGGACTGAAATTGAGTGCTTATATCACCAGTAGTAAATAATTTACCATTATTGTCGAAATTACTTTTGACATGTTTATCGTTTGATAAATTTTTGTATGTTAATAGAATCCCTGTACACTAGTAGGAACTAGTAGGAAATAGAGACTGAAGATGTGTGGGGCGACTTTTTTTCCTTTGTTCTAGCTCTTAGCGTCAGTAACCTTTACCCTGGCCCCATTCTGCAGCATTTACTACATACTCTAATCAAAAGTCACGCTTCCTATAGAAAGAGAAGATATAACAAAGAAAGAGAAAGATAAATAATTATTTCTGCATGTTCTTTCTCAATCATCAATAATTTAACTAATTAATTAGTCATATTTAATGTATACACAATTTCTCACAATTTAAGATTGGGTACACCTACTATAATCAGCAGCTCTGTTAGCGCTATGACGATCTGTTACCAAGTCGCACTATCTATTACTATCAGGAGTGATATTGTCAGCCTAACAGCTACGTCAGTTGCAAGAATTCAATTAGATGAATATATTGTACCTATTCTCCATTAACCGCACGAGTCCCTTCAATAGCATAAGTCTATCAAGTCAAAGTAGTCTCTCAATTTCATAGTCAGTCTCCTATTAGCTGTATCAGTACCTCAAATAGTACGAGTCCTTCAAGTCAAAGTGTCTCTCAAAAAAAAGAAAAAAAAGATAATGCAACTCTGTAAAAGAGTCTGAATATCCTATTATTAGAAGGATTCAGATTGACTTTAACTAATATCAATAATAGTTTTTAGAGAGGTTAATATTACGGGTCAGATATCCGAGGTTTCCTTTGACATTACAAATAAATCTGTGAATTTTGTTTATAGTATAGTATTTATGAGTTTTCAGGCAGTTGTCCCTGATGGTGTAATGTTACTCTTTATAATTTGGTTTTATTCTATTACTTATAGGTTTAGGAGATTGCATATACAAATAGTGCTTTGCTAATAAACTTCACTTTTGGTTCGTATTTAAATCAATCATCAAGTGTTCGTACAAGCAAATAACTTGATTATACTGTTCGCTCTAATATTTTCTTTTCAATCACAAACAAATTGACTTCCTCTAAATTCCCAGAACTGATCATTGTTGAACCGAGCTTTATTCAATCAATTACTGAAAAGAGAAGAATAAACAAAAAGCAAAATGCTGAATATACAGATTTTACTGATTTGGATAATGTAATAACCACTACTAAGAATAGCAAGCAGTAAATTGAGGTAAAGTACTATATCTAAATCCTATTCTAACAGTTTTACTGGCTGTAACAGATTGATCACTCCAACTTGATATAGTTATGCTAAATATAAGGGAAAGTATAAGACTATATTAGCAAACTATCATTTAGAGCCTTTTGATAAATAAAAGCTTGCTGATATAAATATTACAAGTAGATTGGTAAATATGATAAAAAGATATCACAGCGTGATACAATATCGAGCACTATTGAAGGAAGAAGGATTAGTCAGGGTTTTCTCTTATATTCTATGGGTTTCAGTTACAGGGTTCTATCAGCAAGATATCACGGCGTGCCATGGGCTACTGCGGAGGAAAGGACATTGTGGAATCGGGTCTCGGGTCTAGGATTTCAGATTCTATGGGTTTCACATCGGTTATGAGTCATCCCTGACAGGATTAGAGTTGTATATATAGTCGGCCATTAACCTTCCCTTTGTCTTTTCTCTTCTTTCCTTTCCTACGCAACCTTCCTGTTATCAACTCTACGCTTCTAGTCTCTTTAGTTGTTACTTGTTTAATCTCGCTTCTGAATAGAATACGCCATCACTCTTGGCCATCTTCGCCTTAAGAAGTACCGCCTCGCTAGCCATAGTCCTCGCTCATGTACGACGATACAGCCAGACGTGTCCTCTACTGGTATCTTCGCTTCACATCACTTCGCTCAGACCGCCATCTGACTCTGGTCCCACTACCTGCTTCTGCTAAGTCCTTCGCTGTCTCGCCTCGCTCTCGTCTCGTCCTCGTCTCGTCTTCGCCTCGGTTGTGAACCTTGGCTTGTTCAGTTATAGTCTCCGCTTCGCTCCGTAACACAAGATTGCCTCGATATTTTGATATTTTTTGGGTCTCAGGAGGCTTGGGAGACTCTCAGGAGACTTAGGACACTGACGGGGATTGTCAGAAGACCTAAGAGGATGTAGACACAAATGGTAAAGCTTGTTGATATCAATGAGTCAATGACATGCAGGTATTTGTAATGATATATTTCCCTTAGGTTCTATGGGGTTCGATGGGATCAGTTAGCGAGAGATTTCTTAGGCGATATATAGGGAGCACGTTCCCTCGCTTGTAGGACTTTTCTTCTTCTCTTTTCTTCTTCACGCAACCTTTCTGTCATTTTAAGCGTCTTGTTTTTGTTTAGTCAAAGTTATAATTCGAAGTTTGCACTATAGTTCTAGTGGTTGTGCTGCCTCCACAATGTTATCAGAACCCACTTTAGCACTCTCATGGCCGGTGCCCCTCCTCGTCCCGGCCTCAACCTCGTCCTACTCCTTGTCCTTGCTCACGTCCTTTTCTCTGTCCTCGCCCTTACCTTGGTTGTCTACTTTGGATAGTTCAGTCCTCGCTCTCGCATACCACCATGATTATTTCCCCTGATATAGTTGGTGTTTCTGTATCTGTTGCTCTGAATTATTATTCCTTAAATAAAAACTTTAAACTTACCCAAAATATTTCCATTAACATTTGTTTATGTTAATTATTAACTATTAGTTATTGAAACAATAGATTTTTCTTTATGTCAAGGAAGCATACGTCAGCAAGCTTTACCATTTGTGACTGGAGTCTCCTGAGTCTCCTGACAGTCTCCTGAGTCTCCTGAGACTCCTGTAATCTCCTGAGACTTACAAAATCTTCCTGATGTATATGTGTATCACAGTAGGGAACAGAGGCAAGGACTGAACTAGCCAATGTAGATAACCTAGGCGAGAAAAGGGCCAAGATGGAGGTGGAAATGAGGGCGAGTGCTAGGACGAAGACGAGAGGACTATCGGGCAAGGTTCTAAGCGAGGACTAAAGGTGTTCCTTCCGCCTTCTAGGGGACAGAGGGAACAGTGATGCGTTCAAACAACTATATATACGTTGGATTGTAACAAATAATATTTTATTTCAATAAGCGGTATCTCCTAATCTCCGGTTATTGTTGATGTATCTCTGTACAATGGTAGGAAAAATGTGACTAAATATATGATAAACCAATTAGCTAATAGTAAATTAGAAAGCCTCGTATACGGAACTAGGAAAGGCAATGCCTAAAGCATCAAGCACGGTCAGCAGTTGGGTACACGATTCATTCTTAAAAAACAAAATGAGTATTAAAACAGTATTGAATAATGCTCTCTCTTCAATTCATTTGAGTTTTGATCTCTGGACATCTCTCAATAATATGTCGCTTCATGCGATTGTGGGTTACTGGTCAAACGAAGAAGAAAAATTGTGTCATAGGTTATTAAGTCTCCGTCAATTGTTAAGTGCATATAGTGGAGAGAATCAAGATAATATTGTATTATCGATTATCCAAGATTTCCAGCTTGAGAAATCAATTGGATATTTTACACTCGACAATGCAAGCAACAACTTTACAGCTCTACGATTTATTTAAAACTACATCAATATTTCTTATCTGAATGCTCTACAACAGCTTACAGAGATTACTTTCATTGATAAATACCGTTATGTATGATGTTTTAGATATTTACTAAACCTAGTGGTAAAGATATTTCTTTACAGAAAGAAATCTAGTCAATTACTTTGTTTGGAAGAAAAAAAGAATGTTGAGAAAGAAAACCTAGAAATGGAGAGATGGCATAAGGTAGGTGCGTTAGGAAAACTTTGTAATATTACAGTCTGGATTCATGGTAGCCCGCAATGGAGAGAAGCATTTTTCCAATAAGTAAATACTATACTGGGTAATGCAACTCAAGCACGAACATTGATTTTGGGAAATGTTTCATGGATGTGCTAGGTTCGGAGGGCTGGAAGGATTATCACGGGTGGGGTTATGACGCTATGCATGGGAAGGATGAGTCAAGATAGTTTCTACGGGTTTCTGTTACACGGAGGAGTGAGTCATAAGCGGGGTTACGCGGACAAATGAGTCAGGCTTTACGGAGTGGCTATATATGGCAACGACGCCTACTCCTGTACTTTCTTTCTTTTCCTTTTCTCTTCACGCAACGTCTTCTGTCTCTAGTATACCAATATATTATAGTCCTATTTATAAATTAGTGACTATCGCTGCTCCCCTACTCCTCTTCCAATATACCTCCTCCTCGGAAGTATCGCTGAACTACTCCGTACCCTGCAGAACGAAGCCCTACTCCCTGACACCCCCTTGAGATTACGTTGCGTCGTCATCTGCACCGTACCCCTTTACCAATGTCCACCCCAGCTCCACCACCACCTCCCCCGGTCCGCATAGTGGACGGGGTCACCCTGGACGGAAACTACCATATCCCTCCAACCTTCGCAGAGTTTGAGGCCGTCGAGGATAAACACCACCACTACGTACACATCCTCACCCTCTTACAGGAAGGGGACCGCTGGAAAGCAGAAAGAAACGCCAGCAGGGCCTTACACGCGCAAGAAACCAGGCAGGAGTTGACCGCCGCTCAGGAGCAACTCATCGCCTCCCATAACCATACTGATGCATTAGAAGCCCAGGTTCGTACCCTGGAGTTTCAACTCACCGCAGCCCGAGCCGCCCCACCACCTCCACCACCCCCACCACCTCCGCCACCCCCACCACCTGCGAACCCCCACCCACCACCTTCCGCCTCAAAAAGTTCCCCGACTTCAAAGTTTAATGGGATCCGGAAGGAACTACCAGGATTCTCAGCCTCCTCCGCACCAAACTCAAGGTCAACCATGATAGGTTCTTGAACGAGAGGCCAAGGTCTTCACGCAGTTAGTGGTTGGGAAAGGCACTGGACCAGGTCATCCCTATGGCCACCGTGATGCTGCCCCATTTGCATCGGTCGCCGCTGTCAGATTTCTAAGCGCCCTTTGGAGATCCGGACCTCGAGGCACAGCCAGAAGGGAACTCCAAGGCCTCCGCCAGGGCAAGGGGAGACTTCATGACCTACCTCACTCAATTCCTACGATCATGGGCCAACTCGACTATAACGAAGAAGCAAAGCATGACGCCTGGAGACAGGGTTGTCTGACGACCTGAAGCACGCGATGATATACCAGGACATAACTACAGAAGGCTTCACGCCATGTCAGAGACTGATGACAATGGATAACAAAATCAGGGCTAGGAAAGATGCCCACAAGGCCAACCGGAACCCTATGGGGCAATTTGCTTCCCCACACACACCACCACACCCCTCACACACACCAGGAGGCCTCGCCCCCATGGACCTCTCCGCTCTCCAAGCTCGCCCCACTGCCCGCCCCCCACCCGAGGGAAGGTACACCTTCGCCAACGGCCGCCGACAGACCACCGCTGCCGAGAAAAAATGGAGGATGGAGAGCGGCCGCTGCGCCATGCGCCGCCTCGACCACGTATTCGCCAACTGCCCACAAGGCACTCGCCCACGTGGCCCTCCTCCAATGAGGGGAGCTGCCGTGTCTGCCCCCCCCGCCGCTCCTGTCGAGGCCCCGGCTCCTATTTCTTCTTCTTCTCCAACGGATGTTATTCTCTCTTCTGGTAATTCGGGTTTTCAGTAGTCCCTGGTCAGTATCATGGCCCTTGCTGCGACCTTCAAAGGAATTTTCTTTATCTGCTTATTTTGGGGTTTACGGTTTCAGTTGTGGCAGAGGAGGAATTAAATGGAGATCATCTAGTTGTAGCTTGTAAAATCGCTCACAATAAGAACTCTATTTCCACCCACGCTATGATTGATACGGAGCCTCGGATTCGTGATTTATCGATGAAACCTTTATGCCGCCATCACCAACTTCCTATCCTTTCCTAAAACCCCGAATACTTGAAGTCATCGACGGGAGGCCTATTGCCTCTAGACAAATCACTTCCATACGCCGCCCCTCTAATCATCGGCCTCATCGGAACAAATCCCACTCTTTGTCACCAAACTAGGGCAGTACCCCCTGGTTCTGGGAATACCTTGGCTACAACATCACGATGCTACCCATAGATTCAGGAACAATACGCGACGTTCGACTCAGAATTTTGCAAGGAAAACTGCAACGCCACACCCGCCGCCGGTATTGTTTCAGGTATCAAACCCCAACTTATATGATAGGACCCGTTCCCTTCAGTCGTCTAGCCCGCCGAAAGAGACTACAAATTTGCAGTATAACACTCCACGACATCGACAAAGCTCTTCTGAAAACCCCAAAGGCCGAGTGGAAACAAAGGATCCCAGAACGCTATCACAATCGATTCAATATGTTTGATGAAGCCGCCCAAGATCTACCACCACGCCGCCCCACGACCACAAAATCCCTCAAAGAAGGAAAGGAACCACCATTCGCCCCCACGGCATGTCCAGGGATGAACTATTACGCCAGCGATTACATCCGCGAGAACCTCTCGGGCTTCATCCGCAAGAAGCTCATCTCCTGCCGGTGCACCGGTACTGTTTGTCAAAAAAGGCTGATGGGTCCCTTCGCTATGTGTGTGGACTACCGTGGATTGAATGAGCTGACGGTTAAGAACCGATACCCACTACCTCTAATCCGGAAACACTGGACAGACTATCAAAGCGCTAAGTGACACCAAATTGGACTTGCGACAAGCGATACAATCAGATTCGAATGGCGAAGGGAAGAATGGAAAACAGCATTCAGAACGCGCTTATGGTCACTTTGAAGATAATCATGCCTTTTCGCCTACTAACGCCCGCGACGCTTCAACACTTCATCAACGATTGCCTCCGGTAACACTCGACCAATTCTGCAATCGTGATACTTGGATGACATCCTAATATACAGCGACTTTCAAAGAACATGAAAGCAACACGTCGAAATAATACTGGAAGCATTACAGAAAAACGGGATCCTATTGAAGCCTGAGAAGTCGAATTCCACACCCAAAGCACCACTTACTCGACTGATTATCGAACCAAACGGTATCCCAGACGATGACCTCACAAGGTATCGGCAGTACAGGAATGGACCACCCCTAAGACGGTCAAGGATGTACAGGCCTTTTCTGGTTTCGCCAACTTTACCGCTTCATATTCGGATTTTCAAACTCAGAACCCCCTAACCAGGTTGACCAGGTCGCTGCTCCAGTCCCTGAAAGAGGCTTTCACCACCGCACCCATCCTAACGACTTCGACTCAAAAACCAATCACGGTAGAAACAGATGATCCGACCACGTACGCCGGCAGATTTCCCCAAAGACGAGCAGGGCAAACTCCATCCCGTCGCCTTCTTCTCCAAGAAACATACACCGGCGGAGTGCAATTACGAGATATACGATAAGGAACTACTAGCTATCATCAGGTGTTTCGAGGAATGGAGGCCAGAACTGGAAGGGGCGAAGCACCCCATCGAGGTTATCTCCGACCACAAAAACCTCGAATACTTCATGTCCACCAAACAACTAAACAGGAGACAAGTGAGATGTAATACTTATCGCGCTTTTAATTTCACGATCAAGTACAGACCCTAAGCAGAGGAAACCGGATGATTGACTAGAGATCAGGAGATCTCCTGAGGAAGGGATGAAAGATTGTTGCACCAGAGCCGCACAGTCTTGAAGAGGAGAATTTGGATCCTGTTGAGTTTGTTAGCGGTTCTTTGTCAAATGAATCCGCTGAAAAGAACGCCCTGAAAAACTACTAAACGGGCGATATCTGGCTGACCCATTCCCACAAAGAATACTGACCCACGGCAGACAGACACGAAGCACTGCAAGGAAATATCGCTGGCGGAACGACTGAGGCGAACGGACGCCTACTCTATCGGAAAGCATCTACATCCCCGACTACCCACCACTAAAGCTGGAAATCCTGAAGCAATACCACGATGCCCCTCAAAGCAGGACACCCAGGTAGGGAAAACCTTCGAACTGATCAGCAGAGACTACTACTGCGCGATTACCACGTTGGTCAATACATCCGAACTGCCACACCTGCCAGCAAGTAAAGCAACACATGGGAAGTTGGGAGTTCTCCGACCGCTACCCATCCCGAACAACCCTGAGAGAGATTCTATGGACTTCGTCACGGGTCTGCCAGAGAGTCAGGGATACGATGCCATACTAGTAGTTGCGACCGCTAACTAAGATGCCACCTCCTACCCCGCAACACCACCGCCAACGCAAAGCGACCTAGCCGATCTCTACCTACAACATGTCTGAAACTACACGGCCTTCCCACGCACATCACCTCCGACAGGGCACCCAGTTCACCGCAAAGTTCTGGAAGTCTCTCTGTAAACAACTCCAGATAGAAGCGAGAATGCCGACCGCTTTTCACCCTAAACAGATGGCCAAACGGAAAGAATGAACGCAGTAATGGAGCAGTACCGTGATATGTGTTATACCAACAAGACGACTGGGTTAAGTGGTTGCCAATGGCGGAGTTCGCAGCGAACAATCAAGTCTCAGCCTCTACTAAAGCTACACCTTTTCGCTAACCATGGCATTCAATTCCCGATTCACTAAACCTACAAAAGCCAGACAGAACCCCCCCGAGCCTGGACTCCCATAACTTTGCAGAGAGGATGAAGGAGTTACACAACCACCTACTTAACACAAATAAGGACAGCTCAAGACCAACAAGAAAGTTTCTACACGAAAACAAGATCCCCGCCCATGAGCATGAAATCGGAGACATGGTATTCGTGGTCCGCAAAGAACATTCAGACGAACCGAACTCGAGGAAGCTCGATTGGAAAAAGCTGGGACCTTCCCCATCCAAGAGATCATCTCCCTACGCCTACCGCTTGAACCTCCCCGCCGATTTAAAAATGCACCCCGCTTTCCACGCCTCTACTTGACATCGCCGCCAGCGAATTCCCTGTGCCGACAAAGATTAATACCACCACCACCCATTATCGCGACCAGGAAGAAGAGTACGGTTGAAGAGATTCTGATTCGAGGTACCATGGAAAGAAGCGACTACAAGATTACGCCAAGCGGGATATATACCGACCCTACTTTGAACCCGCCGACATCACGAATACACAGTCATTGTCCGAGACCTTCCACACATAATACCCAAATAAACCAGGGTTCGAGGAAATCAAGGCCGCAGGAGCTCGCCAAGCGGGCCATACTTTCATGCTAGGCTCGAGGGCCAATGATTATCACGCAAAGTATGACGCTACATGGGAAGGATGAGTCAAGATAGTTTCTACGGTTTCTGTTACACGGAGGAGTGAGTCATAAGCGGGTTACGCGGACAAATGAGTCAGGGGAGGAAATGTGGTTATATATGGCGTGAACGACGCCTACTCCTGTATTTCTTTCTTTTTCCTTTTCTTCACGCAACGTCTTCTGTCTTTAGTATACCAATATATTATAGTCCTACTTATAAATTAGTGACTATCGCTGCTCCCCTATTCCTCTTCCGATATACTTCCTCCTCGGAAGTATCGCTGAACTACTCCGTACCCTGCAGAACGAAGCCCTACTCCCTGACACCCCCTTGAGAAAATGTCACACGATAGACTGAAGATTATGATGGATTGTAAAGAGCTTACAAGCTTTGTCACACGATTGATTTCCATGTTCATTAAGTTATTCGTAAAGCAACAACTGGCAAACTGATTGGTATTGAGGAAAATCAACTGAATTCAATCAATTGGGTTATATTACAACAAATATTTGATTTTCTCAAATCCTTCAGAAATGAAACTCTTGGTCTAAAAGGTCACCGAAAACAAGGATCTTCATACAATATCTATCCATCCTTAGAAGCATTGGGTCGTCATATATTCCATACTCAGCAAAACTTGAGATTAAACACATAATTTCCTTCTTTAATGGCACCAACGTTATCTATTTCTTTACAACTTGCATCACAGAAGCTTAACAAATATTATTGCTTGAATAGGCTTTCACCAATTATATGTGCATCGATTATTCTCAACCCTGATATAGACAATTTCTTTGAAGACAAAAAATGTGGCTGGAGAAACCGGCCGGAATGGGGCAAAAGGGCTGGAGATTTAGTGAAAAAATTATAGGAGATCTCTTACAAGGGTATTCAGTTACATATGGCGCTTACAGCTACACCTAAATCCTCTAAATGAACTTTATATCCAATTCATAATTTGGACTCCAATACCAAATCTGACATCAATTCATTTAAATGATCTCGTAGCTTCACAAAACAACGGATCAGTTCTGAATCAATAGAGGATGAGCTTTCTCGGTACTTGAATTGAGTATCACAAAATCGACATAAAGTTGGCGTTCCAATAGCCTGGTGGATAAAGCTCGACCTCTATATCCAAAACTTTCGATTCTTGCATTAGACGCCTTTTCTACCCTACTATGTCTGCCAAATATAAGCGTGTTTTTAGCAGGTAACTGTCTCCCTAACCCGTACTCCTAACTCATACTCTTGTATAATACCAATAAATGATTGTTTTTTAGTGCAAAGTAGAGCATTATAGATTGTCAGAATAAATTAGACGAGAGTATGATTGAAGTAGGAAAGTGCCAGAAATCATGGGCACGGACTGGACTGATTTCTTTTGATAGTGCTGCAGATATCTCCGAATTTCTTACGATTACAGAAAGAAATATGTTAACACAAATAAGAATGGTATCGATTTGATCTTTATTTATTAAGTTTTTAGTATTTCATATTTTTTTATATTTGTCTTGCAATAGTGCTCGTTCAACATGTATTTCTCGTTGTTCAATATCGCGTTATTGAATTTTATGTATCATTTATTTTAATGTCAGTTTGCGAGACCACAAAGTCTCGAGAAGTTTATTATTTGCACCTCGTTAAATACTAATTTAAGGTAAGGAAAAGTATGTATTTGCATGAACTCTTGAGATTTAATTTGGCAACTCATATGAACTTGAATTTACCAAATACACGTAATGATAGACTATACTAGAATTAACAGTGTTCCTTTACAGGTAAGAGAATTATTTTAACTGTATATCAAGTCAGTAATATTAGAGCTTTTATCAATCAAGGAAGACACTTTGGTAGATATTTTTGCTATTACAAAACATAGAAATACCAGTTGGCAAAAAATCATGTATAAGTAAAATCACGTACAAGTAAAATCACGTACCTGTAGAATCACGTATACATATAATCACATATACATATAATCATGTTAATATTGAATTACGTACATATCTAATCCAACAATCAATAAAATAGCTCCTGACTATTTTAAATTAAAACTATTCTACACCATCTCACATTTTGTCTCCTATCCTCTTATCTACCCATCTGAATACCAAAATCGGGCTTTCTCCTTTCAAATCCTTGTATTCTCTGTCAAACAAAAAGTCAATCCCTAGTCAAAAATTTAAAATAACCAGCTAAATCAATATATTGTGTAAGGCTATCAATATATTTTTTCGGTTAGAAAGTCAACAAGTGTGTAAAGTTACCTCTTATAAATTTTCAGATTTTTTTTCAATTTTTCAATTTTTGTGTTTGTAGTTTTTACAATGACTCCACCTTCTAATTCTGTTATTTTTGATTGCGATACCTATTATATCCTACTACAGTCTGCAGAAGACTTTGTCAAATTACAACAACCTGAACTAAATGAGATTCCAGAGCAAAGAAGAATCTTGAGAGACTGTCACAAGGCTTTTTTCAAAATTCCGCTTCTATTCTCAGAAACAAAATACTCCCCCCTCCTGAAAAATGCCAGGCACTGGCTTGTTCTCACTACCTAAGATCCTGTATTGTCAGCGGAGAGGTATCAACTCTAGACCTCCAGTGTCAATATTAAATCCACTGAAGATGAAAATATTTTATTATTTTGGAAAAACGCGTTTGAAGTACCATTTGGACCCACATTAGGAAAATCTCTGGTCAAAAACCTTGATTCCGCTGTTTCAACACTCCAAACTACCTATACGCTACCAGGACCCCCAAGAAGCGACAAAAGACACAATAAGGCAAAAAGTACAACTACAAGTTCAACAACCTCAACCTCATTAGTCTAAAAGTCAGGAATTTCTGGTCTTTGGCATTTTGCATAGTGGTTCGCTAAAGGACAGTCAAAATCCAAGGCTCTAATAATATTCGCACATTTGATTGATACAGCATACAAGTAAGCAAACCTCCTATAAACCCTTAACTTACCTCTTAAACTGTGATAGAAACGTGGCTTGTATTCGCTTTTTTAATCAATTGGCACCATACCTACAAATCCCTAGTCTCATACACTAGGTTATTGATCTGCAGAACTATTGGAATGCCATCTCACGCATTCGCATTACGCGAAATACCAGTAGTAGCAGTTGATCGCTCTATACCACTAGCCCCAGATTCGCGTTTTACGGCGTCGCTACATTGCGCAATTTGAGAGTCCTACCCACAGACACTCTGGGAATAGGAAGGATGGGTATAGTATGATGATGTGAGCTGGTACCTTTACTGGTGGATACTTTGTAGTTCCAGACCTGAAGATCAGGGTTGATTTTAAGCCTGGAGATATTATTATCTTCAGAGCTGCACTACTAGAGCATTACTTCACGGACTTTGAAGGTAATAGAACAAGCTTTGTATTTTTTAATCATCAAAACATATGGGACTACACCAAATTAGACTAGAAATAAACATGAAAATCTCAAGAAAAATCCGTTAAAAAGCCTAAATTTCTCGGGGGGGGGGGGGCTCCTAGTCCCTCGGTGCCCCCCTTGGCGGGGAGTGGCCCTCCGTCCATCCCTCGTCTCGCCTCAAGGGGGAGCGATTCAGGGGACACCCCTAAAAACCCCGTCTCTCCCTTCCTGTAGCGGTCCATAGTTGACCACAGTCCAACCTGCATAGGACGGTGGACTACACCAGTCCTTCCAGTCCAACGAGTTCGGTCCAGGACTGGTCCGTTCACGGCGCTGGCACTGGTGGGTATGCAAGTATTGATGGGCGAGAAGGTTGCAAGATTGCTTGCAAACATGTATAATTAGAAGCAACCAACTCGCTTAATTTCAACTCTAACCCACCTATTCCGAGTCCAAACCCTAACCCATTAATTCTCAACCCGTAACCCACTTACTCCCAACCCCTAACCCGCTTATTCAGCTTATTCACAGGCAAGGGACTAAACATAACACATTTAATATTTTCTGAGCCCTCTTTCAACTTGTAGGCCCCAACCGTCTAATTGACCTGACTAATTTACCGCATTTGTAGACCGTACGGCGTGGCCCTTTGAGAACCGTTTATTCTAGTATCACCACTAGAGCTTCACCATTGGTACCGGGCGCTGAACACCTATTTCCTGTGGGTTCCGCGTTGCTACTCGCTGCCTAGTTTTTTTGCTACTGCTACATCCAGATCCTGCCTAGACCCGCATCACAACCGCTGTTGCATGCTATACAAAAACCTAACCCTGCGGCTCCATGTGCACGTGACCGAAACGCAAGTAGTGGGTTAGGGTTTCCTGCTACCCTCCACCCCCGGACTGTCACGTCGATAACTACATGCTGCCTTCCAAGAAAATGGGCCTACTCTGGCTCTACTAAGCTCTTGGGAGCGTGGTGGAACAAGATCCGGTACCAAGTTCTACTTTGTTCTGCAGTGGGGGGGGAGTAGAGTTAGCGCATAAACCTCCCATGTAGCAGCGCTGGTGTATGATGCCATCCAGCCACAGGATGCGACGTGACGCCGTGACAGTGGCCCACTTGTAGCTCCCTCTGGGCCCACCATGCAGTCCGCTTACGGTGTGTACTGTTGGAACTCCACATTTCCAAGGGATGCGTCCGCTGACAAAGTGGGGGCGCGCCTTTCCGGATCCGGGGGTGGGGGGTACGCCAGAGAGCGTTTCCGCTGCGCCGGTAGTGGCCCTTTTCCGGGGCGACGCTGATAGAGATGGGTGTTATTGGCGGCGTGGCCGCGTCGGAGGCCGCAAGTGGGTTGGTGGGGGCTGTTGTGTTGCTGGCGTGGCGGGCTTGGGTGTTGTGCGGTGTTAGGTAGGTCGTTAAAACGGGGACCGGCGTAGTTATTCGCTGTCTACGGTTCTGGAGTCCATGGATCATCAAGCCTTTCCCGCGCACGGTAGATCACCAAGGCGCTGTCGGCCGGCGGCGTATAACGGTTCTGCTAAGAATGACGTTTGGTGTGGCGTGTACCTCTCCGTGCTTCCCGGAAGAACGATATACTGCTGGGGATCAGGGGACATGCATGGTGATTCTTTGGTAAACCAGCGGATACCGTTGGCAACGTGTAAATAGTCTGCCGTTGGCACCACGCACTCGGCGATGCGAGGGCATTCCTTAACGCATGTATTCGGTGTAGGGGGCATTCCTCGCGCTATGAGGGACGCCGTGGTAGCGTATCTTCACGCCCGGACCTGTCGCTAAGAGCTAAGTGTTAGGTTTAGAGGCTGTTGGCTAAACCGCTCTGGTGGATATTCTCTTTAACGGAAAACATGTTGCAGACTGGAGGCACTTTGTATCGCCGGCCCTTTGAGCGGCGGGGTATCGTTGCCACCGTGCGAGCTTGTCAGGAACGTACGTTGGCTCTGTGGTGATGGTCTCCGCGCATGTACGTACATCCTCCGTGGGAGCCCACTGCGCGGGAGGTCAAGAGGTTACATGTCGACTACAACCCCGGGAAATGGCCATGGTGTCGCCACCCGCCCGTTGGTATACAAGAGCGCGCAGCTATGCATCCAATGTCCCACCGCCGAGAGCACGTTGCTTGTGCGGGTACTGGCTGGTTGTTGGGTGTGGCCAAAGCTAGTATGGCGAGAGTCGGTGCTAGAGATGTGCATACGGTACGCCTCCTTGGAGCGGTAAGCGCAGTGCTTCGCATCCGTTCCGCGCGGGGATGCGTTCGGTATGGTCCGGAACCGCCGAGTGAGAAGAAGAGTGCTGCCAACAGAAGCCGAGCCAGCAACAGTCGGTGCACCACCGGCAAAGCACCGCGGCCAGATGCACCCGCCCAAGAACACCGCCCAACCCCCCCCCCCCCCCCCAGCAGGCTCAAACTCGACATAACTACCACTCATTCTAGGACACCCCGGGGCCTTCTGCAGAGCTCAACAGGGCTTGTCGCGGACATATAATCTAACACGAAACAAATAAACCCCCAAAAAGGCTCCAACCCAGGGTTAGGGTTCAGTAATACTATCGACTTTACGCAGGACTGGCCCTGCCGCAGACTACGGGGCCGCGAGGGGGGTCTCGTGTCCCGTGCTAGTCACCGCTGCGGGGGCACCGGCGGCGGGGTGATATCACGGACGTGCGTCATGGTGTATCACTCGGTGCGACCATGGGCATGAGACGCTGCTGGTGGCGGCGCTGCGGGCGCTGGGGTGTGGGTGTTGTGTAACGCGGTAATGACCTCCAACCCCCGCCCGCTGCCAGCTGGCTGTCGAGACCTGGGTGGTGCGAGAACTGTTTCGTGGGGGCGCTGGAGTGGGTAGATGGATCGTTGCCTCCCGCTCGGCGGGGAGCTTGGCTTGGGGTGATGCAGGATTGCTTGGTTGGGCTCGTGCTGGCCGTGGTGCCCGATACTTGGCGCCGGGGGTGCGTCATGGGGTATCACTCGGCGGTGGAACTAGGTTCCTGATTTTTTTTTAGGGGGGTAGGTCGGGTAGCGTGTGGTTTCTCTCGGGGGGTGGCGCGGGCGGGGTCGTTTGTAGCGCCGTGTTCCCAGCGGAGGCGGTGTCGCGGCGTTGTGCGTACAGGTGGGACTCGCTGGCGGCTAGGACGGCGGGTCGGTGCCGTGGGGCGCCAGTCGTATGGGAGTGTTGGTGAGGAGGGAGGAGCGAGGGAGGGGTGTGTATACCGAGAGGTTCGTAGGGGCTATTAGCCTTTGTACAGACACACCGTTTGGGATGTTACTTGTTTTGTTTGCCCACCCATTAAGGGTTAACTGACCGGAAGAGCCGCGCGGCCGGAGTCCATGCTTGGTAGGTTAAGCGCTGGATATGGGGGGCCTCGTGTGTGTGCTAGGGTAGGTTCCTGACGAGCTGCTAGCTATAAATGGATATAGGAAAGGCAGATCGGGGGGTCGGCCTTTGATGAGCGTAGGATGGTTCCAGCCCGACAAGAAGCGGGGGGCTTCGGCGGTGCAGATCTGGGCCTGAGGTGGATGTCCGTTTCTTACTTCCCGGGGGTAATGGGGTATTGCCACCTCGTTCGGACTCCGCTGGTGGGGGGTAACGCACAGGTGTCGGAGGTTATGGTGCTGCGCGGCGGGTCTGGCCATCTGCTGGTTGGGGGGAGTGGAGGCGGGGCCGGCTCAGGAGGTAGCCGGGATGGTTAGTTAATCTTGGTAATGGTGTTGGTGCCTAGTAGACGCTCCGCGGGGTGGTGGCGCTGAACAGATATTTCTGAGAAGCGGTTGGCGGGGATGGGGGCGGGGCGGGGGTTGGTGGGAGCCTATTGGATAATAGTGGGGGGGTTCGATTACATAGGCTTAGACGATTGTCCTTGGGTGTTTTTTGCGGGGGCTTGTGGGCGGGGGGGGGGTATAGCGGTTGTGTATGAACCCTGCTAATTCAGGGTATTTGGGGGAGATCTCCTAGTCTATGATAGTACATAGGGACAATCGCTTATGACCCTTGAAGACGGACATCTTGCTCCCGGTTAGGACCGTCTGCTCTGTGGTGGCTTGGTTTGCTTATGTAGCCTGTCGAGTAGAGGGCCGTCGATGGGGGCGGTTTTGTGTTGTAGAACTTGCATTCGTGGTTTGGGTTGTTTTGCTGTTTAGCTACTTGAGGTACCGGGTAACGCCAACTGGCGCCCAAGTACCTGCATGGTGCGGCGTGCCCGCGCCCCCCGCGCGGAGTGAGCGGGTGTTCCGGCTAGCCGTTGATGGTGCCCGGATTATTTGCAGTTGGGTGGGGTGTTATTTGCATCCTCGGGGTGGAGTGGGGCTAACAAGAGGAGGTTGAGATGCCAAGGATCTACTACATGCGAGTGATGGCCCATGAGCGGGTGAGAGGACGTGACCGGGTGATGATCCATGATTGAGGATTTTCGCATGTGGGCGGGACAAAGGCGTTTGGGATTAGTGCAGCTAGGCTTAGGGGGATGGACAGAGTGGTGGTACTAGGTGTCTAGCCTTGTTGGCCTCGTTGCCGTACACTGCACGGGTCTTTTACCGTTTCCGTGTCGAGGGGATTATTTACCATCGTGTGGTCTGCCACAGGGTAGTAGGACTGCTTTATACTGCTGGGGGTGTGAGTATCCGCGCATGAAAGCTTGTACTTGCATCTTGGACCAGATTCAGTATATGAGCATGTATATTAATCCACGTTTCACGTCCACTACACGTCCGTTACAAAAGCCACCCTACTGTCCGACAGATTTCCATGATATGACATAACCCTTGAAGGTCGGTGGTCTTGCGGCCTGGTTTCGTGGTCATACTCCACTGCCGTGACAGGAAACCTGGGGCCAACTAACCAAATAACTGTAGAGAAAAATCAACCCTTATCACAAGCAGCGCATATCCCGTGTGACAACTCCCCCGTGCAGCGTAATTATCTATCTCGGAGTCCTCACCCCTAAAGTTCTTCCATCAACGACAGCCGGCCCCCCACAATTTCGCTACTTTGATACTAACAGTTTCTTGGCCATGTCACCCCTCTTGGCCGGTGGGTTGCCTAATTACTATCGGGGCGTGTGTGCTGGGATTACTGGCTGATATGGCCTGTATCTCGCTTGGGAGCTATATCTGCTATCCTGATCGTGGGTGTTACGGACCGAGACTACTAAGACCTGCCAGGCGACTGCTCGGGCCGGTTCTAAGAGAACCGGGACCTCCGGTGCTGTTGACATAAATTGGTCCACTGTTATTTCCGTAGCATAGCCGCGCTTGTCTCCATTTAATTTGTAGGCTATGTAACCACTACCATAGCTAGTCCGTGGCGCTATATCAAAACGTAGTACCTCTGCTACCATGCCTTAGGTAAACCCCATATGTTTCGCCGGAACTGAGTGATACTGGTGATTGATCTTGCTGGTGTTGCTGTTGGTCCGGAAGGACATAGTTCCGCTGGCATTCTCTACCAGCGCAAAAAATGCATCACTTGATACATTTCCCATACTAGAATGGTGCGTAAATGCATCGGTTGATGCATAAACGTGTTGGGGCCTCTGTAGTGTCGTCTATTGACGACTTTATTGATTACTTGGACTTCTCGGTTTATTGGTATGGTTCTTAGTTCTAGTATATCAACTAGTAGCTTAAGCGGTGGGATGTGGGCTTGAAGAACGTGATAGCACAGGCTCGAACCCGAGACTTTTATGTTTTTATTATTTTTATTGATACATTGCATTGAACTCTTGGTGAAATGAGACTGTGATGCATTATCGATGCAATAGCCACCCGTTTACGGCGTGATGCATTATGCGATGCATTTCTTGGGTGGTAGAGCATTCCGGAGGTGTCGCCTGTTCGTCCTCTTGTAGTTCAGTAACGGTCTGGTGATGATCCTTGATGTTGTGCTCATGGGAGACCTGCAGTTGGTTGGTAGGTAGATTCCCGAAATGCGGGTAGTCGATTTGTCTGTCGAGTACGTTGGGATAAGATGAGATAAGATGGGTAGGATAAGATAAGCAACTGATTAATCGCGGGGTGGATCTAAGGTGAAAGATAAGATAAGATAAGCGAGGTTATCACCATCGGGAGTTATATAGTGCCGTTATAAGCAATGCCATTTACCTAAAAAGCGCCAAGACCTGGTGAAGTGGAGCAGTATACCCATTTATCCCTTAGTCTGTCAGTAAAATGCTGACCCCCCCAGAAGAAGCAAATTTTGTGTGGCTTTACTAACAGATCCCGCTATCTCCCTTATCAAATAATAGATCTTCCATACAAATTTAAGTCCTCTATTATAGAGGGGTCAGCATCGACAGACTAAGGGATACCCTCATTACAAAATGGCAGCCAAGATTTGTTTTTCAGCCATAACATCACCGGAATCAAAGGCTCTTATTGGTTCATAAGCAAACCGGGTGGCCAAGGTTGTTCGGACTGAGATACCACCATGTCACCTTTAAGACGCGCCGCACCATATCTCGATCTCGATCTCTTTTGCGTGATGTTGGTGCTAGGCGTTCCATCATTAGAGGAAGAGTACTATAGTATTAGAGCATGTTGGCCTCCTATTTTCAAATTTTGAGTTCAAATTTTGAGCTCTTGGCGGGCTATCCACACCAAAACCAGTCGCCAAGAACTAAATATTTATACTTAGGAGTTGTTGGCCTCGCGACCGCGAGTAGTTTTATGAGCCTCCCCGCCTCCATGCCCCCCCCTTCGTGCACTTAATTCACACTCACCCCACCCTCTCCTCTTCTACCTCCCCCACCTTCACCCCCACCCTCACCTTCTCTACCTCTTCCACCTTCACCTCCACCCCTTCTACTTGGCTCCACTGCCGTCCACAACTCCAAGTCACTCCAGCTCCCGGATACTACTACTCCACGTTAAGTATGTACATGTAAATCAAATCTTTTCCAATCTTATAGATTTTGATGAGGTTGGCTGGAGTCAGGGCTAGGGGTCGCGGCTCTCGACCAATCAAAGGCTCAAGTGTTCAGAAAACCCAACGGCGGTACATATTAGATTGGACATAACTCCGAGCAACAAATTTCTTATGTTCGAACCTTTGGGGGCTACATGCACTTACTTAAAGTACTTAGGCGTATGGAGAAGACACCCTTCACGCGACCTTGGCGGGGTGGTGTCTTCACTTACCCCTACACCCAAAGCAAGGCAACGAACCAAGATCTTGAATTAGGATTCATCGGATCTTCGGTAAATACGCAGATCCATTAAGCGAGATGATTACAACCCCAGCGTGTATTGTGATAGGCAACAAGGTCTGCTTAGTCATTATCTATTGCGCACAAGAATAACCCCGCATGTGCGTCGTTGCATATCCTCCTCAGCCTCAGCTCATACACATCGCTTCAATTCGATAGATTGTTTCCACAGTAAAGGTGCTAATAGTTGACATAGCTTTCGCTCCTCCATCTTAGCTCTTACTTGCGCATCGTCGAATTTACCCACAGCCATTATCCAAGATCCCGAGCTTACACCGGTGTACCACTATTACAATGCCCGATAAAAAGAAACGAAATAGTGCGCTTGCGCTCCTTGACCGGATATTGCATCGTGCTCCCTCGCCCTCACCTGAAATCTCGGATGGAGGTGGAAACTTAGCGACGCTCGCTTCAAGTAGAAACATATTACATAGCACTCCTACTTTGAGCAGCGCCCTCGGCGTAAGCAGAAATCTAATGTCTCCAGGGAGCCCCTCAGCAGCCGCCCAACTCATTAGCAGACCCCCTCTCACTACGGAAACCACACCAGCAGGATCCATTACCCCCGGAGGCTTGTTGCATCTCTCTACAAGCATTACCACAGCTACCACTACTCGTCGCACGGTAACGGAAGTCTCCAGCAACCAGGAAATAGACACTCGCCCTAGTTCCTCTATTCACACCTCGTCCACGCCTGTATCGGTGCCTATATCAGAGTTGCTTTGGAAGGAGGCATTGGAAAATCTTTCTCCAAGCGAGCGCGAATTACTCCCGGGTAGCCACGGCGAAGACATTTTCCAAGATGTCCTAGATAGCGTGGCGAAGCAGAGGGAGCTATGTGAGCGTAATGCTCGGGAATTTGAATGGCGGGGGGAGGTTTATCGTTCCAGTGATATCGCAGATAAGATCGTCTCCTGGGTGCAAACATTCGTCCAGGTTGGCGATACGATAATGCAGTTCGACCCAGTACATGCTGCGCTTCCCTGGGCGGGGTTCCGATTTATCCTTCAGGTAATTCCAACAGGACCCCTGTTATATTAAACCGCGGGCAGGCTAATGGTAAGAAATCTTAGACTGCGGTAAATCGGAAGGAAGCAATGGGAATATCGATTTTGGGAATGGAGCGAATCGCCAACATCATTGCAAGAACAAGTGTTTATGAGGCGCTCTATCTAGGCTCGGAGCCATTTTCCGCCATTCAGACTAATCTTAGAACTCAACTGGTTCATTTATACGCCGAGATACTCGGTTTCTTAGCAGTAGTAAAGAAACACATAGATCAAGGAGGAGCCGGTATGTGACCTATTCTGGTTCATGTATCGAACCCTATTCTCAAACAAGGTACTAGGCCGGGTTTTATCAGCTATCTTTGAAAATGGGGAGACAAAGGAGAAGCTACACTTGCTTGAGCAGAGTGCATCGAGCGTCAGCACCACTGCATCAGCAGTGGATGCTCAATGTAAGGTCCCTTGGTTGGCCTATTTCTGATTTGATTTAACACTGCTCTTTAATAGCTCGGCATATCCGAGATCGGCGGTTGGAAGGTAGCTCTTCCTTCTCGATGCATCTTTTCCTAATTAACACATTATAGACGGCATTAATAACGGGCGCAGTCAACTGGAAGCATTGGGGGAGATGTTGACTAGCCTTAATGTCCCATTGAGCAACGTCGCTCGTCAGGTTGACATTCTATATAGATCACTCGCAGGCAAGTTTACCCTAAGTCCTCCTTCGTTGGAATTATCTAGCGCGTAGCTAATGGAGCTTTGAACGCTGGAATTTTAGGAGCGAGACGGAGGGAAATCCTTATGTGGCTATCACCAATCGAATATCAGTCGCATCATCGCGAGATTCACAAGGGTCTAGTGGAAAATACCGGCCAATGGCTCTTTGATCACCCTGACTTTCTTTATTGGAGAGAATCTCCAGAGTCCAGTGTCTTGTGGCTACACGGCGCGCGTATGTATAATCCAGTGATGTTGAGAAAGGCTCTCCTCCCCAAGCCTCATTTTCACCTCCTAAAACCTGTAGGTATATGTCATAGTTATAGAGAGGTGGGTATGATGCTGGGGGTGAAGGGTCTATGATCGTACATGGTATAGATACTGAGAATTCTAACTATTTCTTACTGTACCTATAGCTGGAGCAGGAAAAACAAGACTTACGTAAGTGTACTATCGGCTTGGTGAAGCCATGCTCAGGGCTAATAGCCTCGCTTATAGCTCGGCTGTTGTGGAGCAGCTTACACGAAAGCCTATCGGTACCACCCTTAATCGCGGACCCGGGCCCATATCATACTTCTACTGTATTCGAACTGAGGAAAATCGCCGTAACCCAGCAATCATTTTGGGGACCCTTACGAAACAGCTAGCGATCTCCACTATCGACCTCCCTGCCAGGCTTGTCTCGATCTACAATCTTCGCGAAAGAGACGGCTCCGAAGGACCCTTAAACTGTGACGAGTGTCAAAACCTCCTGGTTGATATCATTAACATCAGTCAGCCAGCCACCCTTATAATTGATGCTCTAGATGAAATGGAGGCAGAAGGACGATCTGAACTATTGAAAGCAATAAAGTTTATCCTCTCTCATTCTACCCCTGTCGTCAAGATTTTTATATCGAGCCGGATGAGTGAAGATATACCGTTGGCGTTGACAGGCGTGCCAAGGATTACCATCCGCGCTAGGGACAACCAGACAGATATCGACAAGTTCATAACACGAGAAATAGATATCGCTATTGAGGAAAAGCACTTACTTGGTGGTTCAGTCTCGCCTGCTTTAAAAAGTAAGATCGAGGAAGTACTCTCGAGCAAGGCTGATGGAATGTAAGCATATCTTTTGCAGCAACATCAATCACTGAGCCGTCTAACAAAATACCTTTACTAGGTTCCAATGGGTCGCTCTACAGATACCCTATATCTGCGAATTCCATATTGCCGAGGAACTTGAAGAGAATCTGGGACGCTTACCAGACACACTACAACAGAGCTACGACCTGCTTTACGACAGAATCGAGAGCCTCCCGGGGTCTTCACCAATCCTAGTAAAAAGAGCTTTAATGTGGATCATGTGCTCGATGATGCCGTTAAGCCCTGAGGACTGGGTGGAAGCTGTGGAATGGTCTGCAAAGCTGGATGGGTGGAGTGGATGGGACTTCGACCATCTGTTAAAGCTTTGCCGAAACCTCGTCGTCCTCGATGAGGAGTTGGGGGTAGTCAGATTCGCACATTTATCAGTTAGAGAATTCCTGGTTGAAAAGAGGTTCTCAGAGGTGGAAGGCCATCGGATAATTGGCGAATGTTGTGCTACATATTTTATACGGGGAGCAACCGACGGGTTCCGAGCTGTTGTCTGCCAGTTGCATATATATGCGTTTCTGATGTGGACTCTTCATGTTCAGAAAGGCGGAAAAAAGGACGTTGATAGGTATCGTTATGTTATTGACTTTGTGACCTCACCCGGGCATCATGGTGCCTGGGTTGACCATTATCAGGCCAAAATCATGACCTCTGTCTTTTCAAGGACTTACAACTCCCTCCTGAACTATATCGACCAAACCTTCTGGTATGACCAAGCTACCACTCGGAGGCACTGCCTATTCTCCTTTGCTCTCTTGGGTATTCCCATAATCGATCACGATCTGCCTTCAAACGCTGCAATGCTCCGAGAGTTTGATACACACGGGGACACCCTCTTGGCTATAGCTAGCCAGTATGGTCATCTTCAGCTTGTGGCCACGCTTCTGAACGATGGAGGGGAAATTACATTAGAGGTTTTACATAGGTCTATACGGTTGGCGTTAGACTTTGAGCAGCAAGCGACAGCTAAAGTGATTGCCAAATACCTGGCCTCCAAGGGACACCCTATAATGAATAAACACCAAGCCCTCTACTTTTTTCAGAAGGGACCATTACCGCAAGCCATCGCTTTACAGTCCATAAGTGAGTTTGAGCCTACCGAGGAAATCCTACGTGCGGCCATACACCGGGAGTCAAGCGGGCACGGTTCGTTGATCACATCCTTCGTGTTGGATAGCTGTGCGGCTGCTATCACAGATGAGGTCCTGTTAATGGCGACTTCTAAGCTCACTGTGTCATCGCTACGGTTTCTGTTGAGCAGGAAGGGTATCTTTAAGCTCACTGGAGCGTTACTTACGGCCGCCATGCGCCGTAGCAAACTGGCGAGTGATGACCCGGATATCGTGGTGCTCCTCATGTCAACGACTAAGCCTCACGACATTTCGCCAGAATGCCTTTCTGTTGCTGCGCGAGCCGGGGACCTGGACCTTTTTCAGCGCCTAATCGACAAAGAAAATCCATATGCAAATGATCCTATTTTCTACACGGGTCTACTAATAGATGCTTTCTTAGGTGGTAGCTCGGAGGTGTTGGATGCTGTAAGAGCGCTTGGCGGGCCTGTTCCTCTTACCAACGCACATGGATGGACTTATGATCAGGTGTCAACCCTTACGTCACCTGCATGGGAGAAACACGCGCGTGGTTTCTTTGACGCCACTGAATCCGATTTCGCATCGATCCTTCATCCTTCGGGGTTAGAAGCAGTATCAGCCTGCGTGGAGATATCTGGATTAGAGCTGAAGACCATGAAAGATATATGTAGGTGACACCGTACAGGCAGCAGAACGTTTCTTTTGAGTGCTCAATGTTGAGCAAGATCTGACAGCAATTAGATTGGCTAGTAACTGCTCGTTCCAATCACCCGCTGCCTCCCCACTTGGAAGAATATTATTTCGAGGTCGAGGCTTTAGAGCCTTTTTCGGCTAGGTATTGAGTACTCACCAGTTGGCGCATGCCATATACTAAACTCAGGCGCGTGATAGTCCTCAGATAGCTCTTTTAAGGCTACTGGATGAGTACGAATATTGTGTATATCCTCCCGAGCTCGTCAAGGCGGAAAAGACCGGCCTCCGAGTCAAATATAAAAAAGGGGATATCTTCGGCCTTCATTGGGGAATTCTCGGCAATAAAGTGACATTTATGGTGAATGGAAATGTGATAAAAGGTAAGTATCAGCTTCATTCATGTTTGATCAGTATGCTTACTTTGATTTAGTATATCCGGGGCCAACAACAGAAAATACCCGAAGGCTTTACCTAGGTATATCTTTGAACCCGCGTGGTAGGGTAGTTCGCCTTAAAGCAAATTTCAGTGGCCCTTTCCGCTATCCCTGCCTTGGGGCTATTGGCGAGTTCTTTGTGGCCCCCACTAGCCTAGGCAAGCGGGTGGCATTGAGTGAGAGGCCGGTGACGCCAAATCCTGATCATGGGGATAGTGGTCAGGAGCACTCCGATCAAAGCGATAGTGACGAGGACTCTGTTGTAGCCAATAATACCCGCGTGAACGCGGGCTTTTCGGAACGAACCTTCAACACCATGTATGAATTATTAATTAATAAATCAACCCGCAACGCCCCTGGGCCTCTCGCAAGAGGTAATACCTTTTGTCTCCGGTTTCAGCTCCCGAATTCAGCAACATCAATCTCAACGACCGAGGACGGCCCGAGTAAGGGAGTGGAGTAGGAGAAACAAGTGGCCAATTGATAGATTCATCAGGTGAAAAGTGGATGTTTTTTCTTTAGTCTATTTAGTAGTGTATTTATCTCAGACTATGAACAAACGGTTAGCTAGGGAAACGAATGTTGAAAACAGTTACCACTTAGAGGTTACCCCCGGGGTGGCTGGCGCAGAGGTACGGAGGATGATTGCACTGTCGATAGGTTGACATCCCCTTTTCATTGAGGTCCATGCATTGATTAGCCAAGCCATTAACGAGATAAATAAATTCTGTACCGCTCTCTCCGCCGGTGATTCTTGGTGGTCGACAATGCGGTGCCCCAGGTTTGGGGTATCGCCGGCCCGCGGCTAGCCGAGCACAAGAAAGTTACTCTGCCGGAACTCTCTCTCTGAGTTAAGTCATTGCATTTTCCGCGTTTGAAGACTTCCGCAATAGAGAGTTTTAGCCATGCTCAAATTCAACAATCGAGGAAACTTTCCAGGGAAAATGACTGGGGTATTTGCATAGAGGCACCTACACTACCCCAGTGTGATACATCAAATTCCCCAGATTTATGGTAAATGTTAGGTTCTGGTTAATCATTGGTCCTCATTTAAAGCTACTCAGGCACCCTGGTCATTTTGCCTCGAAAGTTGCCTCGATTGTTGATTTTGAGCGTGCCTAAAAGTCTCTGATGTGTCGTTGGGAATGCGGATGGTGTGCGCTATTCCTAATACGAGTTAGTCATTGAATTGATGGGTTAGGGTTATTTCCTGATCCTTAGATTCGCCATATCGAACAGAGTGGTCTTGGGGTTAGAGGTGCGTCCTTTCCGGAGGCTAGACTGCTCCCGGGGAGGGCCTATTTCACCAGGCTCTCAGAGCGCCCCATAAAGGGTAAGAATGAACATCTTATGGAAGTGTGCGGCACCGCGGGACATTGGACAAATGATGCCAACTATGCCGCGTCCATCACATCCACGAGGAGCGGCGCAAAGCGGAGTGTAGCAGTTGTCTACAATGATATATATACCTTTGGATCAAGCACCCCGTGATATATAGCATCAATCACTCCTCTCGATCGACGCCTCTTTCACCTGCGATAGCCTCCGAGGGTGGCCCTCGGACATGGATCCGTGGGTACGACAACTCCGATACTAGGGGCTTGGCTCCTCCTCACCCCGTGGTGCTTTGCTGTGTGCATGTAGTTCTGTTAGTTCTTGGCATTTCCGGCATGGGGTGGTCTGGGGTGAGGGCTGGAAGGCGGAGGAGAGGTGATACCGTAGCTATGCTCTGGTGGGCATTTGTTGTGTCGGATGGTGTTAGCGTTGTGGATGGTCGAATCTGCCATTGATGTTATAGAGTACATGTAGTCTGAAGATGCTGGCGGTAGGTACGTTGCCGGAGGCCTTCGTAGCGAGGGACGCCCTCCTGGATATCGGCATGATTGATGGCGGGAGATGCAGGACTGGTTGTTGATGTGTGGTGTGCGTGCTGCTTTGAGTAATGAAGGACTTCATACTATGTGGACAGAGAAAGATGAGTTAGAGGTGGAAGATTAATAATCCCCACCGACGGAGTGGGGGGGGGGGGGGGGTATGACACTGAGTGCTAGTCTCGACTTAGGTTAAGCGCTTTCTAATAGTGACATAATTACATGTAGTGTCGTCATGCATGAAGTTTTATCATCAACTATACGTTGGTCTCCTCGCGCCTCTCCTCCTACCTTAGTGATCTATGCTGCCTACATGTAGCTACCGTAGGTTCTTCTTCTGCCGAATAACAACAGATCTTGCGGTCAACTTCTAACCTGCTCAGTGGCTGGTGTCGGAGCCGCAACGGGGCGGGGGTCTTTTCCAGATACACATTTGCATGGTTGGGGAGACCCCGGTCGATCGAACTTGGGGCCGGATTAGTGAAGCCAATCCAAGGACTTCAGACTAAAATTGGTTCAACTCAGGGGTCAAGTCTGCAGAAGCTACGCAGTTTTTTGGAGTGGGGCTCTTTCCGTGGGGTTCGGTTATGCTTTTTATTTAGCCCTTCTCCGCGTGTCCATATTTTATACCCTCAAATAATGAGCACAATTCACCTATTTCCCCAGAAAATAATTAATCCTACAAAACAATAGCTATTCAGCAAACAATTTCTCTTTACATCTAACTTTATTAAGTCATGAGACTCTGTGAAACTGGCTAATCTTTTATATTTCAAGTTAGTGAAGCACTGCACTTTTATTTTGGGTATATCACTTTGGAAGCACCTCCCTATTGCAATCATTATGATGAGAGGTACAAGAAGTTTGAGTTTGATTTGGATATCGATAAGGACATCAACAATTTGCAAGTTGTGTATTCCGTCAATGTCACCTAGCAAATTTATGCTGTTAATTTTGAGGCAGTATCAAGCCTTAGTGAAGAAATTTGGCAAAAAATCAAAATCTTAGTGGTTCAACATTTTTGCCTTATCAGAACAATAGCTGCCAATAAGAGAATTCTTGAATTTTACTGTAAGCCTTTCCGTAATATCAAAGTTTATAAGGAAAACTTGTCAAATCCTCCAGGAGAATATACTTAACCATGATGTATCTGCAAACATATTGACAATTTATTCTGATAATGTTAGAAGCGGTTGGTTATAGATGCCCGCACACACTCCAAATAAGGAAGATCCATTACCGCAGTTTGTTTATTGCTGTTCTAAATTATTCATGGAACATTGTAGTTTTAGACAAAGAAAATCATGGATGAATCAATCCTTTACTGAGTGCCCACTGTCTAAAACATCGTAACTTCAGAGCAATTTTACTATATTCAAACATCCAAGTATAATCCCTAACTCATAACTGCTACAAAAACCTACACAACTTTCGTCTCCAACAACTCCTGTGGCTTCAATTTCTAGTCAATCTGGTTCCAATACCCAAATGTTTCTCTGACTTATATCCAGCTAATTCAACGTTACCATAAAACTCTAATTTTCTTGTATATGCCAGTATCACGGAGCTAAGCGAGGGCGTGGGCTAAGCAAGCCAAGGTAAACCACCTGGGCTAGGCTGTGGGTACGTGGGGCGCAGTGGGACGTAGACGAAGAGAAGTGAGGGGCAGGGGGACTCGAGACGGGGAGCGGGTGACGAGGCGAAGATACGAGGAGGTGGTCCTGACGTCCCCGTGGGGGCAGCACAACCGACGGGACTATGGCTATGAGAAATAGAATGTATTCTAGACCACGAAGACTAAAGACGCCTAAGATGACAGGAAGGTTGCGTGAAGAGAAAAGAGAAGAAGAAGAATCCTACAAGCGAGGGAGAGAGCTCCCTATATATAGCCTAGGAAATCCATCGCTGACTCATCCTGTAGAACCCCGTAGAACCCAAAAGAAATCCCTCATTACAAATACCTGCATACCGTTGACTCAGAGAACCTTGCAACCGAAACCCATAGAACATAAGAGAAACCCTGACTAATCCTTCTTCCCGCAACCGTGCTCGATATCGTATCACGCCGTGATAGCCAGGTATCAATTCTAAGTCTAATGCTCAACTGTAAATCATCAGAGACGTGTCTAAAAGCACTATGCCTTTGGTTGTTGTTTTTTCTACTGGTGGAGGTTAGTCTCTTTATTTGGAGCGGATGAGATAAAATCTTTCATATGTATCACGGCGTACCACGAGCTACTGCGGAGGAAAGGATATCATGGAACTGGGTCTAGGGTTCGGGTTTTCTCTTTGGGTTTCTAAGGGTTTCCGTTACACGGGTTATGAGTCATCCCTGGACAGGGATTGGGAACTGTATATATAGTCGGCTACGAGTCTTTCCTTTGTCTCTTTCTCTTCTTTCCTTTCCTACGCAACCTTCCTGTTATCAACTCTACGTTCTAGTTTCTTTAGTTGTTACTTGTTCCTCGTTCTCCGAATAGAATACGTCACTACCTTTAGTCATCCTCGCTCGCCACTGCTTCGCCTAGCTTCTACCATAGTCTCCTCGCTAGCCATAGTCCTAGTCCACGACCGTAAGTCCTCTACTGGTATCTTCGCTCACATCACTTCGTCCGACAGCCATCTGGACTCTGTCCCACAACCTTACTCTCGTTACTTAGTCGTCCGCCCTTCGCTCTCCGCTGCCCTCGCCGGTTGTAACCTTGGCTAGTTTAGATAGAGTCCTCGCCGCTTCAGAACACTAAGGTTGCGCTTCCCACGCCAACCTTCACAACACCAACTCGCCGCTTAGCCTCGCCGTCACCATGGTCGACCTCAGTTGGGACGCCCCCAACGAGGACTGTCGCCACCCTCTCGCTCTTCTCCCCGCCTCGAATGCTTCTTTCCGAACGGAAAGGTTTCTGTTACCTTGGCCTCGCCCCCTGCCCATTGGTTCAACATGGGCCACCGTGACGTCCCGAATTCTCCGCTCCGTCCTCCGCCAATACGCTTTGAAATACAAGCTCAAGCGTGCCGAAGCCCACTGGGCTAAGGCCACCTTCACCCAACCTCTCGCCGGGCAGCTCCATCTCGGGGCACCCACCACCGACGCCCCCACCCGCAAGACACGACAATCATCATTCGTGGCCTTCGTGACCCCACCCTCGCCCATCACACCATCGGCCGTCCCGCAGCCGAAGCCACCGTCCCCATCGCGCTCCTCGAGCGCCTTGCTGAATTCTTGGGCACCTACGGCCCACTACCCACCGATGAGGACTGCGGTCCTGAACTCACGGAGGCCCACAGCCTCATCTCAGAATGCCTGGTCGTATTGACCAACCTCCCCGACACCCCCGCACCACAGGAACCTGCCGTATGCACGGCCCATGAAGAGGTCATCGCCGACCTCAACCAAGAAATTGCCAACCTCACATTCGAGGTTGAAGAATCCCTGGCCGAAGAAGAACAACTTCGGTACCGCCTGGCGCTTCCACCAAAACGCCTTGCCACCGCCGACCGCTGACCGCACAAGGAAAAAGACATCCGCCACATCACCTCCGTTGCGAAAGCCTGGGAATTCCAGGCCAACGCCACCATCGCCGACCTCCGCCGCCATCTCGCATCTGCCTCCACCACCTCCCACAAAACTCCCCAGCGCCCCGCCG
The DNA here is from genome assembly GCA_024713755.1 of Morchella sp. 2018-W16. Lineage (NCBI taxonomy): Eukaryota > Fungi > Ascomycota > Pezizomycetes > Pezizales > Morchellaceae > Morchella > Morchella sp. 2018-W16. The sequence continues at coordinate 832,703 of JAMGYY010000026.1, read as the reverse complement.
TTTCGACCTCACCACCCCGCTACCTCGCCCCCCGATCCCAGGACCCCCGTACCCTTGACAGCTGGCGCAACAAACCAGTTGAACAAGTATCGACCCAGCCGGCGCTGAAAGGTCGGCCCCTTTGGTAGAAAATGGCAAACCAAAGGGGCTAGTCCCGCCACCACCCACCTTCGTCGTCTCCGCTTCAGCTGTGTCCGAGGACAAGATGTCTGAGGACCAACTCGTCGTCACATGCTCCGTCGCCCAGAACTCTGCCTCCTTCGTACCTACCGACGCCCTCATAGACACGGGGGCGTCAGGTTACGCATTCATCGACCAGGATTTCGCAACCAAGCACGGCCTCACCCTGACACCCTTGAAGAAACCACGCCTGCTTGAGGTAATCGACGGCAGATTGGTAGAATCAGGATATCACGGCGTGATACGATATCGAACACGGTTGCGGGAAGAAGGATTAGTCAGGGTTTCTCTTATGTTCTATGGGTTTCGGTTACAGGGTTCTATGAGTCAACGGCATGCAGGTATTTGTAATGATGGATTCCCTTTGGGTTCTACGGGTTTCTATGGGATGAGTCAGCGAGGGGTTTTCAGGGTTATATATAGGAGCTGCTCCTCGCTTGTAGGACTTCTCTTCTTCTCCTTTCTTCTTCACGCAACCTTCCTGTCATCTTAGGCGTCTTTAGTCTTCTCTCGTCTAGAATCGATTCTCTCTCTCTTAGCCATAGTCCCTTCGGTCGTGTTGCCCCACGGGGACGTTAGACTTCCCCCTCATACCCTCGCCTTGTACCTAGCCCTTCGTCCTTCGTCCCAAGTCCCTCGGTCGCCCCCTCTCCCACGAAGCCCACTACCTAGCTCACCATAGTTCAGCCTTGGTGGTTTACCTTGGCTTGTCCCGTCCCCGCCCTCGATTAAGCACCGTGATACTAAGGTTGCGTCTCCAACGCCAACCCGAACCACAACTCCGCCGACATGTCACAAGAACAAGTCATGACGGACCCAGTAGAACTCGACTATGACCGACTCGAAAGAGACTTGGGTCGCTTTGTTCAAGCATACCCCCGAGCACCACCAGGCGCGTCTGAGGACGCATTGTTTAACCACAATGTCGTCATGCGTAGCCATCAGGCGGTTAGCGAACTCCGAAACGAACTGAGACTAACCCAACAGGAGGCAGATGAAGCAACGGAGATATGGAAACAAAGGATCACCGAACTGGGGCAAGACTTGGAAAAGGAAGAAGCAAACACCACAAAGCTCCAAGCCCAGGTCACCGCCCTCCAAGCCGAAGTCGCTACAGCGCAACAAGAAACCCTAGCCGCCCAGGAAGCACTTGCAACCAGGCCCCCACCACCCGCAGCAGAACAACCAGCACCGCCCGCACCTCCTCCTCGTCGCCCCAACCGATTCCTCCAGAGCTTAGCAACAATACACCCAGAAGCAAGAATGGAAAAGTCGGAGAAGCTCCCGGACCCCAAGCAGTTCACGGGCCTCCGGAAGGAACTTCCCCTCTTCCAACACATGCTGAAACTAAAACTCTTGGGCAATGCCGACCGGTACCCCACCCTACAAAACCAACTCACCTATGCCATCTCTCGCCTGGAAGGCCCCGCCGCTGACCAATTCATGCCATACCTTACCAACACTGGGGTTAATCTCCCCTCCATGGATAGATTCTTTGAAATTCTACACACAGCCTTCGGAGATCCGGACTTGGTCGGCACCGCCCGCCAGAAGCTCAGGAACCTACGCCAGTACGGACGATCATTTTCAGACTACTTTGCCGAGTTCCAACGATTTGCCGCCGATGCCGGGCTAGGAGAAGCCGCCAATGTAGAAAGCCTCCTGGCCGGACTAAACGAGGAGCTGACCAGACTCATGGTCCATGAGGATACCCCCGCCACAGTCTTGGAACTCGCTACCATCCTGCAGCGGCTAGACAACAAACAGCAAGCCCTCAACGCCCGCTTCCGCCCCCGCTATCAGTCTTCTGCGCCGCCCGCTCGCCCAGCCCCTCGCTATCCCGCGCCCGCTCCACCCCCCCCTCGCTACCAAGCTCCCGCCTCACATTCGCCTGCCCCCCCGGCGCCCCGCTACACCCCTCCCGCTCGCAACCCTCCGGCCGCCACACCTGCCGCCGCGCACCCATCACACACACCTGGAGGAACAGTCCCCATAGATCTATCCACCGGCCGGGGCCGCCCGGACCCTCAGGAAAGAGAGGCCCGCCGGGTAGAAAACAGATGTTACTATTGTGGAGGTGTAGGACACCTCATTCGGGAATGCCCACAGGCGCCGCCCCCCAGGATAAGGGGAGCTAGGGCAGATATCAGAAATGAAGAGAAAGAAGAGGAAGCCTCCGGCAATGAGGCGTTAAAAGATTTTTCCCTGGACTGAGTGGCTCACTCCAGGGACGGTTAAAGGATTTTTCTAGGATTTCGGTTTCTGGGTTTTCGGTTTCAGAGAAGGATATGGATGGGAATCAATTAGTCGTAACTTGTTCTATTTCTCAAAATAAAGATTCTTTCATCCCATCATATGCCCTCATTGATACTGGCGCCTCCGGATACGCTTTCATAGATAAAAACTTCGTACGCCACCACAAACTGAAACAAACCCCCCTCATCCTCCCACGACACATAGACGTAATAGACGGTAGACCTATCGAATCAGGAAAGGTTACCCATAAAGTCATCCTCAGCTTAGACATAAACGGACACAGAGAAGAGGCCCCTTTCTTTGTCACCCAGTTAGGACATTACCCCATCGTCATGGGCCTCCCATGGATGCGCAGGCATGCAACTACGATTCTCCCTGCCACCAACGAAATCCAATTCAACTCCTCAGCCTGTGTCAAACACTGCTCCCTTAACAACACCAAAGTCACCGCTAGGGGTATCTCTATCGAACCCCCCACCAAACCAACAACGAACATCTCCGTCATCACCTCATACGCATTCCACAGACTGCTCCATAAACAGAGAAAAGTATCACGGGGCTAAGCGAGGACTGGAACTAAACGAGCCAAGGTAAACCACCAAGGCTGAACTATGGTGAGCGAGGTAGTGGGTGGAGAGGCGTCGTGATCTCGGACGCATAAGGGCTAGGTACGAGGCGAGGATGCGAGAGTAGTCTAACGCTCGGTGACAACACGATCAAGGGACTATGGCTAAGATAGAGAATATATTCTAGACAAGCAAAGACTAAAGACGCCTAAGATGACAGGAAGGTTATGCGTGAAGAAGAAAGGAGAAGAAGAGAAGTCCTACAAGTTTAGGAGAGAGCTCCCTATATATAGCCTAGAAAATCCACCGCTGACTCATCTCGTAGAACCCTCAGAGAACCCAAAAGAAATCCTCATTACAAATACCTGCATACCAGTGACTCATAGAACCCTGCAACAAAACCCATAGAACATAACCGAAAACCTGACCAATCCTTCTTCCTCAAGAATCTGTTTTCGATATCGTGATCACGCCGCGATAGATATTAGGTCCTCTGAGGCCTAAGTCCTCTTAGCTTACGGGTATCGTCAGGAAGTCTTTGAAGCAACTCGGGAGTTGTCCAGGTCGCCATGGGGTTGCCACGACGGTTCATCATAACCGTGTATCGGACGAGGTACTCCAGTCGCCCTCTTCGCTTATGGTAGAGTTCAGGATTGCGTCGACCTCCCATTCCTGTTCTCCTTCGATCTCGACTGGCGGTGGTGGGGTTTGTAGTTGTCCCGGGACGGGGTCATGGGCCGCAGGGGACAGTAGCGACACGTGGAAGACTGGGTGGACTTTCATTGATGGGGGTAGGGTGAGCTCATAGGCATAGGGGCTAACTACACGGGAGATGGGGTACGGGCCGACTTGTTTCCAGTCTAACTTCTTCGATGGCCTTTTGGTTAATAGGTTTCGGGTGGACAGCCAGACCTTATCTCCAATGGTATAGCGGGGGGCCGGGGTTCTGTTGGCATTTGCTGATTCTTCCATGATCCGTTGAGCTCTGAACATCTCAGCTCGGAGGAAGTCAAACACTTCTGACATGTCTCTTGCCATGGTGTTGGCCTGATCTTCATTGGTAGTCGTGGCCGGTCGAGGGGGCCAAAAGTCATTCGAGGGTGTCTGCCATAATTGGCTTCAAGGGGGAGAGCTTGGTGGATTCTGATACTATTGTTGTTTGCATAACTCAGCCATTGCAGGTAGGTAGCCCAATTGTCCTGTTGGTAGTCGACGTAGCTGCGGAGGTACTGTTCCATGATGGCGTTGATTCTCTCTGTCTGGCCATCAGTCTGGGGGTGGAAGGCGGTGGAGAAGCGGGGGGAGATTTCTAGCCTGTCGCAGAGGGATTTCCAAAAGTCCGAAGTGAATTGGGTACCCCGGTCTGATACAATCTTTTCTGGGAGGCCATGGAGTTTCCATACATTCTCCAGATACATTCTAGCGACGTCTCTAGCTCCTGATTCTTCAGTGCATGGGATGAAGTGTCTCATTTTTGTAGCATGTCAACAACCATTTGCGATCGCAGAAGTTGTTGCTGAGGGAAGGCCGGTCACAAAGTCCATTGATACGCCTGACCATGGTAGCTTGGGTACTGAAAGAGGGCGGAGGACTCCTGGGGTGCTAAGGGTTTGCTTTGCTTCTTCGGCAGGTGTGACAATTCATAACGTAGCGTCGGTATATTTCCGCATGTTTGGCCAGTAGTATTCGCGCTGAGGAGTTCAAGTGTTTTAGCTATTCCATGATGCCCTGCTGATGGTTTATCATGGTATTCTTGTAGGAGTCTGAGTTGTAGTTCCTCATGTTCTAGACGTAAGAGTTTTCTACAGGAGAAGCCCGCTCGCTTTCGGCGCATTCGCTAATCTAAATTTGTTTTGATTGTTTGGTGCCGCCCTTAGCATGGTGAGAACTTTGTTTGGGAAACTGTCTTCTTGGTAAGCAATTGAAAATAACTCCTGAATGGTGGGCGCCTTCAGCGGATTCATTTATCAAAGAACCCGCGAACAAACTCAGCTTAATCCAAATTTTCTTTCTTCAACACTGTCTGGTACTGGTACGCCAGGCGCTCATCCTCCTTAGGTAGATCTCCCGATCTCCTAGTTAATGCATCTGGTTTCTCCTTGTTTCTGGTCGGAATTGTATAACTAAATCGAACCGATAGGAACTCTGACCAACGGTTTGTCGTCGGTTTAATAATTTCGCTGACATAAAGTATTCAAGGTTCCTGTGATCTGTTAGGACCTTGATGGGGAAGGAGGCTGTTTCAAGAAGTATTCCACCTCGAAACCTCGGATGATTGCTAGTAGCTCTTTGTCGAGATTTCATAGTTGCATTCTGCCGGGCGTGTGTTTTTTCGAGAAGAAGGCCACTGGATGTAGTATCCCTTCGTCATCTCTTTGTGCGACATAATGGCAGCTGAGACGAGTCCGACGCGCCTGTTTCTACTATGATTTCGCTGATCGGGTCAAGTGTCTGAGTATGGGTGCCGTGGTAAATGCTATTTTTAAGTCTTCAACGCCTTCCGGTTTTCGGTCCATTCAAACTTTACTCGCCTTAGTCAGAGTCAAGCGGGGAAACAACTCTGGAGTATGCATAGATGAATCTTCGTAGAAATTAGCGGCCTAGGAACTCCTGTACGCCTTTTCAGACAGGTTGGTGTTTCCCAATTCCTAATAGTGGCGACCTTCTTCTCGTCCCATCTTGATTCCTTCCGGGTGAGTCCGAATCCTAGGTACATTGTTTCTTTGACGACGCCATTCACATTTCTCGGTTTTAAGTATACTTCGTGTTGATCCAGAATTCGGAGGATCTTATCGACGTGGGCTTCGTGTTCTTGCAGTGTAGCGGAGTAGATGAGATATCATCCAAGTATGCCGCTGCAAAGTGGTCGAGGTGTGGGCGAAGATATCGCTGACCCAGTGTTGGGTTGCTGATTGGTGAGGCCGAATGGCATGACTGTGTATTCAAATGGCCATACCTGGTTCTGAATGCTGTTTTCCATTCGTCCCCTTCTTTGATTCTCAATTGGTGGTAGCCATTGTAGATCTAGCTTGCAGAAAGTACTTTACGGCTGAGATACCCATAAACGCTTCCGGAGTTAGTGGCAATGGGTGGCGGTTCTTGACCGTTACATTGCATTCAACTTTCTATAGTCGACGCAGAGTCGGAGAGAACCATCCGCTTTCTTGACAAACAGTACTGGTGAGCTGGGGACGCTGTGTCGGATCTTCCCACTGGAGAGTATTCCGCCAGGTAGTCCCTGAGTGCCTGTAGTTCTAATCGCCATTCCATACATGGGTCCGGGGTGCTGTCTTGCCTTCTTGAATGTCCGATGGAAAGGTCGATCGGGTCGGTGAGGCGGAAGTTTTGCAGCATCTGGTTCATTGAGGAGGCTGGTGTTTGTTTGGTATACGAGGTTACGTCCTTGGCGATTGGGTCAGGAGGTCGTCGAGGGCCTTGAGGGTGGTTGAGTATAGTCGCATTCCCTTCCTTTGTTTGTTCAGTAGTCTATGGAATGCGTATGATGTGATAACGGAGATATTGGTGGTTGGTTTGGTGGGGGGTTCAATAGAGATACCCCTAGCGGTGACTTTGGTGTTATTGAGGGAGCAGTGTTTGACACAAGCTGAGGAGTTGAATTGTATTTCGTTGGTGGCAGGGAGAATCGTGGTTGCATGTCTGCGCATCCATGGGAGGCCCATGACGATGGGGTAATGTCCTAACTGGGTGACAAAGAAGGGGGCCTCCTCTCTGTGTCCGTTTATGTCTAAGCTGAGGATGACTTTATGGGTAACCTTTCCTGATTCGATAGGTCTACCATCTATTACGTCTATGTGTCGTGGGAGGATGAGGGGATTTGTTTAAGTTTGTGGTGGCGCATTTAAGTTTTTATCTATGAAAGCGATCCTGAGGCGCCAGTATCAATGAGGGCAGATGATGGGATGAAAGAATCTTTATTGTGATAAATAGAACAATTTACGACGAATTGATTCCCATCCATATCCTTCTGAAACCGAAAACCCAGAAACCGAAATCCTAGAAAAATCTTTTAACCGTCCCTGGAGTGAGCCACTCAGTCCAGGGAAAAATCTTTTAACGCCTCATTGCCGGAGGCTTCTTCTTCTCTCTCTTCATTTTTGATATCTGCCCTAGCTCCCCTTATCCTGGGGGCTGGGTTCCTGGGGGGCGGCGCCTGTGGGCATTCCCGAATGAGGTGCCCCACACCTCCACAATAGTAACATCTGTTTTCTACTCGGGCCTTCTTTCCTGAGGGTCCGGGCGGCCCTGCCAGTGGATAGATCCATGGGGACTGTTCCTCCCGTGTGGATGATGAGCGGCATGCAAGGGCGGCCGGGGTTATGAAGCGGGAGGGGTGTAGCGGGGCGCCGGGGGGGCCGGGGCGGAGTAACGGGGAGCAGGAGCTTGGTAGCGAGGGGGGGGTGGAGCTGGCGCGGTATAGCGAGGGGCTGGGCGAGCGGGCGGCGCAGAAGACTGATAGCGGGGGCGGAAGCGGGCGTTGAGGGCTTGCTGTTTGTTATCCAACCGCTGCAGGATGGTAGCGAGTTCCAAGACTGTGGCGGGGTATCCTCATGGACCATGAGTCTGGTCAGCTCGCTTTAGTCCGCCAGGAGGTTTTCCACATTGGCAGCCTCTCCTAACCCGCATCAGCGGCAAATCGTTGAACTCGCAAAGTAGTCTGAAAATGATCGTCTGTGACATGTGAGGTTCCTGAGCTTCTGGCGGCGGTGCCACTCAAGTCCGGATCTCCAAAGGCTGTGTGTAAAATTTCAAAAATCTGTCCATGGAGGAGATTAACCCCAGTGTTGGTAAGGCAGATGAACTGGTCAGCGGCAGGCCTTCCAGGCGAGAGATAGCATAGGTGAGTTGGTTTTGTAGGGTGGGTACCGTCGGCGTTGCCCAAGAGTTTTAGTTTCAGCATGTGTTAAGAGGGAAGTTCTTCCGGAGGCCCGTGAACTGCTTAGGGTCCGGGAGTCTGACTTCTCCATTCTTGCTTCTGAGTGTGTGATTGCTAAGCTCTGAGGAATCGGTTGGGGCGGCGAGGAGGAGGTGCGGGCGGTGCTGGTTGTTCTGCTGCGGTGGTGGGGGCCTGGTTGCAAGTGCTTCCTGGCGGCTAGGGTTTCTTGTTATACGGCGACTTCGCTTGGAGGGCGGTGACCTGGGCTTGGAGCTTTGTGGTGTTTGCTTCTTCCTTTTCCAAGTCTTGCCCCAGTTCGGTGATCCTTGTTTCCATATCTCCGCTGTTTCGCCTGCCTCCTGTTGGGTTAGTCTCAGTTCGCTTTCGAGTTCGCTAACCGATGGCTACGCATGCATTTATTATTGTGGTTAAACAATGCGCCCTCAGACGCCTGGTGGTGCTCGGGGTATGTTTGGGCAAAGCGACCCAAGTCTCTTTCGAGTCGGTCATAGTCGAAGTTCTGTTGGGTCTGTCATGACTTGTTCTTGCGACATGTCGACGGAGTTGGGTTGGCGTTGGAGACGCAACCTTAGTATCACGGGGCTAAGCGAGGACTGGAACTAAACGAGCCAAGGTAAACCACCAAGGCTGAACTATGGTGAGCGAGGTAGTGGGCTGTGTGGGAGAGGGGGCGGCCGGGGGATCTCGGGACGAAGGGCCAGACGGCGAGGATGATGCGAGGTAGTCTAACGCCTCGCGACAACACGAATCAAGGGACTATGGCTAAGATAGAGAATATATTCTAGACAAGCAAAGACTAAAGACGCCTAAGATGACAGGAAGGTTGCGTGAAGAAGAAAGGAGAAGAAGAGAAGTCCTACAAGCGAGGGAGAGAGCTCCCTATATATAGCCTAGAAAATCCACCGCTGACTCATCCCGTAGAACCCCAGAGAACCCAAAAGAAATCCCTCATTACAAATACCTGCATACCAGTGACTCATAGAACCCTGCAACCGAAACCCATAGAACATAACCGAAAACCTGACCAATCCTTCTTCCCGCAACCGTGTTCGATATCGTATCACGCCGTGATAAAAAGGAATGCAACTATACTCAACCACACTCAAGGCCCTCGAAGACCTCCTCACCCCATCACCCAAAGACCCCCGGGCACTCATACCAAGTGAACACCACCACTTCCTCCACCTCCTCAACGAACCTGACGCCGCAGAACTCCCTCCTCGCCGACCCGACTATGACCTCTCCATTGACATCCAGGAAGGCAAGACAGTACCCTTCGGACCTATGTATGGGATGACGCGGTTGGAGCTAAAGGCACTCAGGGATTACCCAATGAATACCTTTCAAGTGAAGATCCGCCACAGCACCTCCCCAGCAGGCTCCCCAAGTACTTTTTGTAAAGAAAGCGGATGGATCCTCCGACTTCCGACTATAGAAAGTTGAATGCGGTAACGGTTAAGAACCGCCACCCACTACCGTTAACTCCGAAACTTTCATGGGCATCTCGCCGCCAAATACTTCACTAAACCAGACTTACGCAATGGATACCACCAGTTGAGAATCAAAGAAGGAGATTTAATGGAAAACGGCATTCAGGACCAGATACGGCCACTTCGAATACACGGTCATGCCATTCGGTCTCACCAACGCGCCGGCAGCATTCCAACATTGGGTGAACGACATGCTACGTCCACACCTTGATCACTTTGCGACGGCCTATCTGGATGACATACTCATCTACTCCACCACACTGGAAGAGCATAAGGTCCATGTTGATAAGATTCTTCGGATACTGGAACAACACAAGGTACATTTAAAACCTGAGAAGTGTGAATGGCACGTCAAAGAAACAATATACCTGGGATTCGGACTCACTCCTGAGGGAATCAAGATGGACGAAAAGAAGGTCGCTACAATCAGGGATTGGGAAACACCAACCTGCCTGAAAGAAGTACAGGAGTTCCTAGGCTTCGCTAACTTCTACCGGAGATTCATCTACGATACTCCAGAGTCTCCGACGGCCCTCACTAAGACAGGAGTAAAGTTTGAATGGACTGAGAAGACCCAAAAAGCTTTCGATAACCTAAAGATAGCATTCACCACCGCACCAATACTCAGACACTTCGACCCCGACCGAGAAGTCATAGTGGAAACACACGCCCGACTATGTCTCCGCCGCCATCATGTCACAAAGGGATGACGGCGAATACTACATCCCGCGTTTTTCTCAAGAAGATACGCCGAAAGAACTATGAAATCTATGACAAAGTTAACTATTAGCAATAATCCGAGGGTTCAAGAATGGCGCTACTTCCTAGAAACAGCCTCCTTCCCCATCAAGGTCCTGACAGATCACAGGAACCTTGAATATTTCATGTCAACAAAGCTATTGAACCGACGACAGACACGTTGGTCAGAGTTCCTATCCCGTTTTGACTTTGTTATACAATTCCGACCAGGCAAACAAGGGGGAAAACCAGATGCTTTGACTAGGAGATCGGGAGATCTACCTAAGGAAGGGGATGAACGCCTGCATCAGTACCAGACCGTGTTAAAGAGAGAGAAAATTTGGATTATAAGTTTTGTTCATGGGTTCTTTGATAAATGAATCCGCTGAAGGAACGCCTACCATCCAAGAGTTGTTTGCAATTGCTTACCAAGAAGACAGTTTCCCGAATAAAGTCCTAACTATGCTGAAAGACGGCACCAAACAATCAAAACAAATCTCGCTCGCCGAATGCGCCGAAAATGATGACGGGTTTCTCCTGTACCGCCGGAAACTCTTCGTACCAGAACATGAGGAGCTACAAGTCAAGCTCCTACAAGAATACCATGACAAACCATCAGCGGGTCACCCCGGAAGAGCGAAAACACTCGAACTCCTGAGCCGCGAATACTATTGGCCAAACATGCGAAAATACACAGACCGCTATGTTATGAATTGCCACACGTGCCGAAGGAGCAAAGCAAACCGTAACGCCCCCCAGGGAGTCCTCCGTCCCCTTTCAGTACCCAAACTACCATGGTCGGACGTATCAATGGACTTTGTCACCTATCACGGTGCTAATCGAGGGCGAGGACTGAACAAGCCAAGGTGAACCACCAAGGCTGAACTGTGGTGAGCGAAGTAGTGGGCTACGTGGGAGAGAGGCGGCCGGGGAACGTGGGACGAAGGGCGAATGACTAGGTGCGAGGCGAGGGTACGAGGAGGTAGTCTAACGTCCCCGTGGGGGCTATGGCTAAGATAGAGAATGTATTCTAGACAAGCAAAGACTAAAGACGCCTAAGATGACAGGAAGGTTGCGTGAAGAAGAAAGGAGAAGAAGAGAAGTCCTACAAGCGAGGGAACGAGCCCCCTATATATAGCCCTGAAAACCCTTCGCTGACTCATCCCATAGAAACCCGTAGAACCCAAAGGAAATCCATCATTACAAATACCTGCATGGCGTTGACTCATAGAACCCTGCAACCGAAACCCATAGAACATAAGAGAAACCCTGACTAATCCTTCTTCCCGCAACCGTGCTCGATATCGTATCACGCCGTGATAGATATTAGGTCCCCCTCTGAGGCCTAAGTCCTCTTAGGCTTACGTGGGTAGCGTTCGTGGAAGTCCTTAACTAACTCGGGGGAGTTGTCTAAGTCGTCATAAGGTTGCCACGAAGGTTCGTTATATCCAGTGTATCGAACGAGGTATTCCAATCGTCCCCTTCGTCTGCGAGAATCTAGTATTGTATCAACCTCCACTCCTGTTCTCCTTCAATCTCGACGGGTGGTGGGGAGGTTGTAGTTATCCTGGGACGGGGTTATTGGCATGGTGATAGTAGAGATACATGGAAGACTGGGTGGACCTTCATTGAAGGGGGTAGGGTGAGCTCGTAAGCATAGGGGCTGACAATACGGGAGACGAGGTACGGGCCGACTTGTTTCCAGTCCAACTTCTTTGAAGGCCTCTTGGTAAGTAGGTTCCTGGTAGATAACCATACTTTGTCTCCAATGGCGTAACGGGGGGCCGGGGTCCTGTTGGCGTTGGCTGACTCCTCCTGTATCTTCTGTGCTCTGAACATCTCAGCTCGGAGGAAGTCAAACACTTCTGACATATCTCTTGCCATAGTGTTGGCTTGGTCCTCATTGGTAGTAGTGCCATGACGAAGGGGCCCAAAGGTCATTCGGGGGTGTCGTCCATAGTTTGCTTCGAAGGGGGAGAGTTTCGTCGATTCTGATACGTGGTTATTAGTTGCAAACTCCGCCATGGGTAAATAGGTAGCCCAGTTGTCTTGTTGGTAGTCGACGTAGGCTCGGAGGTACTGTTCCATGATTGCATTGATTCTTTCGGTTTGGCCGTCGGTCTGGGGGTGGAAGGCTGTGGAGAAGCGGGGGGATATTTCCAAACGCTCACAAAGTGATTTCCAAAAGTTTGAGGTAAATTGGGTCCCTCGGTCTGATACAATCTTTTCTGGGAGGCCGTGGAGTTTCCATACATTTTCCAGGTACATGTTGGCGACATCTCTGGCTCCCGATTCCGCATGAAGTGTCTCATTTTTGTGAGGCGGTCAACGACGACGAGGATTGCATCGTAATTATTGCTAAGGGGAAGGCCGGTCACGAAGTCCATTGATACATCCGACCATGGTAATTTGGGTACTGAAAGGGGGCGGAGGACTCCCTGGGGGGCGTTATGGTTTGCTTTGCTCCTTCGACATGTGTGGCAATTCATAACATAGCGTCGTATTTCGCATGTTTGGCCAATAATAGTATTCGGCTCAGGAGTTCGAAAGTGTTTTCGCCTTCCGGGGTGACCTGCTGATGGTTTGTCATGGTATTCTGTAGGAGCTTAATTTGTAGCTCCTCATGTTCTGGTACGAAGAGTTTTCGGCGATACAGGAGAAGCCCGCTTCGCTTTTGCACAAGATTCGGCGAGCGAGATTTGTTTTGATTGTTTGGTGCCGCTTTTCAGCATAGTTAGGACTTTATTCGGGAAACTGTCTTCTTGGTAAGCGATTGCAAACAACTTGATGGTAGGCGTTCTTCAGCGGATTCATTTATCAAAGAACCCGCGAACAAACTTAGCTTATAATCCAAATTTTCTCTTAACACGGTCTGGTACTGGCACGCCAGGCGCTCATCCCTTCCTTAGGTAGATCTCCGATCTCCTAGTCAAAGCATCTGGTTTTCCTTGTTTGCCTGGTCGGAATTGTATAACAAAGTCAAAACGGATAGGAACTCTGACCAACGGGTTCTGTCGTCGGTTCAATAGCTTTGTTGACATGAAATATTCAAGGTTCCTGCGATCTGTCAGGACCTTGATGGGGAAGGAGGCTGTTTCTAGGAAGTAGCGCCATTCTTCGAACCCTCGGATTATTGCTAATAGTTCTTTGTCATAGATTTCATAGTTGCACTCGGCCGGCGTATGCTTCTTCGAGAAGAACGCCACGGGATGTAGTATTCCTTCGTCATCCCTTTGTGACATGATGGCGGCGGAGACATAGTCGGAGGCGTGTGTTTCCACTATGACTTCTCGGTCGGGGTCGAAGTGTCTGAGTATTGGTGCGGTGGTGAATGCTATCTTTAGGTTATCGAAAGCTTTTTGGGTCTTCTCAGTCCATTCAAACTTTACTCCTGTCTTAGTGAGGGCCGTTAGAGGGGAAACAACTCTGGAGTATGCATAGATGAATCTCCGGTAGAAGTTAGCGAAGCCTAGGAACTCCTGTACGTCTTTCAGACAGGTTGGTGTTTCCCAATCCCTGATTGTAGCGACCTTCTTTTCGTCCATCTTGATTCCCCAGGAGTGAGTCCAATCCCAGGTACATTGTTTCTTCATACGCCATTCACACTTCTCAGGTTTTAGATGTACTTTATGTTGTTCCAGTATCCGAAGAATCTTATCAACATGGACCTTATGCTCTTCCAGTGTGGCAGAGTAGATGAGTATATCATCTAGATAGGCCGTCGCGAAATGATCAAGGTGTGGACGTAGCATGTCATTCACCCAATGTTGGAATGCTGCCGGCGCGTTGGTGAGACCGAATGGCATGACCGCCAGATTCAAGTGGCCGCATTCCTGGTCCTGAATGCCGCTTTTCCATTCGCCTCCTTCTTTGATTCTCAGCTGGTGGTATCCATTATGAAGTCTAGTTTAGTGAAGTATTTGGCGTCGAGATGCCCATGAAAGTTTCCGGAGTTAACGGCAGTGGTGGCGGTTCTAACCGCTACCACGCTCAACTTTCTATAGTCGACGAGAGTCGGAGAGATCCATCCGCTTTTTACAAATAGTACTGGGGAGCCTGCTGGGGAGGTGCTGTGGCGGATCTTCCCACTTGAAAGGTATTCCGCCAGGTAATCCCTGAGTGCCTGTAGCTCCAACCGCTATCCCATACATAGGACCGAAGGGTACTGTCTTGCCTTCCTGGATGTCAATGGAGAGGTCATAGTCGGATCGGCGCGGAGGGAGTTCTGCAGCGTCAGGTTCGCTGGAGGAGGTGAAGGAAGTTGCGATGTTCACTTGAGATGAGGCCTGAGTCTTTGGGCGATGGGGGTGAGGAGGTCGTCGAGGGCCTTGAGTGTGGTTGAATATAGCCGCATTCCTTTTCTCTGTTTATGGAGCAGTCTGTGGAATGCGATGAGGTGATGACGGAGATGTTCGTTGTTGGTTTAGTGGGGGTTCAATAGAGATATTTCTAGCGGTGACTTTTGGTGTTGTTGAGGGAGCAGTGTTTCACACAGGCTGAGGAATTAAATTGTATTTCGCTGGTGGCAGGGAGAATTGTAGTTGCGTGTTCAAGATCCATGGGAGGCCCATAACAATGGGGTAATGTCCTAACTGGGTGACAAAGAAGGGGCCTCCTCTCTGTGTCCGCTTATGTCTGTCTGAGGATGACTTTATGGGTAACCTTTCCTGACTCGATAGGTCTTCCATCTATTACGCCTATGTGTCGTGGGAGGATGAGGGGTTTGCTTAAGTTTGTGGCATACTGAAGTCTTTGTCTATGAAAGCAGATCCTGAGGCGCCAGTATCAATGAGGCATATGATGGGATGAAAGAATCTTTATTTTGAGAAATAGAGCAAGTTACAACTAATTGATTCCCATCCATATCCTTCTCCAAACCGAAAACCCAGAAACCGAAATCCTAGAAAAGTCTTAACCGTCCCTGAGAGTGAGCCACTTAGTCCAGGGAAAAATCTTTTAACGCCTCATCGCCGGAGGCTCCTTCTTCTTTCTTCATTCCTAATATCTGCTCTAGCTCCCTTATCCTGGGGGCTGGGTTTCTGGGGGCGCCTGTGGCATTCCCGAACGAGGTGTCCTACACCTCCGCAATAGTAACATCTGTTTTCTACCCGGCGGGCCTCTTTTCCTGAGGGTCCGGCATGTTCGACCAGTGGACAGATCCATGGGGACTGTTCCTCCAGGTGATGGATGGCGGCGGCGGCAAGGTGCGGCCGGAGGGTTATGAAGCGAGGTGTAGCGGGAGCCGGAGGGGCCGGAGCGGAGTACCGGGGGGCGGGGGCTTGGTAGCGAGTGGGGCGGAGCTGGCGCGTGTAGCGAGGTTGCGGGCGGCGAGAGGACTGATAGCGCGAAGCGTTGAGGGCCTGTTGTTTGTTGTCCAACCGCTAGGATGGTAGCGCAGCTCAAGGACCGTGGCGGGGTGTCTTCGTGGACCATGAGTCTGGTCAGTTCCTCATTTAGTCCGCAAGCGAGATTTTCCACATTGGCGGCTTCCCCAGCCCGGCATCAGCGGCGAAGCGTTGGAACTCCGCAAAGTAATCTGAGAATGAACGGCCATATTGGCGGATGTTTTGAGCTTCTGGCGAGCTGCCTTACCAAGTCCGGGTCTCCAAAGGCGGTGGTCAGGATTTCAAAGAACCTTTCCATGGAGGGGAGGTTAACCCCTGTGTTGGTCAGGTATGGCATGAACTGGTCAGCTGCGGGGCCTTCCAGACGAGAGATAGCGTAGGTGAGTTGGTTCTGTAGGGTGGGGTACCGGTCGGCATTGCCCAAGAGCTTGAGTGTCATCATATGTTTGAAGAGAGGAGTTCCTTTCACGCCCGTGAACTGCTTGGGATCTGAAGTTTCTCGACTTCTCCACCCTTGCTTCTGGGTGGGTTATTGCTAGGCCTTGGAGGTATCGGTTGGCGCGCGAGGAGGAGGTGCGGGCGGGCTGGTGGCTCTGCTGTTGGTGGTGGTGGTCTGGCCGTCACAGGGCAGCCTGGGCAGTACGGGTTTCTTGCTGCGCTGCGACTTCTTCTTGGAGGTGGTGACTTGGGCTTGAGGGTCGTTACCTTTGCTTCTTCCCTGTCCAACTCCTGTCCCAGTTCTGTCAATCTTTTCTTCCATGCCTCCGTTGCTTCGCTTAGCTTCTTCCTGATCTAATCTAAGCTCGCTTTCTTGGACCGCCTGCTGGCAGCGGATGATTATGCTATGGTTGAAGACCGCTCTGGACGCGTGCTCTGGGAAATAGTTGATGAAGCGGTTCAGATCTTTTCGAGTCGGTCGTAGTCGACTTCAATTGGATCCGTCATGGTGTGTTCTTGCGACATGGTGGCGGGGTTGTGGTTGGCGTTGGAGACGCAACCTTAGTATCACGGTGCTAATCGAGGGCGAGGACTGAACAAGCCAAGGTGAACCACCAAGGCTGAACTAGGGTGAGCGAGGTAGTGGGCTACGTGGGAGAGGGGGCGACCGGGGAACTTGGGACGAAGGGTGAAGAGAGGCGAGGCGAGGGTGCGAGGAGAGTAGTCTAACGCCCTGCAACACGATCAAGAGACTATGGCTAAGATAGAGAATGTATTCTAGACAAGCAAAGACTAAAGACGCCTAAGATGACAGGAAGGTTATGAAGAAGAAAGGAGAAGAAGAGAAGTCCTACAAGCGAGGGAACGAGCCCCCTATATATAGCCCTGAAAACCCTTCGCTGACTCATCCCATAGAAACCCGTAGAACCCAAAGGAAATCCCTCATTACAAATACCTGCATGGCGTTGACTCATAGAACCCTGCAACCGAAACCCATAGAACATAAGAGAAACCCTGACTAATCCTTCTTCCCGCAACCGTGCTCGATATCGTATCACGCCGTGATATCACCGGCCTTCCCCTCAGCAACAACTACAACGCAATCCTCGTCGTCGTCGACCGCCTCACAAAAATGAGACACTTCATCCCATGCACTGAAGAATCAGGAGCCAGAGACGTCGCTAGAATGTATCTGGAAAATGTATGGAAACTCCACGGCCTACCAGAAAAGGCCGCAGACAGGGGTACCCAATTTACCTCGGACTTTTGGAAATCACTTTTAAAGACTAGAAATCTCCCCGCTTCTCCACAGCCTTCCACCCTCAAACTGATACCAAACCGAAGAATCAACGCCATTATGGAACAATATCTCCGGCCTATGCCGATTACCAACAAGACAACTGGGCCACATACCTACCTATGGCCGAAGTTTATGCATCAACAACCATGTATCGGAATCCACTAAGCTCTCCCCCTTCGAAGCAAACTATGGGCGACACCCCCGAATGACCTTTGGCCCCCTTCGTCACGGCACGACTACCAACGAGGATCAGGCTAACACTATGGCAAGAGACATGTCAGAAGTGTTTGACTTCCTACGAGCTGAGATGTTTAGAGCCCAGAAGATTCAGGAGGAGTCAGCCAATATCAGCAGGACTCGCCCCGTGCTACGCCATTGGAGACAAAGTGTGGTTGTCTACCAGGAATTTATTGACCAAGAGACCCTCGAAGAAGTTGGACTGGAAACAAGTCGGCCCGTACCCCATCTCCCGTGTAGTTAGCCCCTATGCCTACGAGCTCACCCTACCCCCATCAATGAAAGTCCACCCAGTCTTCCACGTGTCGCTACTGTCCCCGGCGGCCCATAACCCTGTCCCGGGACAACTACAAACCCCCCCACCGCCAGTCGAGATCGAAGGAGAACAGGAATGGGAGGTTGACGCAATCCTAGACTCTCGCAAACGAAGAGGACGACTGGAGTACCTCGTCCGATACACCGGTTATGATGAACCGTCATGGCAACCCCATGGTGACCTGGACAACTCCCCCGAGTTGCTCAAAGACTTCCACGAACGATACCCACGTAAGCCTAAGAGGACTTAGGCCTCAGAGGGGGACCTAATATCTATCACGGCGTGATACGATATCGAACACGGTTGCGGGAAGAAGGATTAGTCAGGGTTTCTCTTATGTTCTATGGGTTTCGGTTACAGGGTTCTATGAGTCAACGGCATGCAGGTATTTGTAATGATGGATTCCCTTTGGGTTCTACGGGTTTCTATGGGATGAGTCAGCGAGGGGTTTTCAGGGCTATATATAGGTTTCCTCGCTTGTAGGACTTCTTCTTCTCCTTTCTTCTTCACGCAACCTTCCTGTCATCTTAGGCGTCTTTAGTCTTCTCTCGTCTAGAATCGATGCTCTCTCTCTTAGCCATAGTCCCTTCGGTCGTGTTGCCCCACGGGGACGTTAGACTTCCCCCTCATACCCTCGCCTTGTACCTAGCCCTTCGTCCTTCGTCCCAAGTCCCTCGGTCGCCCCCTCTCCCACGAAGCCCACTACCTAGCTCACCATAGTTCAGCCTTGGTGGTTTACCTTGGCTTGTCCCGTCCCCGCACCCGATTAAGCACCGTGATACAGGAAGGATCACCCATGTCGCCAAGCTCTCACTGGACATCCATGGACACCAGGAAACCGCTCCGTTCTTCGTTACCAAGTTGGGACACTACCCCATCGTCATGGGTATTCCCTGGATGCGACACCACGACCTCGCCCTACGCCCTAAGGCAAATCAGGTCATCTTCGACTCTGATTTCTGCACTCAGAACTGTTCCGTCTCCCGCTCCCCGATCACGGCTCAAGGAATCTCGATCTCGCCCGACAGCCCGGCCATACACATTGCGCCATCGGGCAGCCCCATTCGTAGGCCTTGCCCAGACGCCAAAATCACCTCTTCTGTGCCTCCTCCGCCATCAACGGCCTCGCCAGGAACCCCACCCCCGACCCCCTAGCCAACGTACCCCAGGAACTCGCGGAGTTCAAGTCGCTGTTTCAGGAATCCAACGCCACGTCTCTGCCGCCTCATCGCCCTCACGACCTAAAGATAGTGCTACAGGATGGGAAGCAGCCACCCTTCGGCCCACTTTATGGAATGTCACGACCAGAACTACAGGCTTTATGCGAGATTACATCACGGAGAACCTCGAAAAGGTTCATCCGCTACTTAATCCTGGTGCCCCGTCCCTATTTGTCAAGAAGGCTGATGGATCCCTCCGCCTGTGCGTGGACTATAGGAAGCTGAATGAGATCACGGTCAAGAACCGACATCCTTGCCCTTATTCCGGAACGCTGTCCCGTCTGTCCAAGGCGCGAAATACTACACCAAGCTGGACCTCAGGTGGGGATACCATCAGATTAGAATCCAGGAGGGTGATGAGTGGAAAACAGCCTTTAGGACCCGTTATGGCCACTTCGAGTACAATGTTATGCCCTTCGGCCTGACAAACGCCCCCGCCACGTTCCAACACTTATCACGGCGTACTACGAGCTACTGTGGAGGAAAGGATATTGTGGAATCGGGTCTTGGGTCTAGGATTTCTCTTCGGGTTTCTATGGGTTTCCGTTACACGGGTTATGAGTCATCCTTGAGCAGGGATTAGAGACTGTATATATAGTCGGCTACGAACCTTTCCTTTGTCCTTTCTCTTCTTTCCTTTCCTACGCAACCTTCCTGTTATCAACTCTACGTTCTAGTTTCTTTAGTTGTTACTTGTTCCTAGTTCTCCGAATAGAATACGTCACTACCTTTAGTCATCCTCGTCCTCGTGCTACTTCGTCTTCGCCTAGCTTTTACCATAGTCTCCTCGCTTAGCTATAGTCTTAGTCCATGACCGTCGTGTTTTCTACTGGTATCTCCGCTCACATCACTTCGTACGCACAGCCATCTGGACTCTCTGCCCCACGACCTTGCTTCTCGGTTAAGTAGCTTCCTCGTCGCTCCTCGTCTCGCGCCCTCGTCCTCGCCTCGGTTGTGAACCTTGGCTTGTTTAGTTATTGTCCCCGCTTCGCTCCGTAACACTAAGGTTGCGTCTCCCACGCCAACCTTCACAACACCAACCCCATCTCGCTTAGCTCCGGTCGCCACCATGACCGACCTCAGTTGGGACGTCCCCAACGAGGACTGTCGCCACCCTCTCGTCTTCTCCCCCGGTCCTCGAATGCTTCTTTCCTGAGCGAAAGGATTCTGTTACCTCGCCTCGCTCCCAAGCCCACTGGTTCAACATGGGCCATCGTATCGGCCCCGAACCTCCGTCCACGTTCTCCGCCAATATGCTTTGAAATACAAGCTCAAGCGCGCCGAAGCCCACTGGGCCAAAGCCACCTTTACCCGACCCCTTGCCGGGCAGCTCCATATCGGGGCACCCACCACCGACGCCCCCCACCCCGCACACGACACCGAAGCGGTCATTCGTGGCCTTCGCGACTTCAAGACTGCTAACCATACGACGGCCGACTCACCGACGGGTTAAGTCCCCGTCAAGGCCTCGAGCTTTGTCAATTTCTTAAGACATACGCCCACTACCCACCGACGGCGACTGCGGTCCTGAACTCACGGAGGCTCACAGCCTCATCTCCGAATGCCTGGTCGTATTGACCAACCTCCCCGACACCCCCGCACCACAGGAACCTGCCGTATGCACGGCCCATGAAGAGGTCATCGCCGACCTCAACCAAGAAATTGCCGACCTCAAGCTTGAGGTTGAAGAATCCCTGGCCGAAGAAGAACAACTTCGGTACCGCCTGGCGCTCCACCAGGACGCCCTCGCCACCGCCGACTCTGACCTCGCCGCCGCGGAAGAAGAGATCCGCCACATCACCTCGGTCGCGAAAGCCTGGGAATCCCAGGCCAATGCCACCATCGCCAACCTCGCTGCCGCCGCCTCGCCATTGCCCCGCCTCGACTCACCCCACGATACCTCACACCCGCCTCCCAGGACCCTCAAGACTCGACAGCGACAAGAATAAACCAGTTGAACAAGTGTCAACCAAGCCGGCGTTAAAGGTCAGCCCTTTGGTAAAAATGGCACACCAAAGGGGCTAGTCCCGCCACCCACCTTCGCTGCTCCGCTGCCATGTGTCCGGCGACAAGATGTTCGAGCGACCAACTCGTTGCCACCTGTTCGCTTCCCGTAACCTGTCTCCTTCGGGCTACAACCCACGCCTTCATCGAGCACGGGAGCTGCCAGGTACGCTTTATCGACCAAGATTTTGGCAAATCAAGCACGGCCTTCCCTGACACTCTGAAGAAATCACGCCTGCTCGGCGTAATCGACGGCAGGCTGGTAGAATCGGGAGAATCACCCACATCGCCAAACTCGCTGACATCAATGGGCACCAGGAACTGCCCTTCTTCGTCCACTGTTGACATTACCCAATTGTCATGGGTATTCCCTGGATGCGCCAACACGACGCCGCCCTCCGCCCCAAAACGAACCAAGCGATCTTTGACCAGTTCTGCACCACAAACTGCTCCGCCTTCCCGCACCCCCGTCACAGCCAAAGGAATCTCGATCCGCCTCGACAGCCCGCCATACATATTATGCCATTGGGGCAGTCCCGTCAGAGGCCTCGCCCACAGGCGCCAGAACCACCTTTTTCGCGCTTCCTCCGCTCGATCGATGAAGCCCTCGCGAAGAATGCCGACACTGATCCAATGGTAAACGTACCCAAGGAATTGTCGGAATTCAAATCACTGTTCCAGGAGTCTAACGCCACGTCTCTGCCGCCCCACCGCCCACATGACCTTAAGATCGCACTCCAGGACGGAAAGCAACCCCCCTTCGGACCACTGTATGGGATGTCACGACCAGAGCTACAGGCCTTGCGGGACTACATCACAGAGAACCTAGGAAAGGATCCAGTCCCCGCTGGTGCCCCTGCATTGTTCGTCAAGAAGGCCGATGGATCCTCTCCGCCAGGCGCGACTACAGGAAGCTGAACGAGATAACGGTTAAGAACCGCCACCCTCTGCCGCCATCCCCGAGACCTTGTCGCGCCTGTCCAAGGCCAAGTACTACACTAAGTTGACCTTCGATGGGGATACCACCAGATCAGGATTCAGGAAGGAGACGAGTGAAAACCGCCGAACCCGGAGCATGATTTCAATACAATGTCATGCCCTTTGACTGACTAATGCACCGCCACATTCCAACACTGGGTCAACGATCTGCTCCGCCTACCTCGACCACTTCATGACCGCCTACCTGGACGACATTCTGATATATTCGAAACCTTGAACAACACCGACAACATGTACGGCAGATTCTAAAGGTCCCACAGATCCACGATGTACACCTCGCCAGAGAAGTGCGAATTTATGTTCAGGAGACCAAGTACCTCGCCTAATCATCACTCCGAAGGCATCAAAATGGATCCTAGTAAAGTCTCGCAGTCACAGGATGGGAAACGCCCACTGCTTAGGGAAGTCCAGGAGTTTTAGGGTTTATAATTTCTACCGGCGTTTCATATACGCGTATTCCAGAGTTGTTTCCCCGCTCACGGCATTAACCAAGAAGGACGTGAAGTTCCAGTGGTCCCCAAAGGCAGAGGCGGCGTTCCGGAAACTTAAGGACGCATTTACCTCAGCCCCGATCCTGGCACACTTTGACTACGAGAAGGAAACTATAGTAGAAACTGACGCCCGACTATGTCTCGGCGTAATCATGTCCCAATATGATGACCAAGGAATCCTGCACCCAGTGGCTTTCTTCTCCAAGAAGCACTCACCAGCGGAATGCAATTACGAGATCTACGACAAGGAACTACTGGCGGTCATCCGATGCTTTGAGGAATGGCGCTCCAACCTAGAGGGATCTAGATTCCCTATTAAAGTTCTTAGCGATCACCGGAACTTGGAATACTTCATGACCACCAAGCTCCTCAATCGCCGCCAAACCCGGTGGGGTCAATTTATCTCGCTTCGACTTCGCCATCAAGTTCAGGCCAGGGAAACAAGGGGGAAACCGGATGCGCCACCAGGAGGTCAGGAGACCTGCCTAAGGAAGGGATGAACGCCTCACGCACCAGTCGCAGGTCGTGCTGAAGAAGGAGAATCTAGACGCAGGAGTCAAGTTAAGTTTGTTCATGGGTTCTTTGTTAAATGAATCCGCCAAGGAACGCCCACCGTGAAAGAATTATTGACCCAAGCTTACCAAATTGACAGTTTTCCCCACCAAGTTCCTCACCATGCTTCATGACGGCGCCTAAACACTCCAAGAAAATCTCGCTAGCGGAATGTACGGAACGGAGGAAGGCTTCCTGCTTTACAGGAATGCACCACGCCCCTGACCTCGACGAGCTCCAGCCACGCCTGCTACAGGAACACCACGACAAACCCTCAGCCGACATCCAGGACGCGCTAAAACCTTAGAGCTCATCAGCCGCAACTACTATTGGCCCAATATGAGGAAATACGCGACCGCATGTCCTGAACTGCAGCACACGTTCACGCAGCAAACCCTCACGCAACGCGTTACAAGGTGTCCTTCGCCCACTCTCAGTACCCAAAGGCCCATGGTCGGATGTATCAATGGACTTCGTCACAGGACTCCCACAGAGCAACGGGTTTAATGCCATCCTCGTTGTTGTTTAATCGACTAACCAAGATGCGCCACTTCATACCATGTACCGAGGAGTCCAACGCTATTGATGTGCGCCAACATGTACCTAGAACACGATGGAAACTACACGCCTACCGGAAACCATAGTCTCAGATCGAGAACCCAGTTCACAGCAGAATTCTGAAAACCTTATGCGACCGCTGGAAATTGCACCTCATTTCCACGGCCTTCCACCCCAAACAGACGGGCAAACGGAAAGCGATCAACGCAGTCATGGAACAATACCTCCGGCTTATGTCTCTTACCAACAGGATGATTGGGCCAAGTATCTACCCATGGCAGAATTTGCAACCAACAACCACGCTCCGAAACCACCAAGCTCTCCTGCTTTCAGGCAAATTACGGAAGGAATCCACGGATGTCGTCATACTCTACAACATGGCACCACCACTAGGGGAGATCAAGCCAACGGTATGGCCAGGGACATGGCACGAGTTTTCGAATTCCTACGCGACGAGATGTTCAGGGCTCAGAGAATCCAGGAAGACTCGGCGAATGCGAGCAGGACCCCCGCCCCCCGATATGCAGTAGGAGACAAGGTATTTCTCTCCACTCGGAACCTAGAGACCAAGCGACCTCAAGAAACTCGACTGAACGTGATCGTCTGCAGACAGTCAAGAGAATGGTTAATTTCACGCCTATGAGCTCAGCCTCCCGCCGATGAAGATCCATCCGTCTTTCATGTTTTGTCCTCGCCGATAACCCCGCCCCAGTTAACGACATACCCCGCCACCGCCCAGAGAAATCGAAGGCGAACAGGAATGGGAGGTTGATGCTGTCTTGGACTCACGACGACGCTACGGCCGCTTGGAATACTTGGTTAGATACACTGGTTACGACGAGCCATCATGGCAGCCCCCTTCTGACCTCGAGCATGCCCCTGAGTTGCTGCAGAACTTTCATGACAGGTTTCCACGAAAAGCTCAGCCACTGCGAGTTAGGCCTGAAGGAGGACCTAATCTATCACGGCGCATTTCACGGTAGCTACTGCGGAGGAAAGGATATTGTGAATCGGGTCTTGGGTCTAGGATTTCTTCGGTTTTTATGGGTTTCATACACGGTTATGAGTCATCCTTGAGCAGGGATTAGAGACTGTATATATAGTCGGCTACTTAACCTTTCCTTTTTCTTTCTTTCTTTCTTTCCTTTCCTACGCAACCTTCCTGTTATCAACTCTACGTTCTAGTTTCTTTAGTTGTTACTTGTTCCTAGTTCTCCGAATAGAATACGTCACTACCTTTAGTCATCCTCGTCCTCGTGCTACTTCGTCTTCGCCTAGCTTTTACCATAGTCTCCTCGCTAATATAGTCTTAGTCCACGACCGTCCAAGGTTTTCTACTGGTATCTCCGCTTCACATCACTTCGCACGCGACAGCCATCTGGACTCTCTGCCCCACGACCTTGCTTCTCGTTAAGATTTCCTCGCCGCTTCCTCGCTTCGCTTCGCCTTCGGCTAGAACCTTATTGTTAGTTATTGTCCCCGCTTCATTCAGAATAACACTGGGTCAACGATCTACTCCGCCTCTACCTCGACCACTTCGCCACGGCATACCTCGACGACATCCTGATATACTCGAAACCTTAGAGGAACGTAGAAGCAGATGTTAAGAAATCCTCAAAGTCCTGCAGATCCACGACGTCCACCTCAAACCAGAAAAGTGCGAAGTTCTACGACAGGAGACCAAATACACTCGCCTGATTATCACCCGAGGGCATCAAGATGGACCCCAGCAAGGTCTCGGCAGTCACGGATGGGAAACACCCACTAAGCTTAGTAGAAGTCCAGGAGTTCCTAGGGTTTAATTTCTACCGGCGATTCATATACGATATTCCAGGGTGGTTTCCGCCACGCACTAACCAAGAAGGACGAAGTTCCAATGGTCCCCAAAGGCAGAAGAAGTTGCCCAGAAGCTTAAAGACGCGTTTACCTCGCCCCGACATACTGGCACATTACGACTATGAGAAGGCTACTATCGTGGAAACTGACAAGCGTCCGACCACGCCTCTGCGAATCATGTCCCAATACGACGATAACGGAATCCTGCACCCAGTGGCTTTCTCCAAGAAACATTCCCCGCTGAGTGCAACCACGAGATCTACGACAAGGAACTTTTAGCTGTTGTCGACGCTTCAAGAATGGCGGTCAAACCTGAAGGATCTAGGTTCCCAATCAAAGTCCTTAGCGACCACAGAAACCTAGAATACTTCATGTCCACCAAGCTACTCAATCGCCGCCAGACAAGGTGGGCTGAATTTGTCCCGCTTCGACTTCGGCCATCACATTCAGGCCAGGGAAACAAGGGGGAAACCAGACGACTCACCAGGAGGTCAGGAGACCTGCCTAAGGAAGGATGAACGCCTCACGCACCAGTCGCAGGTCGCTTGAAGAAGGAGAATTTAGACGCAGGAGTCGTTTAAGTTTGTTCGCGGCTTTTGTTAAATGAATCCGCTGAATAACGCCCACTCGCGAAAGAATTATTGATCCAAGCTTACCAGGTTGACAGTTTTCCCCACCAAGTTCTCACCATGCCCGCAACGGACCAAACACTCTAAGAAGATCTCGCTAGCGAATGTACGGAACGGAAGAAGCCTTCCTGCTTTACAGGAACGCCATCTATGTCCCCTCGACCTCGACGAGCTCCAGCTACGCCTGCTACAGGAACACCATGATAAACCTCAGCTGGACACCCAGGACGTGCTAAAACCTTAGAGCTCATCAGCCGCAACTACTACTGGCCTAACATGAGAAAAATACGCGACCATGCTCGAACTGCAACACATGTTCTCGCAAAGAAAGCCTCACGCACGCGCTGCAAGGTGTTCTTCGCCCACTCGCACCCAAAGGCCCATGGTCTGATGTATCAATGGACTTCGTCACAGGACTCCCACAGAGCAAGGGGTTTAATGCCATCCTCATTGTTGTTTAATCGACAACCAAGATGCGTCACTTCATACCATGTACCGAGGAATCCAACGCTATTGATGTGGCAAACATGTACCTAGAATACGTATGGAAACTACACGGCCTACCGGAAACCATAGTCTCGGATCGAGGAACCCAGTTCACAGCAAAATTCTGGAAAACCTTATGCGACCGCTTGGAAATGGCACCCCGCTACATTTCACGGCCTTCCACCCCAAACGGACGGGCAGACGGAAAGCGATTAACGCAATCATGGAACAATACCTCCGCGCTTACGTCTCTTATCAACAGGATGATTGGGCCAAGTACCTACCCATGGCGGAGTTTGCAACCAACAACCACGTCTCCGAAACCACTAAGCTCTCCCCGTTTCAGGCAAACTATGGAAGGAATCCACGAATGACGTTCGCTCCCCTACAGCATGGTACCACCACCAAAGAAGACCAAGCCAATGGTATGGCTAGGGATATGGCACAGATTTTCGAATTCCTACGTGACGAGATGTTTAGAGCCCAGAAGATCCAGGAAGACTCGGCGAACGCGAATAGGACCCCCGCCCCCAGATATGCGGTGGGAGACAAGGTATTTCTCTCGACTCGGAACCTGCAAACCAAGCGACCCTCGAAGAAACTCGACTGGAAACGCATCGGCCCGTATACCGTCAGGAGAATGGTTAGCCCCTACGCCTATGAGCTTAGCCTCCCCACCTCCATGAAAATACATCCGGTCTTCCATGTCTCGCTACTGTCCCTAGCCGCAAATAACCCCGTCCCAGGCCAACGACACACCCCGCCGCCCCCGGTAGAAATCGAAGGCGAACAGGAATGGGAGGTCGATGCAATACTGGATTCTCGACGACACGGCCGCTAGAATACTTAGTTAGACACGGGTTATGCATTTAACCATCACAAGAACCCCCTCGGACTTAACATGCCCCCCCTGGTGCAAGACTTTCACGACAGGTTCCCACGCAAACCTAGGCCTACCAGGAGTTAGGCCCTGAAGGAGGACCTAATCTATCACGCGCATCGAGCTACTGCGGAGGAAAGCGATATCATGGAACTGGGTCTAGGGTTCGTTTTCTGCTTTAAGGGTTTCCATTACACGGGTTATGAGTCATCCCTGGACAGGGATTGGGAACTGTATATATAGTCGGCTACGAGTCTTTCCTTTGTCTCTTTCTCTTCTTTCCTTTCCTACGCAACCTTCCTGTTATCAACTCTACGTTCTAGTTTCTTTAGTTGTTACTTGTTCCTCGTTCTCCGAATAGAATACGTCACTACCTTTAGTCATCCTCGTTCGCTACTTGCCTCGCCTTTTCTACCATAGTCTCCTCGCTAGCCATAGTCCTAGTCCACGATCATGCAAGTCCTCTACTGGTATCTTCGTCTACATCACTTCGTCCGTACAGCCATCTGGACTCTCTGTCCCACAACCTTACTCCTCGGTTAGCTACTTAGTCGCCGTCTCTCGCTCTCGCTGCCTCGCCAATAACCTCGGCCATTTTAGATAGAGTCCCCGTCATTCAGAATAATATGTTTTATATTAGCCTTGCTAATTTTTCATAGCATATTATTAAATCCTGAATATTGGAAGGTAAAGGGGGTCTAGAGTCTCCTTTAATTTTTGTTACAATCAAACGGGGAGTTAGTCCTAATTTCCGACAATATATCAGTTATCAAGTTTTGCAGAATACAAACTGTCTTGAAAGTATAATTATCAACTAATACTTTAGCATATATAATTATCAGATTGGGAGATGTTCATAAATAAAATCTCAACAGCTATGTTTAGGAACAATCTATCAAGGTATTTAGATACTCAACCTATCACGGTGCTAAGCGAGGGCAAGAGCTAAACTAGCCAAGGCAAACCACCAAGGCGGGATCTGGGAATGGGCGGGTGTGGGAGCGAAGCTAGGGGAGGGAACGGAGGGGCTAGGAATGGGCGTGGGGGCGAGGCGGGAGAGAGGACGGAGAGACTAAGGGTAGGGGTCGAGGCGAAGGTGAGAAGGGGTGGTCCTGAGAACCCCGTGGAGGTAGCACAACCGTCGAAACTATGGTTTAAGAGAGGGAGAATATATTCTAGACAAGTGAAGACTAAAGACGCCTAAGATGACAGGAAGATTGCGTGGAGAAGAAAGGAGAAGAAGAGAAATCCTGCAAGCGAGGGAGAGAGCTCCCTATATATAGCCTCGGAAACCTTTTGCTGACTCATCCCATAGAACCCCATAGAACCCAAAGGAAATCCATCATTACAAATACCTGCATGCCGTTGACTCATAGAACCCTGCAACCGAAACCCCTAGAACATAAGAGAAAAACCCTGACTAATCCTTCTTCCCTCAACAGTGCTCAATATCGTATCACGCCAGGATACAACCAGTCTTATGTGCTGATACAAATTCCTTATCTTATGACAGTTGCGAGTCCATAAAGGTGTCTTCCATCAACTAAGCTTCTTTCCAGCTGGTAGTAATTTTCCTCGATCTAGTAATAATTCATCTAATACAGTGACTTATTCTTCCCTGACAGAGAATTATTCCCCTCATCACCTGAAGGACATAACTTCATGAATACCCATAATAAATATAAAGAGGATATGGAAAAGTGAGATAGGCTTATTGCCTGAATTTTATCAATTCGAAGATGGTTATTCTATTTTAAAAATATCTGCTCTCTATTTAAATCATGACTTCACCAAATATACTAATCCGATACCTATTAGGACAAAAGACTAGAAAAACCTCCTGTTGACAGCTGTTCACTTTAGAAATTATAGAGCATGCTGGAAATATTGGCTTCCTCAAACCTTTTTTTCCAAGAACAGGGCAAAACATTATACTAATAAGGAGAACACTGTTGCTCTCTTGCTTTTTATCACCAAGATCGAGTATTGTGAACGCATTTATTGTATTACTGGTGTTGAGCATCAATTTAATGAATGGCTGGGTGTTAAAATCAAATATATGAGAGTTGAGACATCCAATTCATCTCTTATCTTGTTTGAATTTTTTAATATTACTGAAAGTCATATGTCGGGTGGTAGGTCCGAGTCCTTTTGGTGGATTCGTGGAGGGTACTATCCCTTATGGAGGTAGCGGATGTTGGGGATTGATGGATCCTACTAAGGAAAAATGGCCTCCCCGCTTTCTCTTCTTTTATTTGCTAAAAAGCCTCCGTCTTTCAATTTCCCGTCTACTAGGGTAGAGGACCATATCTGCGCGTGGCTTGGCTGGAGTGCTACATTAACAGATTAACGTTCGGTGTCATATGTGGAAATAAAGCTATCAAACCACTAAACCTACACGATCAAGGCGGAGGGACAAAGTTATTTTGTATCGCCTATGAAGGGCAGCTGGGGCAGATAGGGTGAATATGTTGGGTAGTTTCTATGAGCATTTATGGTCCCGGTTGCAAGGCGCTGATCAATCAATTACGCTTCACATTCTGCCGGGCGAGTTGCACATCGATTTCTCTACTACGCCAGGAAATGCATCATTTGATGCATTATCGACACATTGCCCATACAGAAGCGAACATGGTAATGCATTCTTTGATGCATTATCGACACATTGCCCATACAGAAGCGAACATGGTAATGCATTCTTTGATGCATTACCTGTCGAGGGCTCTCCTGAGCGGTGTTCATGATGCATATTACAACTTTCCTAGGAAAGGTATCAGGAAAGATATCAGGAAAGGTATCAGGAAAGGTATCAGGAAAGGCCATAGACTCGCTAGATGACAGCTATTATCATATCATTATTATATAAATTAATGGCCTAGCTGGCAAGGTGCTCAATGTGCCAGTGGAAGCATTCAGGTTTGATTCCCACACAGAATCCTATTTTTTTCCAAATCATATACATTTACTGATCCTTTTACTGATCCTTTTACGAATTGGAAAGTCGTCCAATGGGACTGTGATGCATTTATGATGCATTTGGGATGCATTTAGGATGCATTCGCCGATGCATTTAGGATTCATTAATAGTTAGTATAAAGGATGCATTTTGAGATCCATTTGAGATGCATTACCTGCCGTGGTAGAGTTTAGAGAGCATGTCAGTAGATAGTCTTCGCTCGTAGTCCCGGCGTGTCGCTTCTTCGCTGCCTATGCGTGGATGAAGTGTAAGTGGGTGAATAATCCTTGCTGCCTCCAGCTTCCGGGACCTGTTATTCCTAAAATGCAAGAAATTATTAACGCATCTGTACCTCTCGGAGACGTAGTACAGGGACAGGCCTGGTCATTCTATTTCCCATATGTCCTTGCTCTCTCTGTTGCCGATCGATCAGTGAATCAATTAACAGAAATGCTCGAAAAACCGAAACAGGGAGTCAATCATAAGATATCACTCGGTCGACAGAGGCATAACCCAAGAACCCACAGTGTTATCAAAAGCCGGGCTTGGGCCATAAAACGCTCGCTTGACCACGCATGTGTTAGTGGTGTGCTCCTGGCGACTTTGCGGTTTGTGTGGAACACAATTTGCGACATGCAAAGGTCGTTCACCATGAATGTAGGAAGTCGTCTTGCAGCGGGTCTGAAAGTTGATTAGGTCGGGTAGGCCAGTAAGGATATTGAGAGCCTTTGTTACATACTCTGCTTCTTTTCGAGGCTTGATATAATAGCTGTGGGATAGATCGCGTTTTTTTTTTGTTTACATCATTATAGATCGCGTTGTGAAAGGGTAATATCACTAAGCCTTGAAAAGGAATCTCTCGCTGTGTACGCTAAATGTTCAATAATACAACAAATCTAATCTCTCACGTGGCCAGTGAGACCGGGAGGAATGGTTCTGTCCCAGCCACAGGGACCGGCTTGCTCACGAGGACCGCAACCTGCAAGCCATTTCGACAGACTTGAAACCCATTTCGATTATTTCATAGGGCCATAGTAGGGCACTCCGCCTAGGGATGTGACTATGTGTAAGTCATTTTGTACTATACCACGGATTTAAGCACATTATCCCACAGGGTCCGATCAGCGTATCCGTAGTGGACTGGAGGCGCTAACTTATATCAGGTTTCGGTTGCCCACGAGCAAGGCAATCTACGATGAAAAGGAAGTAGATGAAGTTGCGTTGGAATAGGGGTGAGTTGGGCACAGAATTACTGGACTTCCAACCATATATAACAAGGTTGACTTATCAATCATGCAATCAAGGATACTTTAGCTATAAGATCTGAGCTGCATGCGTGTATGAAGTATAAATAAATAAATGAATAAAAAAGATAGATGAGAGTTCGGAAGATAGGGTTAGGGTTTTTCTGTGCTAAAATAAGAGGGTTTTTTTTCTATTCCGAAACACCTCACGTACCATAAGAGAGAGAGAGTCCATTAAAGGTTAATAGGAATGTTCGCTCGGCCCGAGATCCTCGTGTGCGGCCTGGTTTTGCTGCATCCAAGAGCTCGCTGCGGCTTAGCCCAACATTGTTGTACTTAACCTAGAGAGCTGAGTAACAGCGTTTTTCACATAGTTCGGTCTGGATTATCAGCTCTGGGGGGCAGCTTTTGGGCTTTGTGTTGCTTCGATTCTGCATGTGTGTCGGTGTGTGGTCATCTCCCCTTATACATTTATACCATATCTGTATCCTAACTAATAATGCCCCGTTAATTAGATAGGGTCGTTATATCTAGACTAAAGAAGGGAAATATCATATGTAACGAATATAAAGCCCTAGGTACGGGTGCGGAGCGGGGAAGCAAGGTATAAGACATATCCTTACAGAATGCGAATATACGAAGGAGGTAAGGAGCAAGCACATGGACATTGAAACATTACGTAGAAAAGCAGGAATAGAAGTGGTGATTGAGATCTGGAAAAACTTGGAGGGAGGCAAAGGGCAGAGGGGAGGAGCAAGAGAACGGGGACAAGCGGAATATGCAGTATGGATAGGGCGGGTGGAAGAGAAGAGATTGTATAAAGAATATAAAGAATAGGAGGGAATACTTTGCCTGGTGAATGATGAGGCTCGAGACAAAGAGCGTACTAGGTTAGTTTAGTTAGTGTTGAGGAGGTAGAATAGAGAGGATGTGCGCTTTGATTTTTGACCTTTGTTTAGGTTTTGTTTTGTTTTGGTATGGTCTTTTAATTTTTTACAACGAGGAAAATCAAGTCTGGTTTCGGAAAGGGGGAGGGGTAGCTAGCTACCTTGACCTGCATGCATGAAGTATAAAGAAATGGATGGTGGCCGGCGATCCTCGCGTGCTCGCCGCCGCTGCATGCAAGTATCAATTAAGAAGAGGGAAATCCCAGCGTGCTATGTTGGGATTATTATTGCGAGCCGGGGAAAATATATCCTCCTTGCAATAATTGTGGCAAGGTCTAGGCCACTCTTCTATTATGTCATTACTATTGCTTGCCAAGGCCACTACTGCTACAAAAGGGCTATTAAATTCCCTCCTGTATTACTTGTGGCTATGACAAGAATTATATTCGCTGCCAGAGTCAATATTTCAAACATGCTAGCTTCGGTGAATCCGAGTGATAATCCGTGATGCACTACCGGAGACCCCATCCACCGCCCTGTCTCGGGTGATGGTGTATTCCCATAATACCTATTTAGTTAGACTCTGTTTGAGGACAGTATCATCGGGGGAGCGTAGAATCTGTAACTCGTCGTTACACTCATTATTGGGTTGAGGTCTGTCTAGTGCCCTTTTACAGATCTTGGCGCCAAGGTTTGTAACCTACCGGATTATTGGCCAACCAGCAGAGTTGCGGTGACTTTTTTTTTTTTTTTTTTTTTTTTTTAACTCATATCATTTTATTTCTAGGTACAAATGTTGCATGCACTCGAAGACTATGGCATAAAAGACCTATCCCCTCAAATTGAAATACAAACAGCATCCCCAAAAAACAAAAAAGAAAGCACGAGAAGAGAAAAGAAAAAGAAGATGGTTGCGCGGAGAAGAAGAAAAAACTTATAGGCATACATGGGGAAGCACGGGTTCTCATTACGTGGATCCTCCCTGGCCTGCGAGCCTGTGCCTAATACTAGGACTTTGGTGTGGTGGTGTGCGAGAAAGTTGACGCGGTGGTAGTAGTGAGCGGTGGGGCCCCGGTAGGGGCCAAGGAAAAGGTGGTGAGTGACACGTCGCAACCGAGCATAGCCGGAGTGGGGTCGAGGAAGGGTGTGGGTGCACAGGGTGACCCAAAGAGGAAGGTACTAGATTTACTGTTTTTCACAGTCTCCCCAGCTCACTATCTGCGACTTTCTGGTAAGGACTCATTGCCCAAGTTGGAGGTGGTTGGAATCCGATTGCAATCCGAAGATGGGATTCACGAGGGTAGAGACTAGGCTTGTAGGCGAAGAATCTGAGGAGAGAGGAGGGGCCTCCCATGGGAGGCGAGGAGGAGGGTTTTTGAATGAACACAACGACAACGATGCGAGAACGTGTTACGGAGCGAAGCGGAGACTATAACTGAACAAGCCAAGGTTCACAACCGAGGCGAAGACGAGACGAGGACGAGACGAGAGCGAGGCGAGGACGGAGCAACGAGGGGACTTAACCGAGAAGCAGGGTAGTGGGACACAGAGTCCAGATGGCAGTGCGAACGAAGTGGTGTAAACGAAGATACCAATAGAAGACACGTACGACTGTATCGTACATGAACGAGGACTATGGCTAAGCGAGGACGAGGTACTGCTACGACGAGGATGACTGAGAGTGATGACGTATTCTATTCAGAGAAACGAGATGAAACAAGTAACAACTAAGGAAACTAGAAACGTAGGGTTGATAACAGGAAGGTTGCGTAGGAAAGGAAAGAAGAGAAAAGACAAAGGGAAGGTTCGTAGCCGACTATATATACAACTCCTAATCCCTGTCCAGGGATGACTCATAACCCGTGTAACGGAAACCCATAGAACACCAAGAGAAATCCTAGACCCGAGACCCGATTCCACAATATCCTTTCCTCCGCAGTAGCTCATGGTACGCCGTGATAGAACGCCCCCCCACACAAGAACACTCAACGATGCGAGAACACCCCCCGGGGTAGGAGACATCTACTTGGACTGGTCATACAACCTCCCCCCCAAGGAAGGGGAAGCCAGAAGAACAGAGGCAGAGCTGTCCCAGAGAGCGGAGCATAGATGAGCGGAGTGAAGGAAAACGGAGCGTAGAAGTAGGAGTGAGTGTGAAGAGTGACAATTCTTAAAGACAATGAAGCCTAAGAAAAGTCTGTGGAGTGGTGTGATCCCCCCTATTCTCAAGTCTTGGTGGTGTTGAGAACGAGGTTGCGAAGGAGAAGAAGGATGAGAGTTGCGGTGACAATCTAGGGTTACTATATCTCACGAAGGCTTCCCTTTCCACTCAGCGGCTGTTTAGGACACATCACACTACCCAACGTATCTTACTAGACCAGAATAGAGCCCCATCCCTTAGTAGACACTGGGTTCCCCTTCGGGGACGTGGTGCTAGGTGTCATGGTTGTCTTGGTAGCCGCTTTAATGATCGTAGGGTCGCGTCGCGCAATACCACCTACGCCTACTTATCGTCTTGACCCGCCGGTAAAACGAGAGCAGCTCGCCCAACCGCCTGTTCCCCGACCACCAGGAGCCCCCCCACTTACCACCCAACGGGCACCGTTCTCCCGCAGCTCACCTCCGCCACCGTCTCCACCGCCTTCCCCACCCCCTCTCCCGACTCTCTACCCCGCGCTCCCAAACGATTCATCGGCCACTGATCATTCTTTCAGCTTACGAGGATTATTTTACACCCCTCGGTGGACGTTGACACTCTTCGAGAACGGCGAGGCTCCTCCTACTTTGCACACAGTACTCCTTCTTCCGTGTAGCCACATCTGCGAGCTACTCGTGGTTTTCTGGGATGAAGTCGGATCGTGGACATGTCCGGTGTGTGGTGAGGAGGTGCGGGAAGTTGTAAGGTAAAATGTAGGTAGGATTGTGTTCAAGAGGGCGCTTTGATTGTGTGTAGTGAGCAACATTTGGCCCATTCGTAGGGGGAGGGGGTTGGTCGTTGTGGAGTTGTGGCTGAGGAATAATATGATATCATTTCAGGCAGCCATGTACAGATGACTAATCGGCATATCACACCTGCATAATACAGAGTAACCTCAAGCATCGACCACGCCAAGGCTCCACCCCACATCTATCACCCTTGACATATCCCCCTACCCCAAAGCAACTGCAGAGGGTAAGGGAGCAGTCCTATTTTCGCACCTTAAGCTATATTATTTAGTCAATGTGATTTCCTTGCTCAATTGAGCCTACGGTCTACGTCTCCCTTGATTGGAACACTGATTTCGCCTCGCACATCCCATATCCCATACCAGCTTTATCCTCACAATTGATTTTAAGGAAACTAGGAAAGTTAGTCTTAGAACCTGAACGGTGGGGACCTTGGAGACCCTCACGACAGGTATCATCATCATCATCATCTAACTGGATACCTGCCCAAGCCGCACATCCCCAGTTAGGTCACCAAATCCCCCGCCGTCTATTGCTCAACGCGATGTCAGCCCTGGGTGCTGCGGATGCTGTCTCTGCCTCTGACCGCTTCTTGATATTCCTTTGCTGTACGGCACCAGGCTACTTCCTGACAATTACTCTCGGAATGAGCCTGGATCTTGTGTTGCCCCTTTTAGCTCTCCCCAGCGATCTACCTCTAGAGAGGTACCTTGTTGTTTACCATCTCTCCGAATTCCTAATTCAATACAATATCACCTTTTGGATCTTTCGCAAGAGCTGGAACTGGCTCCAGACTGAGCATCTACTTCGTTTAGCGCAGGAAGAAGTGCTAAACCGTCTGAGGACCTCAGCACAACTCAATAGGCCCTTCTCCCCGAACGCTGCTACTGGGGTACCTGAACAGCAGGAGAATGTGCCGGGAATATTCAACAATGATAGTCCCTATGGACTTTGTTGCTCTTTTATACTAGGACTAATACTCGGGCTGCTCACCATCATATCACTCGAACTAACACTCCTCGACATTCATTCTAGTTTGGATACGAAGTTGCTTTTGGCTCGGTACCCTGTGGTATACTATGCCTTATCAATATCCTTTTGCGCCCGTATTGCCTTTTTTGTCTATCGCAAGTGGCGCGACTGGCTCCAGGACAAGCATCTACTCCGTTTAGCGCAAGAAGAAGAACTTAACCTACTAAGAACTCTTACACAGATTAATAGACCAGAACCGCAGGAGAACCCGAGCCCCGTACTCAACTTTGACCGTCGCGGCATATTTCTCAAATCAATTGTACTAGGATCAATATTTGGCCTGAGCTTTACGGAGGCTATCGGGCTGACAGCAATGGGGATTAATTCTCTCTTGGAGATGATGCTGCTCCATCAACGGAACGTTTATGATACTTTTGGCCTCGTCTTATACACCTGTACTACCATTTGGGTGGTTTTTATGGGATGCAGCTGGCTCCAAGCCAAGCCTCATTTTCCTTCAGCAGAGGAGGAAGAGCTTAGCCTACTAAGAGGCCTGGCACGACTCAATGGAGCCCCACTCCAAAATACTACTCCTAAAATACCTCACCAGCAGGTCTTATCCGACAGTGATCGCTGCTACATTTTACTTTCTTCTATTATACTTGGACCGCAACTTGGCGATTTATTTCTCAATGGGCTCGTAAGGGTAACCATCCCACTTACTTCATTGTTGGAGGCGATGGGGTATTCTCCGGACCACAAATCATGCATTATCTTCGTCTTTTGTGTCTTTACCATATTTCTGGTCTTTTTTAAGTGGTGCAACCGAGTCAAGGCCAAGAATGTACGTCTAGCTGAGGAGGCGAAGATTCAACGACTGAGGAATTCGATAAACATCAATAGACCTCAGCCCCGCCCACCATCAAACCAGCCGATACCCCTCTCGTCAGATCCTCTCATACAAGCCTCAATCCGCACCGTTCTGCCGTCGCCTCCACAACAGAACCCAGCCGATAATGCTTTACACCCACTACTAGCACCATCTGAAGCCCGAAGGGAGCCTTTACATCCGCCCCTACCCCCTTTGGTGCAGCAGGGGGAGTCTCAGCCCCTATCCCCGCTTGCACATCCTCCTGTCGAAGTTGGAGCGATTACGCCTGCTGAATTACCTGCTCCCTCGCCAGGCCCCTTCCCCGGGCTATTTCAGCGAACGCCATTTTCCTCACGCTTCCCCCAGCAAAACTGGTAACCTCCCTCCCGTCCTATAAGTCTCTAAATCCAGTCGTCTCTGCGCCCACTAACACACCCTCCCAGCGCTTCGGGGCCGACTACTTCCCGCGGCAATGCTCCTCATGAGTCGGAGGCAGTGATCGCCCTGCCGTGTAACCACTTGTGCGAGAGGCCCTGGGTTAGTATTACCCACCCCTGACGGTAGACAGGGAATGTAGATATACTAAGGGATGCTGTGCTCTGGTAGGATGGGATTGGTACACTTACGTGTCCGGTGTGTGGGGAGGTGGTGTGGAACCTTGTGAGTCAGGCGAGGGATTAGGTTTTCAGGAGCCACAGGTGGGAAGGGAGGGGTACGCTGTGCTCCCAGATGCAGGCGGGTATCTAGGCAATTTCGGTTGTGGAGAGTGGATTTATTGAGGATGTGGATCAGAAGAATATATCTAGTATGTAGGCGCCTTAATTTAGCTATAGTTAGTACTGGTTCTAAAACATCACATTATGGGTACCTAAATAATTTCCCTATCTAACCTATAGCTGTTCACGCACCGCAATAATAGACTTGTGGGTTTCCAAGGATTCCGGGACTAAGCCCCTTGGCTTCTCGAACACAAGAACGGAACCTTGGGAGAACAGGGTTGGTTGGTGTTGAAGCAGGAGGTAGGTATGTCGTTGGATGAAAGGGTCTGTTAGCTGCGGTGGCTTTGGACATAAGGTTAAGTGGGCTTAGGGATGACCTAGCAGCACCGGGAGCATGTTTGTAGGTTGCACATAGCTCATACTAAAAACAGAGAGTCAGGACATCAGTTCAGCGTTGAGAGCG
The DNA here is from genome assembly GCA_024713755.1 of Morchella sp. 2018-W16. NCBI lineage: Eukaryota > Fungi > Ascomycota > Pezizomycetes > Pezizales > Morchellaceae > Morchella > Morchella sp. 2018-W16. The sequence continues at coordinate 794,209 of JAMGYY010000026.1, read as the reverse complement.
AAGGAATAATCGGGCATTATTGCCTGTCATAGTTAAGCTCAAGGGTGTGACTGCTCCGATCCCTCAGTCAACCGCCCCTATCCATCAACGTTGACAGGTGGTTTGTGCCATTTGTTGACATTGACAAAGAAGACAAGAGGGTGACGAATAGGGGAGGTAAATGGGTAGTGTATGAACCCACAACCAGCTGGTCTAATTATACTATTGATCAACGGCACAATAGAGAATGGAAAGGCAAGTAGTAGTAAGTTCGTTCTTTATTGTAGTACCTATTTCACTTTACATGTAATAGGATAATTCGGTAGTGCGAACATGATGAGACCAAATCACCCCACACTACATAGGCTCAGGCAAATAATATAGATACTCGAAAATGTTAAGACTTAATCCTGACTCCAGACAGAGATCCACTTCCAGTTCCAGAGCTCTATAACGCTTTTACCTTCGTCTGCCGCCCTCGGTTCCAGGAATGTATATACGTATCCTCCATAAATATTTACCTCCCTATCCTCTAGATTCTCTTGTGCTTTATCCCGGTCCAGGCGCAAGTCTTCTTGAATGAATTCAATAATAATTTCCGGAGCAAGCACCTCGATCAATAGTTGAACATACTGAGAGTAGGGGGCGCTGACTTGTTGCATCTGGCATGTGAGCGATGATATATGCCGAGCCTCCATTGCAATGGGACCGATATTAGGTAGTACTTGTGGACGGGTTAATGAAGCATTGAATACAGGCTGAAGACGAATAGAGGGAGTCGCCATGCGAATATTAGCCACCATGCAGTGTGTCCAACTGATTATATGCCTCTTCATGAATATGGTTCCTGCCAGGAGTTCTTGTAATTTTCCTTCTGTTTAAAAACTCAATATAGTAGCGGGATTTGTGAATGCTGTTAATTATATCCTTGATAGTGAGTTCATAATAAGGAGAGTTAATTTGTGTAGCAACTGATTCGTCAGATGTATGGTCCTTGAGCCATTCAATTGTTGGCCATTGACAGTTAGCAGCTTTTTCAAGCACTCGGCATTCCGCTTCATCAAACTTCCTAATATACTGTTCCACCCAATTCGTGTCTTTAGCAGCTTGTGGACTAGGTACGAAATCCTGGTTCTCAATTGCTGGACGGACTGCGATTATATCTTCAATCTCGGAACTCCCTATCCATTGATTTAGAGTCGTATTTTCCACAAAACCGGGTATTACTTACCATCATCATCCTCAGAGATGCTGGCGGCTTGTGAGGCTATAGAAGCTTGGTCTGGAGTCTGAGAAGCCGCGTTCTGGCATGCAGGATGATTTAACTTTCCCGGTTCCTTATGACAATCATCATGTTATGAACGATTTACTTAGAAGAAAGGACATTTTCGGTTTGGCATTTTAACCGGCACCCGCATAGTGCTTGACGGAAAGTCTATTTCACATCGCCAGTCAAAATTACCTAAGAAGGAGCTCTCACCTACCCGAAGCATCTGGCTTGTACCACTGATTCTTGGAGCACTCCTTAAACTAATTTCTGCTCCGGGCTTTGACAAAGAATCATTGAAACTGATACCTTTCTTAACAGGCTGAATTTGTGAGAGTGTACAGAGGCCTTTATGGTCGCTTAAAAGCTGATATCACACTGGAGAATATGCGGAATTTCCATATGACTTATCCATTGAGTCATGGTGTTGGTAACGCCTTCACTGCTCTTAATGTACAAAGTATATGCCTGAGAGTATTTGCTGAAATGGTCTCGTATATGACAAATCCATTCCTAACTGTGATCAGGTGTGGCTGACATATCAATAAGGTCTACTTGCACCCTTTCAAAAAGCCCGCTGACGAGAATTGGTTTAAGTGGGGTGCCTGCTTCTGACATCGTTTGACTGTACAAGTTGAGTGGTGCCGTAGTTTCGGATCTGGTGATACCATAGTAGTCCCTGTTGATTTCATCAAACGTTTTTTGTTGGTCGGCATGACTGGGATTTAGGTGCGTCCGGGCTACAAGATTAAGAACCTCATGATCATTGATCACAAAACGGTAGGACCCACCCTTTTCACGGTAACGCCACCCATCATTTGGTAGCTCACATTTTGTTTTCACCTCATGCTTCAACTGCTTATCAACTGCGTTATTAACATCCAGTCCTTTGAGCATTCGGTGAATAGCAATTATCTTCTCAATTGAAGGCCTTGAACGGTTTTTGTTATTTATTTATTTGTTTATGCTTCATACATGCATGCAGCCCGTGGGCTATTACGGTTTTTGTTGTTTGGACTTCTGAGATTTCATACCATTCGAGTGATGCTTAGTCTGAGAAGGGAGATGGCTCAGAAAGAGAGGATAGATATTCCATACGGAAGATAAACTATTTGCACGGTTTGTTGAATAGTAACTGAAAATACCTGTCGGGAAGCAGCCATATATAATTATATAAGCATCAACTCATTGTACCTATACATAGGTAGCGAACGATTTACTCTGTGGTCTCAGTCGTATTTGAGGATCCTATATAAATTCTCTCTCGTGCGAATCATTCATAGTCAAATCTATATATCACATAGTAATATCTGGAAGTATGACCTGACTCATTTACTCTCATTCTGGTGTACACAGACCTCGATATAGAATTATATATGGCAGATATGTCATGAAAATCAATAGATGTATCCCCTCATGGAAATCACTGAAGTTACTGCCTCATAAAGACCAACAAAACCCTTGAGTTATAGAAATTAATAGAGCTATTGCGTCATGTATAGCTAGAAACCAACACACTAACCAGATGTTTGCTTTTTATTAGTGCGTTATACTAGCATGCCTTTAATCAGCATGACATACTCGTTGATAGGTTGGCATCCCATCGATCAACTGCCCCTGTTGACCAATTGCATATATATATACCACGCAATAATGTTGATGGGTAAGGGCGGTTGACAGAGATGTCTGAGCATGATCGTATTGTGTGTGGGTGAACTAGTATATTTGTAGTTAGGGGGATTGGGTCGACGACGTTGGGTAACATTTCTTAAAACCCTAGCCCTGTGAGGAAAAAACTGTTCGACCTAGGAACGAAGGTCACGTTTTACGGCTTCACAAACGATTTTAAAGGTAAGAGGGTTGGTAAAAGCGTAGGTAAAGCTGTCTTCAAGGTCGTAGACCGAAAGGCTCGCTGGAAAAAGTATAGGTAAAGTCAACTGTTAATACATTTACATCAGACGCTACATGTAGATGCATGTACTGATTTATTTTGTATGGGAGAGGGCATACAACACACATTTATCAGTATATTCTAGAGTCAGCTTTGCACCCTCGCGAAAAGAGTATCCATTAAAAATTCATAACAGTAGTCCTCGTGTGGTAAAGCTGTTGTAAAGTGGTAAATAGCAGAGTCAGTTGGATATAAAATAACTGTTGACCGTAAATGAGTTTCCATAATAGCTACTCCCTTCATTCGTGAATAGTAGAAAAAAGAATATGCGTATCTCTTATGGCACAAGGCCCAGATTTTGTACCCTTGTTTAGTTGCTTTAGTTTTCATTTTAATCGTGTTTGCTTCTTCCAAATAATTTAACTATCATTTCGTCAACTGATACCTTAGTTCTAGGTGTAAACTATTTGTGAAATCCAGGACTTCAACTGCCAGATATATAGTGGCTCCATTTTTTGTACCAATCTTTATCGCTCGTATTTGGAGTTAATGTGGGGTCGGAAACACGAAATATCCTTTGAGTTGTTCGAACCGCTGAAGTGCGAGGGATTGCTTCATTAATTTACAAGCTGTTTGCTGACTGAGATTCGGATATAGGTTGCAATTGTCGAGCCATTTTTTGTATCAAGATTGCACGGACCGACCCAAATTCCCTTCATGATCACGGTACCAATGGTCACTAATTGAAGGCGAAGAAATCGCTCCTATATGAATCTATATACCTAGCAAAATCTTCATTTCCCTTCCAGTGCAACGCGTCCACGCGGTTGTTGTTGCTTTGTGGTTCCTAGCTTCTTTTCAATGAACTCTCCTCTTTTAATTTTAGCGTATGCATTTGTACGATAATGCATCAAAATTTCAACTTTTCGGAGGCACCACCAGCTAATACATCACATGAGTCACTAGTGACTCGCCTTTGTATGGGCAATGGATCCGAAATGCATCAAACGATGCACTTCCTGGCGTGGTAGGGAGGTAAGGATCCAGTATCAACACGGGGTTGTCTGCCCCTCTCTGCCCTTTCCTCGGCGGGCTCGGCGGGCTCGGCAGGGTTGAGTTCTGTACTGTCCAGCTCTAATTTTAATTCGTCTCCCGCTAGCGACCCTCCTTGTTTTCTGAGTGCATACGTGGGTACATGTATGTACCAGTAGACTTTCCTTTTTGTGACATACCTGTTCATGGAACGAGGTTGGCTTTAAGATGGCACTAGCTTCATTTCGTTAGGGCGACAGTGGTTTACAACCGAAGTACCAGCCAAAAGGATAGGCTGGCCTTTGGAGGAGGTAATGACCCTAGGGTGAAGGGGGGCGGTAGCAATGAGGATTTGTTACGAATAGAGGGGGGGAGATCTTTATCTACTAACGGTAGTTGGTTATTTTCGCAGGTATTTATATTTGAAATATGTTTTAATTATTAGTCTAGGGCTTATAAGAGACCGAAAATTAGATAGAATTTTCGGTTGAACCGCCGCAGAGTTACTTTATGGTACTGTTATATTAGCCCCAAGAATATCTTGTTGCATGTTGGTACAGCGAAACAAGAAATTGGATTTAGGCCCAACTTGAGGAGACATAAGGTCAATATGAAACTAGGTATCTGTCATTGGTATTTGTCTTGACATTCTGCGTAACTGGCAGTGTGTCCGCAGGATGACAACTGTGAGGGCACGGTTAACTTGAGCCATTTATCAAAGACAAGTATAAGGTAGTATAGAACGCGGCAAGGGGTCACTGAAGTGGAGGACTGCGGGGAGGGCCTATTTTCCCAGTCGTGCTTGTACCTACCTCAAAGAGACTCTAGGTCTCACAAGCATGGTACCATATATTCGAAGTCTTGGCGGTTCTAAATATTAATCAATGTTATAGCCGCCAGGTAACTGACTAGTAACTAGGCATACCGCCGGAGCTGCAAGGAGGGGTAACCACACACCATACTCAACTAGACTTCACCTTATCCTCGCAACAGGCGTCCTCAGCACACCCGATGTCATTCCCCCAAGTAGGCCCTTTTGGGGCTGTCATGGTGTTTTTGTTCATTACCCTACTGACTTTCTCGATGTCGCCCCTCAGGGGGGGCATTTTTGAGGCTATGTCGATATTTTTGTGCTGCGTCATAACGAGCTTGATGGCGCCCCCCGAACCAGTTGTGTTTGTTATCTTAGTATTTTGGTGCTGTGCCGCATTGAACTCGAGGGCGCCTCTCGAAATAGGAATCTTCGAGGGTGTCTTCATCTTTTGGTGCTCTGCTATACTGAGCTCAATGATCACCCTTGGATCTCTCCTGGGAGCAATGAATCATCCAATGCTAAGCGTCAACCAATGGCACTATCAGTTCTTCATCTGCATCATAATGTTCTTTTGGCTCATTACCACCTTGTGGCTTTACGGCAAGGGGGTAGACTGGGTATTCAAGAAACGCCCGGATTGCAGAAGACAGGTACTGGTTACAACGCCACCACGTTCACACCTCGGAATAGGCATATTTGAGGGTATCATGATATATTTGTGCTGTGTCCTACTGAGCTCAATTATCACCTTTGTGGCACTCCTCATAGCGACCAGTCATACTAGCTCGATCATACTGAGAATCCATCAGTGGGACTATGGGTTTTACATAATAATGTTCTTTTGGCTCATTACCACCTTGTGGGCTTACCGCATGTAGGTAGGCTGGCTATCTAAGAAACTTCTAGACCGTTTCTCTCATACCTCACACCCCAGTCCACAGGTGCGGTCAGCCGGCTGGATACAAGGGCCAAGGATACGAGCACTAGCCCAAGTCCATTCGCGGCCGCTGCTCCCGCCACTACCCTCGGCGCCCCCACCCCCTGGGGTGAGCGCTTTTGACGCTATCTTGATATTCTCGTGCTGTGTTGTATTAACCTCAATAATCACTTTGGGGGCTCGCCTGATGTGGTGGGGGGTAGCGATGTCTCTGGGGCGGCCCTGTTAAACATCCACCAGTGGCATGATCATGATGGGTTATACGTTTGCCTTATATTGTTCTCTGGGTCTATTACCTTCTGGTTGCTTGATGGCACGCGGTTATTTCTGGGTTCCCTATCTCATAACCCACCTCCCACCCGCCGGCGCGGTCAGCCAACCTGGTGCCAGTGCCCATAGAACCAAGGACACGGGCTCCAGCCCAGGCCCTTTCGCGACTGCAGCCGCGGGCGCTGCCGCCGCCGCCACCACCACCGCCACCACCACAAGCACGGGCACGAGTACAGATATCAATACCTCTACAGCCGCTGAGACCCCCAGCGCCCCATCCAGGGAGCTCAACGTTCCCTCCTAATATATTAGCACCTTCCCCCGAGAGCCCAAAACGTAACTCCATACCACCCTCGAACGCAGCACCCAAGCGTCTCAAAGCCCAAACAGAGCCCTTGTCCCCATTCCCTCTCGCAGTTTGGGGTGACCATCAGCTTCCACTACTACCAGCAGAACAAGAGTCTCTGGCGACCGCCGATCTACTAGAGCACCCGCTCGTTGAAGACTATGGACTAGTGACACAGCGCGTACCATTGTCCGCGCTTGCTAAGCAGGAACGGTGCCTCCCTCCTTCCTCTTTACTTCTATTATTTGGGCATTCGCTGATGACTATCTAGGGCCCCTGATCCCTGGAGCGCACAATCTGGGAAGGATATGGTGGTGCTGATACCTTGTAATCACTTGTGCGAGACACAATGGGTTAGTACCCTCTTGTTGCGGTGAAAAACAACTGGACAAGCGCTAAGTGAGAGTGTAATAGGACAGAATTGGAACTTTCACGTGCCCTGTCTGTGGAGGAGCTGTGTTGGAGCGTATCAGGCAGGCACAGGACCAAGCGGACAACGTTGTAAGGGAGCTTTGGTTCTAGTGGGGATATAAATAGTTGATCTAGGCCTTCCGGATCTCATATACTGGCAATTTAAGGCCGTGCCTCTTACAGAGAGATAGCTTATCAATATTTGTGTGTTGTTTGTGGAGAATGTAGGAATACTGTGCCTAATCTCATAGTAAGGGAGGGTCATGAAGAGATAATGCTATATGAAACCTTGAATTCTACGGTCCATAATGATCTCCCTGTGACTCTGATGCCTGTGACATAGGAGATACATGCCTATCTTGCAAAGAACAGCTACTAGGTTTAATCTCGTATCCCGAACGTAAGATAACGATAGTTACCCTTAACAATTACCCTTAATGCGAGTATAATCCAGGTATCTGTAGGCATGTTACACACATCGATACTATGGGTCCTATCCCGGTTGCCATCACCTGGATTTAGTGGCCATCGCGCAATAGCATTGTGGGAGTGGGAGTACTCCAGCTCACCCTCTATGGGTAGATCCGTCATAGATGGAAGACTCCTCCGGTAGATGGAAGACCACTCAGGTGATGGAAAGCTGCTCAAATGGAAGGAAGATTGCGCGGGTGGGTGGAAGCGAGAATAGGAGGAGGTTACGATAGTCGCTAGGTAGGGTTATCATCATCAGCATAGTTATTGCAAATGAAAAGGTTATAAGTTCAGAGGTCACATCGTCTTCCTTCTCTCACGTGACATGACCATGATCGCATACAGCAAACCACCAAGAGTTAAACTAGGAATATAGAAAAACCAATATTTAGGTGTTTTACCTTTGTTATCCTGTAATATCTGGCTATACAACCACCTAAGGAAGCGGGGTTGGGATCTGATAGGGACGACTTAGGATAAGCTAAATTCTGGAAAGGTTCAGGTTCAGGTTCGTGTTCAGAGTCGGTTCTAGATTCAGGGATGGAATTACAGATGAGGATTCGAATGAGGGGGTTAACGGTCAGAGGACCATAGGACTAAATATGTATTTACTAACAGAAAAAAGAGGTTACATTGAGAAACTAGAAAGAAACGGAGATAAAAAGCCTTATATAGGAGCAAAGCTTCCTAGTATCATGTCTAAATGTCTTGAGGTAAAGGGAGACAACAATTACAATGCTTAGTTAGAGGCTTCATGGTTGAAGATTGCTTGTGCGAGGCTTACTATTACGCAAGAGTGTGGAATTAACCCCGTTCCGAAGCTACATAAAATATCAACAGACTCAAAGATTTGGCGCGTAAGAGATTGCGTAGTTAGTGAGATGAGATATTAAGGATGAGTGAACATAATCCGCAAGTTGAGCTAGTAGATGTTTGCGGCCTGATATCAAGCTAGCACTCGAGCTTGGAGATCTCATAGGAACCCGCCCCATATTGATATACTAAGGAGATCCGGGGATGATGATCAAGCTCATATGCAGCTCACCTCGCTGTGTGCACTTCTCTAGGATTGTAGGTTGAGTAAGTCAAGCATACAGACTCCTAATGATATGGCTATCTCCATCCGTATATAAGGTTACCTTTCATATGCCAAACAACGTCCTCTTGCTAAAAGCTACTCTAGTAACTTGTCAGCTAACACTACCAGGCTCAGAAAGCAGTTAAAGCGGAGAAATGAGCCCGCGCTCACCGAGCGACCAGGGGTTGAATAAAATCCAACGCCAAGACTCGCTGGATACCGAGTGATAGTCCGTGTCGCAAATTTACTTTCCGCCAAGCCACCTAACCTCCACTAGTCTCGTTTCAGGTTCACTTAGCTTTGACTACCACCATCCAATGATCACACTACCACCGTCTACTATAAATACTCCGTCCCCCCCCACACCCCTCAACTCTCCCCCCCCCCCCCCCCCCCACTGCATTATCCATACATAATCCCCCCTACAACAGACCACAGCGCATGACCGCAGCAGCTGCTATGAGTTACCCGATCAAAGAAATCCTCGGTCAGAAAAAACGGAAATACTTGGGGGACTGGGAAGGGGTCAATCCAGACACTGGACTTCCGTGGCCGCAATCCTGGGTATCTATTCACAACCCTTCCCCCTTTCCCCTAACAATTCTCCTCAACGCTATTCGATTGCGTACTAATACCGCTAAAGGAGCCCAGGGCCAACCTCAACGCTGATGCCCTCTCCTCCTGGGAGGAGGCGACAAGGAGAAAGTGCCGAAAGCTTGACAACATGTGCGATAACGACGGAGGAAGCAAGCGGGCCGGTGCTGTCGATGCCAAGCCGGAGGAGGAGGCGCATAGTTGGAGTGTGCTTGAGTCCGCGCAGACCGAGGCATATGCGCGCGGCTCAGGATCAAGCGGTTGCCACGTTCCGGAATCTGCAGTGTCGTCGACGGTGGGGGATACCGCTAATAAGGACCCAGCCTTCCAGGGGGCTGCCACTGGACCCGTCCAGGCGCTCAACATGGCAGAAAACATACCTAGGGAGAGAGGTACCCCTTCACAACTGAGTGGGAGTATCCCTGCATCAGTGGCCAAGCAGTGGGGTGCTACACTTCCTCTACAGCCACGCGTGGCCGGAGCTGTTAATTCTCAGCTAGTCGCCAGCGCCGTGCCATGGCATCCCTTCGCTCAGCCATATGACGACTGCTCCTCTAGCCAGCACCCGCCCCCAGAAATCCCCGGCGCAACCCCCGGGAATGCTGTGACAACCTGGATGGGGACGCCGCTGAAGCAGGTGGACAAGTACACCAGCACGAGTCCACCTGAACGCGCTGGTTCATCTCTTCCCATACAGCGATTGATGTCGGTAAGCTCCTCCGAGGCGCGCGCACCAAATGAAGCAAGAGACCAATCGCCGGGTAAAACTACACCACCCCCGGAGTATCCGAAACCCACACACTGTGCTGGTCCAGCCCAGCCGACGCCGGAACCCCCGGCAATACCGGGCCACGGCCCCACACCAACGCGCGCTAGAGATCCGCGGGATGGGGAGGGATCAACCTATACTGTGGCGCAGTTGTCAGTATATGGCACATTTAACGTGGAGAAAGACGAATCTGTTGTTCGGCGGTCACTAGTAGTCCCGACTGTACCACTGGATGGGGTCACCGCCTCTCAGCGGGCACGCGCAGCACTTACGCCCCCAGCTAGCGAAGTGGTTGAGGGGAGTGGGGATATTGATACGTTTTCAGAGGTTGGTACAGCGACAGTGTTTCCTGACCTTGTCGGTAGCGGTTACGTCAAAACTACCCCCACATCACATGTCAAGCTTCTCAACACGCCTGGGTCGCCGAAATCACCCCTGCTTCCTACCGCCAACCCATCTTCCATGCAAATCCCCCTAGAAGAAGAGCTAGATAAATTTGCTGCTGCCTTTGGTGTGACACCAGGTGTGGTAATTGGGCAGGTTGCGCTATTTCAGAGAAGGAAGGATGAGGGGGGCTGGTACGAGCATCCTGCACTATGATATTGGTTTGAGGAGGGGGTAGTGATAAGACCTCCGGGGGGGGGGGGGGGTCGCTGGAGCGGTTGTGTAGATATATCTCCGGATATTGGGGTTTGTATAATCCAGAAAGCAGCTCAAGGCGGGCAGTAGTTAATGCGTCAACGCTTTCCTTCTGTGTATATTACTAGTATTGACGGAATTGAAATAGTTGGTTCCTCAGTGTTTCGTTTCGAGGCACGTAACTGCTGGATTTGCGTATGAATAGGCTTCTTGTTGTTAAAGATTGTGATATGAAATAAACTCTCTGTATAGTGGCGTTTAGATACTATTATGAGTGCGCGGATCCGAGTAGTTCTAGGCGAGTGGAACGATCAACTTCGGGCTTGCACACACCACGAGTCCTCATCCCCTGAGCTGGATCTAGCTTCAGTTACTACGTCTCCTTATCCCGTGATGGGTGTTTTGTTGGAGGTAAGGATAGTGTCGTCCCCCCTTCTTCCCGGACTTCGCAACAAACTGGACGCATGCTCACCGAGCCCAACTGTTCTTACAATCCTGAGAATAGAATCCATCTCACCCCCTTAACGTGACATTAGATTTCAGCGCTGCTGGCTTTGGCGTGGCGCCGGGTGTGTTGATAGGGCAGGTTAGTAAAGTCACTTAAGGCGTGGGGGGCTCCCACGAGCATTCGGCGCTACCATGCGGCCCCTTGCCGGACAAGGTGCAGAAGACACGGCGTGGGAAGCAGAAGAAAGGTGGTATGCCTCTGGAATGGAAGAGGGGGGAGCGAGTCAGAGTAGTTATCAGGAGATATGTTAGGAGGGACCGCGACAAGGAGGCGTGGGTTGACAAAAGCTGTGCCCCGCCGACACTTGAGAAACCCGGACCGAGACGGTCACTACCACTATGGCCCTTCTCAGATCGGATCCAGGTAAGGATCAGTGACGTTGAAATTGTGGTCCCAGGTGGCTGAATCGGTGCTTAACGCGATCCTATTGCGCTCGAGTATTAGTCGTTCCGGTTTTAATTCGTCGATTTAGAGTGTTTGAATGAATCGAGGAAGATTTTCAGCCTGGTGTATCAGTCACCTGTTCTATGGCTAGTTCGAACATAATGTTGGTAGTAATTCCCTGGTGTCGCTCTGTGAGACAGAACCCCACCGCACCTCCTGAAAGCCAAGCCAAACTCAGATACCCCACATTCTACCCCGAGATTACCCTGTCATACATTCCCACACTCGCCTAGGATCGTTGACTGCACAATTTTACACTTCGAATGGGGAGGTGAAACGCACATCATCTCCCCTGAACTATTCTCCGTGCTTGACCAATATAATTTTGTAAGAACTACGCAGAACCCAGAATCATCTCCTAATATAAAGAACCCTTTTTAGTGCTATCATATAATCGTCATGCACGGACAGTCAGTTTATTGATCCAAGGAATACATCGACGTTCACCCTGCCTAGGTGGGTGGGAGGTGACAGTGATTCTAACAGTCGATGTCATGGCGCCTGACTTAACCCTGTTGACCAGCACTTTACTAAACAAAAATTGGGCTCCGCTCGAACCCGTGAGTGCTTGTTCTTTCCCTGGGCCAATGCACGAAACTATCTTTTTTAGACTTCCCCTGAGCGGGGGTTACTCCCAGTGCTACCGCGGCGTACTGTTCTTTACTTGCTAGTTCCCTATAATTGGCTCGGGGAGTTCACGCGGTCAACTATAGAAATTATCCCTATTAACAGATATTCGCGGGTACTAGTGCTCAGCTTCATCTCCTGGGTCTGCTCTAGGGGATTACCTTAGATGACTAAGTCAATTAGCTAAATAACTTCGTCATTTTTCACTAATTGACATACACTTACTAAATGACTCCACTAAGTGACTCTCCTTCCACTAAATGATACTTATTCTCACCCCCCTTAATTATATACATGACTCTCGCTCCACTAAATGACTTAACTTGCTAAGTGACTAGAAAAAACTGTGGCCAAGAAGTAAATATTTAGGTTCAGAGTCTTGGCCAAGAACCCTAACTCGCCAGCTATATAAGGACACCTCTTTGCCCCCTTCTCACTCTCCCTCCTAAGACAGACGAAGATATTTTTTTTGTCTACATCATTAATCGTATCCAGCCTAACGGCTATGAAGATATTGAACCCCCAGAACTGCCCAATCTTGCACCGCTACCTTCGAAACAAACACACAAAACGCACAATAAAAGAAAGAAAGAAAGATAGATACATCCAACCCTTCTGTCTAACAAATTCAAGATCCCCCCAAGTTCTACCATCATTTCCTTCAATTTATTGCTCTCGTTCCAAGTCGCCCCAGCCCTGCCCCAGTTCCTTTTCAAAGACAGACGAAGATATACTTAGATACATGTAACACCAAATAACAAATCAAGAATAATAAATAATTAAAAAAAATAAAAGTTCATTTACCTCTAAGTTACCCTGGCATGACTAGTCATTTAGAAATAAAATAATAACTACATACATATAAATAAAAGGTCATTTACCTTTAAACGACGGTGGTCATACACATGACCTTGTCATTTAGTGCTGATTGACCTTATCACTTTCACTAAATGACTCCACCAAATGATCAAGTCGTTTATATCTTGCTCCTAGAGCTGGTGAGCCCGGGCACTGGGTAATGTTGAGAAAGGCCTGGGAACGAATTCCCACTATATTATGAATAGTTCAATCATGAAGGAAGTTAACAAAGATTGTCTGATGATGCTCCGTCACAAGCCTCGTGTACTTCCTGTCGCATCAAAAGGAGGGTTAGCGGTCCTATCAGACATAGAAAGGCCTACTAACCTCGGATATGTATAAAGGAGGAAGCAAATCCAAGGAACTTTGGGTTTAGACTAGCCCTTATCTGCCTCAACAAAATATTTCCTAAATTTAGCCTTTTTAATCAATTATGTTAATAAGGACTCGAAGGCTAAATTTCCCATTATAGTAAATGTCTTTCCGTGCCTGTTCGCGTTCGAGTGGTTCTCTGAAAGTTATATTATGCTTTGATTTGCACGGCACTAGGGGCCTCTGTGCAGCCGCAAACAACCCTCTCTCACTGAATAGCATCCGAATGTCTAACCTTCTCACCTAGTAGTGGACTTGATCTCTGGCTAGTAAATATACCGTATGCATGGATTTCACGAGAATACGAGTTTCTAAATTGTTGCACTACCTTTTGCGTTCCTCTGGAAGTAAAGGTGGTTATTCTCATTGGCGACTGGGAAACGAAATAAAGCTTTTGATGCTCCCATCATCGCTCAAGCTGCCTGATATTGACCATTTAGCGGTCTGAACATTCAACACTGGCAGCTGCTAAGGTTACTAGTACTTGAATACCTCTGCCATCAGGGCGGGGCATGCTTGAGTTGATGCCGATAAAGTTCAGCTGGCTCAGATATGACATTAGGGCTTGTCAGCGAGAAATAGCCCAGCTCTTGATCTTTCGGAAAATAGTAAGGTTGTGAATCCCTTCCCTCATAATAGTCGTGGTATTGTTTTGACAACCTTCACCCGCCCAAGTTGTATTCGACTTTAGGCGATGATGAGGGTAGAGCTGGAGAAATAGAGAAGATGTCCGAGACGCCGAATTCTCAATAGATGTAAGTCCCTCTAGTACCTAGATATGCCTTTCATGAATACAGCTATCATATGTATTGTTAGGCAGCTGGCAATCTATCCGTGCAAGTCGTCCAAAAGGCCGTCAACAACGATGTATACTGTCTGTGTTACCGCTTAACTCTCTCCTGTCAGCTAATTCCCTTGACAGCCAGGTTTCTATTAACAATCTCTACGTAGATTTACACATACCGCTAATTCGGATCAAGATAGTAACCGGACTCCAGACTAATGGTCCATTAAGCTATAGCCCTATTTGGTCGGCTTCAGGTGAGCCTATAGGGTCTATGTAGCCTCGCTTCACAAGACCACGCTTTTTATTTCATAGCCATAGCCCCTAAGTAACCTTAATGACCAAAATAAATCTATGAACTCATATAGTAATTAGAATCTTCGCTCCACCAAAATACATATATGGCTTTATAACTCTTATTACTCCACAACTATGTCGATCAAATATCCCCGTGCCCCTTATGCTGTCTGTAAATGTTGACCCCCGCAAGAGGGGAGGTCATAGCTTCTGCTAAGAGATCGTACTGTATGGCTTGTTAAATGATTGATCTCACATATAAATTTCAGCTCTGTATTATAGAGGGCCGGCATCGGTACTTTAAGAGAAGGTGTGCCATTACTCGGCCAAGGACAATCGTGCGTCTTGAGGTGTGCTTCGTGATGAAAGTACTTCACTCATTTACTTACCTACATCACAGTAGAGAAATTATACCCATAGAGTATTCACGTACCATGTTTTTATTATTTTCTTCAATTTTCATGATTGGCTATCACTTGGGTCTGTTTAGGTTCTTTCTGTTGTAATCTGTGTTACTTCCGTGCCAAGCGGACAAATGGAGTACCTAGGCCCATTCTCCGCTACATATCTCATTACCACGAGGACATATTACGTTTCATGTATTAGTATACAAGGGATGTCTATAGTTGTATAGTCACTGAATCAAACAAGGTTCGTGCTGTCCTCTTTACAGTAGGATTTTAAGGAGCTGCATTGGTGATCAACGAGTGAGTGCTTACTATTACTATTCAGTTTGAATCCATAATCGGGATATATCCCATAAATGAGGAATACATGTTGAGCGAGCGAGCGATGAGCGGCCACTCCAGATTATAAGAACTCCCATTACTGAGTTACTTGACATGTACGAGCAAAATCATGATCAATTGAGGACGAGTGAGAAAGAATGATCGAATGATCTCCTATGATCGAGTGAAGCCTTGTGAACGAGTGACTGCCCATGATCCTCCGAGTGATGGTATATGAAAGGAGAATTATTTCCAGAAGTAGTAAGCTGGGTATATGGACAACCTTATTCAATAAATATTGTTATTATCAATTCATGGCTGTAGTGTATGTCTGCCAATAATGAACACCCAATAACAGCACGGGCAATAGCCGTAGGTATAGAACACAGCAGAATTACTAACAACGGCTCGCTGGGAACTTTGGAGCGAGGTGGGGGCCTAAGTGATCATTAATCCCGTAGGCGCATAGACCTATATAGTAAGGAGATTGTCTGGGCGGGGCCCATCGGGGTACAGTCAGACCGTAGTCTTCCGCTCAAAAGTCTACAACTCGTGACCTCCGGCTTTCAGCTAGTATTAAACTCGTTATGGTAATTACTGGAAGTTCTTGTCTGGCCCCGTTGTTGCTATTTGCCGTAACAAGCAGTATACTTCCATTACTAGGTGGTGCATGGTCCAGGTCGCGAATTTAACAACTTTCACCCGCCCAGGCGGATAATGGTCATTCGACTGCTGTTACGTGTGACAGCTCTTGTCGCGCTGGTGTTGGGGCTGTAGCACCTAACTCTCTCGGGTTTGTGGCACCGGCACCTGTGATATTGGCGTCAGCGACATTGGTACCCGCTGCAATTGCTGTTTTGTGATCTCAAAATGGTCTGGTGTGGGTTTTGATTATGATTTGAAGGTAGCGTTCGTCTAGTGGATAAGGATGGCTACGGTGAACTCACGGATATCCCGGTGTGATTACCTTTTCCTGTGGGGTAATATTATCAGATCACGTATCACTTAGTGCGCAAGGGTCCAACCGTATCTGATGAATATAGGTTTACTGAGGGTATATGCCGGAGTTAGAGGTAGATATAAGTAGTGATATTAAGTATCGACTGGAGTAAAGTACAAAGTCTCATATCTCATAAGGGTTAGGGTTCATAGGCACGGGAGGAGACTAGCAGTCAAGCCATAAAAATAAACAAACAGATGATTAACAAAACACTACCAAACGTTTCTATAAGTCCACTCAACGGTATCATGTCACTTCATAGAATCACCGTTTTATGATTTGAGATTAGCCTATTTGGCATCGCTGATCCTCCATTCAACACATTCATAAAAGCATACTTCCCCGGCGTACTGTTCGAGCGATTCCATGCATTAACAAAGATGCCCATGTTGAGATTAGATTTGATTTATATTTTGAGGTTTCGAAATATAAGGAAATGGAGCTGCCTTCCAACCAGCAGGGAGTTTAACCCACGAGTTTGTATGTACCGCAAAGGACTATCGCAATATCGTTAATGAAATTTATCCTCCCCATATAGGGCCAGGGGTAAGCAACGGGAGACGGATGTACATTGTATACAGTGGGCAGATCGCGGAATAAGGAGGGACGGTATGGTGGAAATGACAAAAGTGGTTGGCTAGGGAAATTGATAGGACAAACATTCAGGCAATGTAAAGGATCAGAGGACACTATCGGCCCGCGTCCACAGCAGCCATAGAAGTTGAATATGACATGATACCCACCAAACTATCACACCTTCGAGATCGGGTGGTTATATGAGATGGGTAGATGTCGGATGTACAGTACCCAGTTCGAAGTAGTGCCGGGATTGGAGATGTGGGCACTAGGGGGTTTCCGGGTTAGTTGTGAAGCGTGGAGTTAGTTTCGGGGATAGGTTATACGTTCTCTCTTCAAACTACTCCGCGTCAAGTGTTCCCCCACCATACCGATAAAAATAATAGCAAAAATTGATGGTATCAACAGGAGTTGAAGAACCTGAGTGGTTTTGAAGAAGGGGATAGATCATTACTCCTACGCCAAACCTTGATTCAAAGAAGGGTGGTGATGTGTATATTAATAAACGACGTTAATGGATTCATCAGGAAGAAATGACTCACTAGGCGTCGTAAATGAATCACTAGTCCCTTTTACACACGACGTCCCCTACTAATGAACAATTTGACCTATTTCCCGAAATTTCTTTGGTGGGTAATTCATCGGATAATCTGTTTGCATTGTTGCTAGAGTAGTAACACAACACCGTAACTAAGTAATCTCACACACCCTAAAATATTTCATTTATTTCACAATTTATTCAAACATATAGATATTCATGAATCTACTTTTGAGTGAATGCTACTATATTATATGATCAGGGTCAACATGTAGCTGTTTAAATCAAATCCGATTTACAGTACAGCATTCAAAAGACAATGGCACAGGGCGTCCTCCCTTCAGTTAGGTCTGGTTCTAGGACAGTAGCGAGAGCATCCTCTGTTCCATCACACGCGTCCCTCCTAGCTGGAGGGGTTCCTTTAAAATCTATATACCCATCTCCCTTACGTATCCTACACTGAGCGTTGAGCATACTCCTCTTACCATTATCAATAAGATTAAGATCACCCTCGAAAGATCTTCTCTTTATTTTAATCTTTAATTCTCTCTTTGGATCGGCAGTCAATCCTCGCTGACACAGTTTGGATTCCTTAAGCCTATGTAGGTTCTGATGCTGACCTTCTATATAGATCTACTCAGGAGCATGTGACGTATCTATCACCGAATGGTGTCTAGAGCTCAATCTGTTTCTTTCTAGTCCAGTACCTCTGCTCTGCGGGAGGAAGGAGAGAAGGCCTTCGTAGGCGCAGTCACTCTTTCCTTACTCATCTGCCCTACGTTTCAAGTGGCATTTCCTTACTCGTATGGGTTTTTCTTCTTTGAGAAAATTCACTTCCTCCACCCTCTCTAGCTCCTTTGCTCAACAGGCATTCTATAATCGATAAGTCTGTAGTAGTCATCTTGGGGTTTAATATCTATTTTTCTGGTGACGTTCCGGGTTTACAGGATCTCCTTAGAATATCGTTACTGCCCTGCCCCCGCCCCGGGGCGCATTACTAGGTAGTAGGGAAGGTATCTTTACGCCTTTATCAAAACACATTCCCCTTCAGCTTTCACTTCTCCCCCTTCTACTCCGCCACCCCCTCACCCCCGCATCATCGGCACTACAGCGAAAGCTCGCTATAGCGGTACACTGCGGACCGGGTTTTGGTACCTTTATAGTGAGGGTACGGTTTAGAGAATGTCAATGATTAATTTCTTAAAAGTACAGATGATCGTATCTAACGTAACGGGGCCGGGGTTCGGGAGCAAGGGCGAGGGTGGTGGGGATAGAGGCACTTTCTCCACCGATTTCTTTCACAGCTAATTCGTGTGCAGAGAAGTTATCTATAAGAAGGACAACCATATATCCTTGCATACATTGATCGAACCAAAGAAGATACTCTATCATGATATCATGCTTCATTCAAGGAGTATTGTTATAGCGATAAAAAAAACCCGAGATGCATGCCTCCGATCTACATACTTAAAACATCGTGGGTATTCATACCCCCCGATAACCCATGGCGTCGTCTTGTATGATCCAGTTCCATTGGTTGTTAATCCAATATTAACCCGAAGTTTGTCCTTTTTGATACCCTGTAGAACTTTGGTACGGAGCCGTCTGTCTGGCTGCATGCAGTAATAATACCCTGTTTCATCGAAGTTGTAGATATCTTGTAAATTATAGTCTCTGAGTATAACCCTAATTTAGTTTATTTCGTTTATACCTAAAGACAACCACTAGTAACGGCGTCGCCTGCTTCACCATGTTGAACGTGTTCCAAATCCCGCAGCTTTTGTTGGATCTAGAAAGGCGCTTTAAGTTCATAGTTTCCCGCTATCAAGAACTAGGTATCTTGGTTAGTTAAGAGACCAGGCGAGGATTCTACCATTTTTAACGGTCCGAGGATATCAAGAATGTGGCATAATTATATAAGGGATGACTCAGCTTTGGGTTGCCGGGGGAAGCCTCCCGATTGGCAGATAATAGACAGGAAGTGATAAATGGGGTCGCAACTCTGCTATAGCCTCTTATTACTGGAAGTCCTCCTTGTAGCTATCTGCTACATTACCTGTTGTATACTAGGAGGGTGGAGATCAACGAACCAAACAAAAAAAAAAAAGATGGGACACATCACACATTCGGAAGAGGGAGACGCAAAGCATAATAGAGAGACATTTTAGTGTGCTTTTAACGTGATTTGATTGGTCGGCTGAGAACGGCCGCCAAGAGCTAAATATTTAGGCACAGAGGTGGTTAGCGCCACTTACTATATGCACGCTAACGACAGAAAGTATAATAACAGGTAATGTAGCTATCTGCTACATTACCTGTTGTATACTAGGTGGGTGGGGATCAACGAACCAAACAAAAAAAAAAGCAGGATGGGACACATCACACATTATCACCCTTTAAATTTGTGGGAGGTGTTGAGATTATTATTGCGAGCCGCGGAAAATATATTCTCCCTGTAATAATTGTGGCAGGATTTAGACCACTGTTGTATTATATCATTACTGCTTCTTTGCGAAGGCAAATATTGTTATAAAAGGGCTGCCGAATTCCCTCCTGTATAAGACATAACAAAAATAATATTCGCTGCCAGGCTGAATACCTCGAACAGGAGGATGCTCTCCAATATTAAGAGAAGTAGAAAGGTCACGGACGACTAGAACGAAAGGAAAGATAAAGGCAAAATCCATGTTGACGGACCAATCTAAGCAAAAACGAATAAGAAAACTGCCATGACATTCCGACCAATCATACCGAATCGCTCAACCTCGGCAAAGAAACCCCATCTCACCAAGTCCTTTTATCCCCTCATCTTAACCCAAGTCCCACCACCTCCGGTATAATGTTATTGCACAAATTGATCACACCCGCCTGGGCGTAACCAGGCCTCCACCAGCAGACGTACAACCTCTGCACGCCCGCGGCTGCTCGTAGCGTTCGGGATCCGGAAGCTAACAGGTGAGGGAATCTCGCGGATAAATGGGACGTAATACTTGTCGACCAGCCTTTTGTGCCTTAGAAGAAACGCCCGCCGCTGCGCTCTGGGGCGGTTTTCCATCACAGCCCACCGGTAGATCGAGTTGACATCGGCGGTAAAAAGTACATCGAGCTGGGGGAGCAGGAGGTTATGGAAGGTGCGACACGTTCGGGATAGAACTGAGAGATCGCGAGTAGATAGGTGGTCATAGATGCAGAGGTAGATCTCTGTAGGAAGGCCAAGAAATGGACTAGCAGTGTCGTCGGCGCACATAGTTTCAACCGTGAGTGCGATGTTGAGGTTAGATATCGAGGATAGACTGCTGGTTGGGTTGGTATTTTATAAATAATTTGACGCGTGAGTCATCAAGCCATTTAAAATCAGGCGGCCAATGTCGGGGCTGAAAAGAATTCGTATTATCGTATAGGATCGAGCACGGCGGATTCCGTGACACTGGGAAGAGTTGGAGGCCTAGATTGGGGGCCTGAATTGGCCATGCAAATTAAAGTGGTTCCCTAAGCTCCCATTAATAATTGGGAAGTCCAGGGTCTGAATTGTTCACGTACTAGAGAGTGGGCGAGCCTGCGAAATCCTATGATAGAGTGCCACCTACTATATGCACGCTAACGACAGAAAGTATAATAGTGAGACATTTTAGCGCGCTTTTAGCGTGATTTGATTGGTCGGCTGGGGACGGCCGCCAAGAGCTAAATATTTAGGCACAGAGGTGGTTAGCGCCACCAGAAAGTATAACAGTGAGACATTTTAGCGCGCTTTTAACGTGGTTTAATTGGTCGGCTGAGAACGGCCGCCAAGAGCTAGACCTCTTTGGTGCAGTGTAATCAACACCTCGTTCCAAGCATCTCCAACATTCCCTCAGCGAGCATTAGGCCGTTTGGTCTCAATCTTTCCACAAAGAGCTTTGGATCTCCGGGGAATGGTAGACCCATCAAGATCATCCACTTCATCAATAGGACCTGCAGAGCGGCCTTGGAAGTCGCTCAAGCAGTTGTGGAGAGCGGGCAGAGGTTCGGGGCCTAAGGCGCTGATGACACCCTTGTATTTCACCCTCAATGTTGCCTCGATGCCGCCTCGCCCGTGTGGCTAAAACTCTCTATTAACCCTGTGTGGGATATGTGGTCCCCCATGGCAATCCCGAGTACCCCCGCCTGCGGGGGTTCAGCATTGGGGGCCGAGTGAGTAGCCAATTTGATGACTGTCGTACAGGAAACCGTGTTTGACGCTACCCAGATCCTCAATAGCTACTATTTAAGTCTGGCGCCTCTGGGCATTGCAATACAGGATTATAGGGTATCACCTACTTGTTGTAATATTTGCAATTTTGCAATACAAGTTATGTCCGATTATCGCCAGCCAGGGTACCTGGGGCCGCTTCTCCAGCGAGCGCGTGTGCAGCCTCCCTGTCTGGGTGCAAAATGTGCTGCAGTAATCCCTGGGGCTAGGTCTCGTCTTACTCACAGTGAAATTGCGTAGTTGGAGAGGCTGCGTTTCCGGACAGCATTCTCGGCGGAGAACGAAACCCGAACCGCGCGGAGGGAGGGGGGTGCGGAGGAAAGGGGGGGGGGGAGGCCCACTAGGTGGGAGGCGCGGCCTAGAATACATGACACGGTTATAAACCGGTTATAAACTCATGTCCAGCTGACAGGGAGTACGATGCTGTAGCAGGGTTAGGGTTATTAAGCAAATAACATAGGAAGAGGGCAGAAACAAGCCCGTCCCGCCCCCCCCCAAAGGCATATACAAAGGACACACCCGCATTTTTTGCTTATGTCATCCGGAGTATCATGCAGTTATAAACACCAGTTTCCAACAGCTTGAGTATTTTGCCTGTTTTAAACACGGCCTCCAGTATCTCACAGGACCCTGATATAGGTAGACGCAGCGATGAAGTAATCGGAGTCCGTGTGCGCTAGATGTCTCCGGAGGACTTGGAGCTCGGGACAAGGAATACGTATACATGCCCTCGGGGAAATGACACCCGTAGCAAGTGTGTACCTGCCTGAACCATGACCTTCTCCGCAGTCCCGGCATCTCAACCCTTCAAGGGCCACCATATGGGAAGAAAGCCCATGTGCCCCAACTGTGTCGCGTGTGGGGCGTCGACTCGACTTTCGCTGGAGCCGGTGTGTGTGTGGGTTCGTTGGGGCCACACAATCTTTGTGCGCCACTGTGTTAGTAGCGTTGCTTGAACCGGCCATTTTATAAATCTCCGCTGGTAGACGCAAGCGAGACGCGGAGACTGGTCCGGTTTTTGCCAGGGAGTGGAGCTTACCTTTTTAGTTACCCCCGCATGTCATCCAATCCTGTGGCTAGTCTCTGAACCGAACGAATTTTCTATGTAGGTTCCTCCTCCTAGTTCGAGGCGGCTATTGAGACCCGCAGAATCCAGGCCCGTCTCAGTAACAACGCCCTTGACAAGCCAAAGCCACAAAAGCAATGTGTCCTGGATTCTGCGCGTCTCGGCAGCCTATGCGGGAGAGTTGTGGCGTACTGCTCTTACTAGCAATGGACAGCTCGCGACTGCAAGTTGATCCCTTACTAGGGAACAGCGACAGAGTCTAGGGAACAGCGGTAAAATATAGGAACACCCTGGGGATTAACCTGTTCGATTACCTAGCTGCTCAGATTTGATGTGTCAACTATATAGGAAGTGGCGCTAACCACCTCTGTGTCTGAATATTTAGCTCTTGGCGGCCGT
Organism: Morchella sp. 2018-W16; assembly: GCA_024713755.1. NCBI lineage: Eukaryota > Fungi > Ascomycota > Pezizomycetes > Pezizales > Morchellaceae > Morchella > Morchella sp. 2018-W16. The sequence goes on along the minus strand of JAMGYY010000026.1, from coordinate 771,286 downwards.
TCTCAGCCGACCAATTAAATCACGTTAAAAGCGCGCTAAAATGTCTCATTATTATACTTTCTGTCGCTAGCGTGCATATAGCAGGTGGCGCTAACCACCTCTGTGCCTAAATATTTAGCTCTTGGCGGCCGTTCTCAGCCGACCAATCAAATCACGTTAAAAGCGCGCTAAAATGTCTCACTGTTATACTTTCTGTCGTTAGCGTGCATATAGTAGGTGGCGCTAACCACCTCTGTGCCTAAATATTTAGACCTCTTCACGGGGGTATGGTGCACACGGGGGTATGGTGCAACAACCCACAACGTCTAAAATGAGCATAGAGAATTAAAGGAAAATCAGTAAAAATACTTATTTATTACAGAGAATTCTATCCATACATTGTTTTTATCAATTTACCTTGTACCCTCTGTGGTCAATCTTGATCTGAGGCGTTGCACCACACCCTAGTGTGCGGGCTGGTGGTTTTTATCAGAAAAGGAGAACAGCGGTGCCTACACTTAGAGATGAATTGGGAGAATTGATTGCTTTCAGGCAATATCTTACTTTTGAAGAGGTATCGGGCTTGCTAGGTGAAGCCGAGCGGGCGGGAAAAGCAGCGTAGCGACCTCACATGGTCCGAAAGTCTCCTCTGTCTCGTGATTTGGTATGTTACCCATGATGCTTTCTAAAATTAGTATATTACTTCCTAACATAGTTTAATTAGCGCTTACTATTTCGGCAAGCTTAGAGTTCATACAGACAATCAATGATGAACGGGGACAGGAACGAAGCGATAGGGAGAAAGCAAGAGACAATGAAAGGGATAGGGAATCTATTTTGGGGCAAACTGCTATACTCGATAGGGTTAATATATTGACTCTAGATGAATCAATGACAGCGCGGCAAGCAGCAAGCAGGTCTCAGTTGTGATGGAACCAATTTGTATGCTGTAGATGCACGGCAGAAACGTAGGGCTCGAGTTAGGGAAAATCTAGGTATATCAAACAAAATCCGGGATTTAGAAAACAACTCTGTATCATTTATGGAACCTGCCATTAGCGGCAGTCAACAAAGCTCATAGCCGAGTACCCCGATACCTACCGCTAGTTAAACCGCCAATACAATTGAAGCAACTCAACATCCAACGCTTCAACAATCAATCGTTCCCCCGTGTCAATTAGTAATCTGTCTGCACTTCATTCCGGTCTTGCAAGAGAGCAATAGCAATGGGAGTAGGAATTTAGAGATTCCTATAGAGAGGATATACGAGAAATCAAAGCAATGTTGAGAGAACTTGTGACTATCATTACAGACATAAAAGGGCAATTAGTCCATCTTTCTCAAAACGAAAGTTGTTTACATCTTTTTAAATATTCTTTCAATAGTGGTGGTACGCAATTGAAATAAATTGTAGTTTCAGACCCATACAAGCATGTGTGAAATTCCACAAGAAAGACAGCTTTTCTGTATTGAGACTCAAGCGGTGAGGGAAAAAGATGCTAATGCCTAAAGAACCCCAGAGACATAATATATATGCAAAGCCCCGCTCCGCTACTTCACAACAAGGTTACATTGTTTGATTAAACTATTTGTCCTCATCTGTTAATTCACAAACAAGGTATGGGAATGGTGAGCAAAGTGCCATAGCAAGGGGTAGGCGGGATCTCCAAAGTCTCTCGGAGAAGAAAACTATTGTCCCTTTTAGCTTCCAATGGTGTGTAGATGATAGATCAATCCGTCAGGACATTTGACGGGGGAATATTTGAGAGAGCGCGTGTGTTTGTAACTATTATAACACTGGATGGTCGGCATATTTTCAGTATAGTACAGTCGATAAATCCCCAATATTTATCAAGGAGTAGTCATTTTTAGTTTACCTCCCCGGTGAACAACGCCACTCATTCGTAGGTCAGATGTCATGATTTAAAGGCATTTAAAAGAGCCCACCCTTTCAACATATGATGCGATGTAGCTTAAAGGTGACAAAAATTGCGTCGCTTATATCTTTTCAGTCAGGCAAGGTACCAAAAATATGTGAAATCAAATTGTAGGTATAGATATGATGAATATTTCCACTTCACAGGTTTTTGATACCTCGTCTTGTTAAAAGGTTATAAGAGATTGAATGTGAAACAGTATTATACCCATTTATACCCCTATACATCGCAAACATAAAGCGAGGATTGAATGTTCAGCCGTTAAGTGGCTTGAATACAGGCCCTCATTGCTTCACGAGCAGCCGGAGTGGCAAAGATTGTTGCGGCTGAGATACGGGCATATCACCTTTAAGATGCGTCGCGCCATGTATCTGAAAACCCAATTAACACATTGTGATATAGCTGCTGATGGTATCCAAACATAAGCTCCCTTGTTTTTAAGCAACTCGGCTAAGCAGGTCGGGCACAAAGTAAAAAGAGACCTTCTTCACGGGTAACAGAACGGTCAGGTGGATCCCACTGGGTGGTCACCACCCGGTGGTGCCCTGCATGATGATGGAACTCGATGCCGCCGGAGCGAACTCTACAGCACCGGCTGACCTAAAGATCCCGTCACCCATCAAAAAGGAGCCACCGCCTCATGAGCTTCCAAAGCTCCGCAAACCCCAACCTTTTGTTTGTTTATGTGGCAAGAGAGCGGACAGGTGGTTGGAGCTGTGTAGATGCTTAAGTGGTATGTATAACGCAATAAATGTCAGGCTCATGGATGGCAAGACGGTTAGGGATAGTATCGGTTCTGTTGGGTGGTAGGTAGGAGGACAGAAGATATCCCATTCTACCTATTGAAGCTTGCGTGGTGCTGGTGCGGTGAGCAATGAGGTGGCTGGTAACGAAATCGCTCTCGAGTATGTTTCTCCCCACCACAGACCACAACACCAAGATAGAGTCGTCGTTGCAGGTTTATTCTATACCGCCTCTTGAAAGTAAGGGAAGACAGCCTTAGCCAGTGCCCGCAAGAAAAGCACCCCCGCCCTACGGTGGGTCCAAGCAAGAAAAATTATCTGGCCAGGACAAAAGACTTAGATGGGCCACCCGCCCAATGCTTTCTATATTTGTTAGAAAAGTGGGGGGTCCGAACCTAGGAGCTGCTGCAATTAGATGCCAGACTTAGGCAACTAGGCCAGCCCCCCACTTGCAAACCTGACTTGTTTTGTGCTTCTTACCACTAGCGCGGCCTACGCTAGCCCGCCCAACCCGCATGTGGACTAGCCGCCTGCAGCGCCGGGAGGGTGTTCTGACGGCTCATACTATTTACATCCGGCAGCTGAAGATATTTGAAATTTTTGAGGAATTTATAGCAGCAAGGATATTCGTATAATATTACTGGAAGTGAAACGCGTAAGGTGGTAGAAGTCACGGTCGCTTAGGGTAGCAAAGTCAAATCTAGGTCTCCCCGGATTGTAGAAGTGAAAAGTCTCTCTCAGATGCAAAAATACAATAACGGGCTTTGATTTTCTCAATAACTAGCTTGCCCCTTTGCCCAGGACGGGATTATCCGCAGTTTTAGATCCCATTATGATGTTCGTTGTGGACCTGCGGGGTAGCGGTTGCAACCTTGATATTTTGCTACCGTGTACTGCATGCATATGTACCTTTGCAAACCCCTGTCATTTTTCCACGATGTTGCCTTGACCGTGTGGCTAAGACTCTCTAATATGTACTCTTAGGACAAATCTGCACACTTTTGCTCTACCCCCTGCTCTACAGGTGAAGGCCACAGGTAAGGATTCCCAAGACCAGTCTAGTGGTTTAGGCCCCTACTGCTTCCGCCGGTGGTAGATAGTAAAGACATAGCATTATGCAGTGGCGCTGAGGACCTCGAGAGTGTTTAATCGGCGCACGGTGGGTGCCCAGATATGGACTCATAGTGGAGCTCCGGAGAGTATATTAGCGAATGTCGACACATGTACTAACCCTGCGCAGGCGGGCATAATACACGGTTTAGTAGGTCAGGTAATAGGACTTATATCTCTACTTGTTTAGGTGTGAGGAGTGGTTAAAGTGACCCAGCCGAGAACCTACCTTCTCTCATATCAATATCAAGGCCTATGCGTAATCCTTGGTGCTTCCGGGTTGGGTGGTGTCATTTTGGTTTGGTTATGCAATCTTTCCGGTCCTGCCTCTGCATTTATAATATGTTCTAGTATACGTAAGGGAGTATATAACAGTTCAACAACAATGGATACTAGGGCTAGGGGGGAGATTGTGAGTAAACGTAAGCGTATGATATACCGCAAAACCGCGAGCTATCCAGGGGCTGCTAAGGGCCTCAGCTTGCAGGAAGATCTGTGGTTTTGAGCTGTTTGGGGAAGAGATTCCCAAAGGGTCAGAACCTGACCCGGGTATCGTTGAGGCACGACAACAAAGTCAAAACCCACATAAAGAATGAAGGTCCCATGATTTTGGGGACGGGGAGAATCAAATCTTTCAGTTGAGTTTACCCATCAGGCACGCCCTTTATAGACGGTGTAGAGACGGAAGCCGGGTGTGTTTGATATCTACCAAGTCCTAGCCCTAACCCTGAAAAGCTTATGGATTTTCCTAATGGCTATTTCTACATACATGCGTCTCTAATGCAGCGTTGATTGAGCTATTCAGCCCTAGTTATGTCTGATTATGAGTATTATTACTCAAATCGGTACTGAATTGATTCGATATCCTTCGTCCTACTCTCAAGTGTGACAATAGGAGAAGAGCTGGTGGCCTTTGGCAATATATATATATAATGAGTACCATATATCGGATGACATGAGTGAGCACCGCGGTGCCAGATCCATTAGGCGTTTCTTGCCGTTCATAACCTCGGCACTCAATTCTGTCTTCTTCCTTTTAGCCGATTAATCAAATCGCAATCAATAAAAGTATGTTGTGGAGACTTTTCATGGTATATATAGGTGGGTATATTCACTCTTCAACTGAAATTTAATCACCATTTTTACCGCAACAATCTACAACCTTGGACGAGGATGCTATAGGCGCTAACCGCAGCTCTGCTAGTGAGCACTAGTAATAAAATGGGTTACTTAAAACCATTTGAAAATTGCTAATAGACTAATTGCTTAACGTTAAAAGCTCCTACACAACGTGTTTCTGAGAATATCTTAAATCAGCCATCACAGTTCGTCACTCGATGTACCGAGTGACAAATTCTGATGCACCTGCTCGGCCTATTTAACCAGTCGTTTAAGAGGCAAGAGTACTTGTTTGCTGTCATAGGGTATCCACCGTATTCTGGAGTGAGTAGGTGGCTGAGGTATTGGGATCCGTACTCAGACATATCCGGGGAGCCACATTTGCTCTAACGTGGCGGGGTCCCCACTGCTGAGCCTTTGACGAGACGACATGAGACAATAGGGGGCAACATTTTTGAATCTGCTGTCCTCTCATTCATTCTACCATTGTAATCTCATAATTACCGTGATATAGGATTGGTTTTGCGGTCTTCTCGTGATTTAGAGGCCGTGGCAGACGAAATTAGAGAACAAAAGCCCCGACCCCTCAGAACATTATTGTTAAATATTAGTGTAAAGGGATTTGAGAAGCCCCGTCACTCGTTGGGACGCGTGTTGTTTTACTGAAGCTCTTGATGGCTATTCCGTATATATTACGAGCTATCCCATCGACTGTAGATGGATTCGGGTCACTCATGTACTCAATTTTGATGATGTCGCAACAAGAAGAAAAAATCTTTAAGAATCAAAAATTAAATCAAAATAATATAGAGACACTGGCTATTGTATTCCGTGGGATTCTGTCAAACAATTGCATGAAACCATGAGACATAAGGAAACTTTACAAGTAGAACATCTTCATTGAGTCTTTAAAGCCATTCCTCCGGGACCACTGCCTCTAGGCTGCCGAGCTTGAAGCAACAGAGCCAACAGTCACCCCTAGCACCGAATACCCCTTGAAGGTGTTCTCTATCACTTCTGCAAGGTGGTAGTGTGGTTGATGTAGAGACATATTTGATTTTTTGACAATATTTTGGGTTATTTCAGCCAAAGTAAGATTCTTTGCCAACCCAGCAGGAACCGCAAGATCCCCACCCACCCTCCAGAATCAAATCTCATGTTACCTCTAGAAGAAATTCTTCATACGAAATATTCTGAATTGCGTTCAAATCTAGGAACACAATAAAGGAATTAATGAGAGAAGTGATGGTTACCCCCCTAAAAATGGGAAACTATGTGCGAAAAATTATCAATTGAGTGTCATAGTAGGATTGATATTGATCAGTAATATCCACGCCCCCCATATTGTAATTCCCTACGGTATATAGGGTGGGCATGGCACAGGGCGGGCACGGTATATAGGGCGGGCACGGCACAGGGGAAGTGTGGCTGTGCTAGTCTGAGCGCAGGAAGCATAGAACTGAAAACCTCTAAGTCCCAAACCCACCTAGCATCATCATCATCATCTTCATCATCATCATCATCATCATCCCTATCATTATGATGAACGAGCATTCCCCAGATTTATGTGCATACTCTTCTTTAAACAATTGTATTCCCCAACTTTTACAAGGCCATTGATGGAAAGGATAATTTGAAGATGTTATTGATGGAACTAGTTATTGATTGATGTAGCTGGTGATATTCGGATGGGGAGGAGAAATATCATCATGAAATTCCATGATACTCGGCACTTATCCTACCAGCTGGATAGGTTTTCTGAGATATCCTGATATTCCAGGTAACTTATCTTTTTGCCCAGAATCATGTGATTTTACTATTTCTTATCCCTAAAACAAGGATGACCTATCCCGTTTACACCAAAACGATTGTACCATAGGGAATTGTACTCATTGAATGCTACAGAAATATTAAGATCTTTCTTAACTTGATCTTCAAATTCAGGTAGCGCTCGCTTGTAATTAGTGCTTTTGAGGCCTGGTCGATTGCGCTCTTTTGGAAATCTTTTTGCCCTTACCCATTACCCATAAGAGGATGGATGGTTGTCATTATTGTCATGGGCGTATTATCAAACCAGAAAAGGACTCCAACATCCTGAACGATAGCACCTACTTTAAAGTCATATGGTACTTTTCCAACATCTTTTGTAGGAACAGCTAAAATAGGAGGAAAATCTTTAGAAGAGCATCTGGCTGTGCAGCAATTGAGCTCCAATGTTGAGTCGACTCCGCAGCGCAACAAAAAGCGGAATACTTTCATTGTAATTAGTTAGGGTTGAAGCCCATCATGTTTCCAATAACCCTCAATCTATGGCGAAGAAAAAAGGTCCATATATATATACACCCCTAACCAGACCTTGATATCTCGTGCTGCCACATATTTCCAGTCCCTTCCGGAGCTTGGCAACAGGGACTCCTTACGCTTGGCGTCTGCATATGTCTTGGTATTAAGAGTAATAGTCTCGAAGCTCTTTTCTGTCTAGAAGAACTTGAAAACTGAAGATGGTGAAACACCACTGTCTTTCCTTCCTGACCCCTCTAAGTGATGCAACGAGGGCGGCAACCGGTTGAGCTCCTTATGAGTAGGGTGATTCCCAGCTATGGGGGTGTAATCAGGTACCGCTGGTAAGTTAGAGAGGAGGGAGGTAGTACCATCCGCGGGTCTCGCCACCGAGTGATATTTGATGATCGATGGCCTTTTGATTTTTGCTTTCTTCACAATAGAATAAAGAGGATTTGGAGGGAGTCCATCGCTTGGAATCGATTCCGGTACATATGAAATGCTTCCTGACCGTGGGCGCAGTGTTCTCTTATCCATAGGAGGTAGGTAGAGGTCAACTCCTGGGGGGGTACTGGAATGTTTGCTACTGACACATTAGCTTTAACTACGAGGCAGGGCAGGATTGTTGCATACATCTGAGGTATATAGGGGAGTAATAGAGGAGATTCTAGTCTTTAGAATGATCCAACATCCGTCAAGAATCAATGGAGCTATGGTGGTTATTGTCTGGGTATCTATTTTGTTTCTGTTGTTGGAGGGGAGGAGAGGGCCCCGGCTTTGTAGTGATAAATATACTAAAAAGATACTTGTAATTATCTAATAAATAACTGGAAGGCCTAACTACATAGTAAGGTAATGATGACATAGTTCTATGTAACAATATAAATCTTTTACAACACGGTTGCCAAGTGCGTACATATGACAAAAAGTTTGGTACACGGTTGAACCAGAAAACCCTTTTTAGGGCCGATGGGATAGGAGCACTCTCTAGGGCGCAACTTCCATGTCGGTAGTATTCCCCTTTAGCCTCGTGTGGTAGTTGTGAGAGTAACGCAATGGATCTCTGTGAAAGGCATCTTGCGAGGCTGTTTCTAATTCTTGTAAAACCTATCCGCGACTAGGGTCAAGGGATACAGTATGTTGACGAAACCGACAGATATCCCACTGTCGCCCCGTTAGGAATACCCCATGATGGTTCCAAAAGCGTGGTCTTCCTAGTTCAATTTATAAGTGTCGACTATATTTGGCGAGTAAAAAATGGCGGTATGAATTGGCCCTGGTTACTGATAACCTCCGGCGCTGGATTCAACTCCCCCATCAATGCCCGGACAAGGGGGTTCATCTCTGGCATGATGTAGAAAGGAAGACGCCTCTAAGTTATATTTATGTTATCTGTTCTGGGATATTGGGTGTGCCGTGGCAAAAGAAAAGTCGATGTAAATCGTTGTTGACAAGCCCGAAACCCTTGAAACTGTGATAACGGTTTCCCGAATATCAGATAAAGTGGCTGACATGACGAACCACAACTAACACTTCTGGCTCAGATCTAATTAATATCCGCTAATGATCGCACTTCGTGTACTGCATCTCTAGATTGTAACAAGATGGCCAAATGAATACCGGAATTGGGTGCGGCTGCATACCCACTGCCACAGATAGTCACAGATGTCGTAGGATCACGCGCATGTTGATATATCTGTACCTAGAACATCGGAGGATATTCCGCAGTTATCGGCGATGATTATGGTTTCACTGTCCTATCAGCCTGTTAGCATAGGTTCTGGTTTGTGTGGGAAAAATAAGAAGTTTGCTCAGAAAGAGGGAATTGAACTGTTATTTGTAGATGCCGAAGAAGTTGTAGGCAGTCGGGGGGTTTTGCAGGAAATTCTATGGATTCCGTACGCTGTTAATCATTTATTTGTGCTAAGACGCCTTGTAATATCGTTGGTTAGGCTTTCTAGGATGCTTTCTCTACTGGCTGGTGTTTCGTCGGGGTGCGTTGCAGCCTTGTACACACGCGTTGTTTCAAGACCTGAATACTCTGTACGAGACGGCGGCGTTGTTTAGACGGTGGTGGGCGCCATTGGCTTCTTATTGCAAATCTAGTTCTAGTAGTATTGCGATGTTCGCCCACCTCCGCCTAAATACGTAGATTAGCGAGACCAATCGCGAAAACCCGTTAGTATTTATTGCCTCACAGATCATCACCCGGAGGCGGGGGCATCATGACAGATCACTCATCATCAGGGTTAGGGTTATGGACAGAATGGAAGGAGTGAAGCTCCAAGAAATGCCCTGGAGGCCATAGACATTCATCTCGAGCTAAGTGATCTGAATTCAGGGTGGCACGGTGCGGCACCCACACAATGCTCAACTGAGTGATACCCTATGGAGCGTGGAACTGGTCCCAGATGTACGCTCGTAAACTCTCTATTATACGCCTATTGTTACACTAGTTTCACAGTTCCACGTCCCTAAGGGGAATCTTATATCTCACGCTCCTAGTTCCTAGGAAAGGTTCGCCTTAGGGACGTGTAGTGGCTTCGCCACGGGCTGCGCCCCCTGTCTTCGACGGGTCCCCCCTTTGAACACAATATCAGAGGTAATCTAATCACTTGGCTTAGTTGCCCGGCCTTCAGCAAGATACATCATAATCTCCTTGTATTCAAATCTAAACACAAGTAGTAGTGGAACGTATCATGGGAAATCCGCTATCAAATGGCTTTTATAGTGAGCGAGCGAGCGGCAGCGGCAACTCGAGGACTAACAGTGCTGTAAAGGCAGCGAAGGAGCACAAAAGGGAAGAATACATAAGCACTTCGTGAACAATAGACATTAGAATTAATTATTGGTTACGAAGCCCTTTTCCATCGGCGGCATCGCTCGTAGAATACTAGGGGGACACCCTCTCTGCTTCGCTTCGTGTGACGCCGTGGGCCTTCACCCTCAAAAACCAACAGCTACATTACGCACACGCAGAAATAATACTAAATCACAAGTATCAGTATACTTCCGCGCTCACTCATGTTGGGTGCAGAAGAAAGTACTCACCCCTCGACCCTTACCCCTAACCGAGCACCTGGTAACTTAGAATGGCGCCATCCATCGTCAACGCAAGGAGACTGTGGGCCTAAGTCAAGCTCTTGTCCCAGAGCTTGTGCCATCCTGTCGTGATATCACTGGATAGTGTTGACTTCGTATGTGTTGCTGTGAGTAAAGTGTGTGTCCTTTCGCCCTGAGTGTGAGTTTTACGGGGATGGAGGGAAGCGGAAGCGAAGGGGGATTCACCTCCTATATATACTCTCCAGTGGCCGCGTGCCGGGCAACCCTTCGGATACAAAACCCTGCAGTGCCACTATACCTCTTTGAGGTGTGGCTACCTGTTGTAATTGGCGTTGCTTCCCAGCACAGTCAACCATTGTGCCTAGGACTATATATGTCCGGTATACATATATGTGACTTTCTAATATGTCTATATAAGGCACCCCTTTGTACTCAATATTGTTAAAAGCAACGAAGTCTCCATACTATACATTTATTACTATTTCAAAACTACCACATCATGCCCCGCCGAGTGGTGCTCTATGGGGTGTGGGGCTAGCTCCAGCAGTTCCAGATGTACGCTCGTAAACTATGTATTATACGCCTATTGTTACACTAGTTCCACAGTTCCATGTCCCTAAGGGGAATCTTATATATCAGGGCTCTTCTAGAGCTAGGAACCTGATGCCTTACGGACGTGAAGAGAGGTAGATGAAAACCCAACCCAATCAGGCTTCCTGTGTCAATAAAAGTATCAGCAACCTAAAAACACATGCAACTTACGTTATCGAGCAGTCGCGTCATCGAGCACTATAGCGTCACGTGAACCTACCCCGTTAGCGCCGTGGCGGGTCCTGTGAACATTTTGAGCTGCCTTCGTCCAATAGCAGCGGGCCCGGCTATGGGCAGGCCGTAACTCGTCAGAAGCTCGTTGATCCTGTTGGCTAACCGATGAAAAGAAAAGTCAGCAGACAGAGTTACTAACGAACTCAGTTAGTGACTACTCACAGCTCATTGCATCGATTGCTGCCCAATCCCGAGGGAAATTTTGAACATCTCGATTTTGTTTGTCCCGTAATGGGCTCAGTAGTGTCGATGGGTGCATTGCGTAACCGTTCATATGTCTAGCCATCGAAGTATACTGCCTGAACATGCACGCATCAGCAAGAATGTAAACATGTTACTAACCTGGCATATCCACTCACATAAAATCCAGACGGGCATCCATCGGAACGAAACGAGCATCCATCAAATTGAACCCTGCGTTGACGTTCTGTGTTACAGTCGCGACGTCAGGTGTTAAGGTCCCGGTGGCTTCGAGTATGCGTGCACCAGCACCGAAAGCGGGGATATCCCTCATTCTCTCGAAATGAGTAGCCAGTGATACATGCTTGCGAGAGGCATCATTCAGGGCCTCTGCAATAGCGGCGAAGTCAGGCATTTGTTGGTCCCCAGCAGCTATATCGTCTAAGCTAGACATCACATAAATGTTGATTTAGTACATAGTAGGTGGCGCTAACCACCTCTGTGCCTAAATATTTAGCTCTTGGCGGCCGTTCTCAGCCGACCAATCAAATCACGTTAAAAGCGCGCTAAAATGTCTCACTGTTATACTTTCTGTCGTTAGCGTGCATATATGGTGTGGTGCGTCTTAAAGGTGACATGTCGGTATTTCAGCTGGAACAATCTTGGCTTCTCAGAATGCTCTCAAACCAATTAGAGCATCGTAATCCGCAACTCTGTAATGAAGGGGTATAAATGGGTATCATACTGTTCCACTTCACCAGGTCTTGGCGATTTTTAAAAAATAGGTAAATGGCATCGCTAATAACTTTTCAGCAAGACAAGATATCAAAAATCTGTCTGATAAAAGTATTTACTATCACTAGACCTACACTTCTATCAGACAGATTTCTAATATCTTATCTTGTTAAAAAGTTATTCGCCTTGCAATTTATGTCACCTTTGCATATATAGATTAAAACAAAAAACAAAAAAAATCATTTGATAAAACTCACGGTGTTTGCTTGGCGTTTAGAGACGACTTTGTTTTGTGGTGTCGAACGGAGAAGAAATTCCTCATTAATTTAATTACAAAGTCCGGTAACACGTTTTCCATCGCCATCGCTCTCCGTTCATCCCTTCCTACGATGCGTGACGTCATCCATCGCCACCTCGATAACTCGTCAACACAAAGGCGCTCCTAGGTACTCCGCGATTTGTCTGCGTCTTTCGCCGACCAAGGGATCTCCTGGCAGTGCGGGTAATCCCAAGTGAGCAGCAGCCGCCTGGCACTCGGCAACTATCAATCCGTAAGCATTGGATAACCCCACGTTGACCGGTGAACCTACCCGTCATAATTGAGAACGAGGCCTCCGTATCCGGCAACAGGGGATACTCGATCTGCACTCCCTGTGGATACTTGATCAGCTCATGGTCGCGCGCCCCGCTGTTGAGCAGCTTGATCGGCAGTAGGTCCTGTCTGGAATCGCTTACGGATTAGTTACGAGGATACCCGATGGGTAAGAGTTTACCTACTCCGCAAGGTTATGCTGGATATCGCCTTGTATCTGCTGGATGGTAGCTTGGATCTGTTGGAGCAATCGACTGATGGCACTGCCTTGCCCAACTAGCGGTAGAGTGGGAACCCTTGAGACCTTACCTATAGCCGCATTGACGTGCTGGACTAGGTTGTCGAAATCCGGCTGTGGGCCGAGGTTAAGCTCCTGCCCAAGAGGCTGTGCCATGCTGTCGTGATATCGCTGGATATTGTTGGCTTTGTATGTACAGCGAAAGCTTGTCATAACGGTACCTTCTATAAGGGTAATCTCCCTATAACGGTAGCACTTCTCGGTCCTTTTTGCCGAGCCTTCAGCACCAGCACCTCTCATATAAGGGTAATCTCTCTATAACAGTACAAAATTCCGGTCCTGGGTGTACCGTTATAGCACGCTTTCACTGTATTGCTTTGAGCAAAGTGTGTGTCCTTTCGTCCTGGGTGTGAGTTGTAGTGGGGATGGAGTGAAAAGTGGAAAGAGTGAAAGGGGGAAGGGAGGGGGGATTCGCCTCGTACTCTCCAGTGGCCACGTACCGGGCAACCCTTTGGATAGGAAATGTGGCAACGGGTGAAACATGAGTGCAGGGATACGAGGAAAGATCGGCCGGAAATCATACTGTGACTAGAACTACATGTAGACTGTATACCTTAGATCCTTTTGTCTTTTCCATGAGGACCCTAATCGCTTGGCGTGGTCACCCAACGTTCGCCCACAAAAAAATGGTGACGAATATAGATAGATACACTAAAATTGAGAAAAAGAATCTCGCGGATGGGCGACAAACAAATAACCTGGCCAAACACCAGACGCTAAACAAAACAGACTAAGAATCCATCCATTCAGACCGACGCGGATCCTACCTGTCAATGCAAGTAATCAGTAACGTCGCTTACTCCGTCGCTACCGCAGAATATAACTATCGGGTAGAACTAACATTTAGCCCATCCCAGCCTAGGTTTCCAATATGCCACATCGCATATATTAATCTTCCAAGGCACACCGCTAGGTATGTTCTCGAGGAATTAGCTATAGGCGATACGCCCCGTAGTCATCAACCATCACTCGGTAGAGTCACGGACTCTCACTCGCTAGATACACTCCTTCGTTAACTAGATCGACCACCTGCCCTCATAAGCTACTTTCAGCTGGGCATTGAGGATAAATTGAAGCAAAACAGCCGCTATTGGCCACATTGGCTCACGTCCGCCATCCATAATTAGATAGTTCATGGTTACCGTGTACATGATCCGACCGGACCACATGGGCGCATACATATCCTCCTCCCGTTAATCACGCACAGAAAAACGCGTGGAAATGGCGAGTTATGATTCAACGGCTATCCTAGCACAAAAGGAAGACGTTCAAGATAAGGATAAGGCTCACATGACCGGAAAACTCTTGGTATGTATTTAGGCATTGTGGATGGCTGTCAATTGTTTATGTCGGAAGGTTGCCGATGCTGTTGGAGAGGACAGATAGTGTCGGCCCTTCTAGACAGGTTCCTACCCTTATCCAATTGGTTTATGTCATGTTACCACTGTACTATGTCTTCATCATCACATGGCCATTCATGTACTTCATCTGGTTTCCATCCCTTGGAGCTACATGTGGGATCGTATATGGCGCTGTGCCTGTCAGAATAAGACTTGCAGTATTTCCAGCCGTCACAATAAATATAATTCTTTTCAGTCTAACGGCCAAGCCAAGGCAAATACGTCGCTGGTCAGGGCTGGGTGCTACAAGATAGAACCGTTCGCGAACTCACCCATAGTTCTTACTTAACCTTCTTTTCTACAAAGGATAGTCCCCATTAATTCACGTAATCGAGCTTGTTGACCTCGAACAAGTCACACTAGTGCTTTCGTATCACTTCCGTGGGCACCTTAACTGTTTCTTGAGCCTTGCCGGGGCCGTTTTATAGCATAAAGCCAGGGATGGGGGAAGGAGAGGGGAGTAAGAAGATGTAATGACCCCGGCGAGGGCGAAAAGGATAGTAGGAAGACAGAAACCTGGTACGACGCCTCATTCATACAGGACCAATTCCCAATGATGAACCGCTGCTAGGGCTCTTAATGAATCATGTATCACTCCGGGAGCTCGACCTGGAAACCGGCAATTATCACTCTAAAACAACGGTCGGAGAAAATGGTTATGGGTCTGAGTTAGAGCAATTGCGTTGAGTTGGTTGTGGTGGGCGGGGGGGACAAACACGTTCTGGGGACGGCGATAAGTCCACCTCCCCAACCCCGGAGGTCAGCTCCAACAAAGCAAACCCTTTCAAATATATATTCCACCATACTACGACATACATAATGGATCAAACAACAACGAAGAAATAAATTCTACTTTCATTCCTACCCTGACCCTACGACTTCCACTATTCGATGAGTGAACATAACCCACGCCAGTCTGACACTGACCCCGAAAGAAGATAAGAAATCAATTATAGAGCTATGTATATTGATCTTGTGCGCAAACTCTAGCCTTCATGCCCATTTGGAGGGGGGATGGTGTACCTCCAAGGTGTTTTCGTCTTTGAGGCCAAGGTGAAGAGTTTGGGATGCGGGGACCTAATGGTACACGGGCCAGATCCAACTAATGACAGAGTCCTGGTGGGCTTGGGCCGGCTGTGGGGCTATGGTGTCTGCGGAGAGCTCCCGAATGGATAGATTACAGGAGATCTAAGAAAGCCCTAAAATAAATTCATTACCAAGCGGTGCCTAAAGTAAGCCATACCTGACATAAAGAACTCTCACGCCTTGTCTACTCAGAGCCCGGTTTCCGAGCAGGCGCCACGTTGCTCTCATGACTATTTTCTAGTCGCGTCGGCGAACACCAAATCCACTACCTACCTGTCGCCTTAGGTACCTGTCAACCGCCGCGGGCTACTCGTCCCGCGTATCGCTATCTACAAAGTCCTCATTGTTTCCCGGCCTCCGCTAGAGAAACTGCCCACACAGAGAGTAATGTAATCGCAAGATTTCGTCAGGGGCGGTACAGAATGCCAAGGCCGGGTGATGACTCGTGATGCATTTCCCGCGTTCTGAGGTTTGCGTACACCATAGCTAAGCTAGATCTACGTAGCCATTATCTATCCACTTGCTACAGATTTCCGTCAACCTCATCTTATACGTATCTATACGCCGCTCCCAATATAACGACACACCACACAAATCTCCCATCGCGGGGTGGCCGGGAATGCGACGACTCACAGGAGGCGCCTATAATTATTCATCAAATGCACTCCAGGGCGCCCACGAAATCCAACTGGATCCTGCTAGCTATAGAGCTAAATCACACAAGCCCCCTCTGAGATGCGAAAGTGTAGTCATGCATTCTCACTCAGGCAGGTGATCCATCGAGGACGGTAGAGAGCTGCAGAATCATAGATGCTCACTCGGTACCGGATGTGTTGGGATTATTATTGCGAGCCGGGGAAAATATATCCTCCTTGTAATAATTGTGGCAAGGTCTAGGCCACTCTTCTATTATGTCATTACTATTGTTTGCCAAGGCTATTATTGTTATTAAAGGGCTATTAAATTCCCTCCTGTATTACTTGAGGACATGACAAGAATTATATTCGCTGCCAGAGTCAATATTTCAAACATCATGTCCACCCATAGTACATGTAGTTCTTCCAGACCAAGACTCTTACACCCGTCCCCCACACCTCCTGGGGCGACAATCAGTGTAACATTAGCGAACCGCCACCACCTCGCCCGCCACCAGCACCAACCTCAGCATGATGCACGGTAAGCGTAAAGTAATAGCTTGTACTATGAACTCAATGCCAGCTAGCAACTAGGTGACATCAGCTGCTGCGGGGCCATAGGTGCTGGGGGCTACGGACGACTGGGCGATCGGTGGGCATCCAAGGCCAGCTCAATGAATTCGGACACACAGCAATCAATATATATATAGACGGGACTTGGACCCGCACCGAACGCGGGAGCGCCGGGGAACAGATCTATGTTTTTCTGGCCTCACGCATACCCCCGGAGGCCCGTCATGCGGGACAAAACAGTGTGCGCACGAGCAGTAGGCTACATGGGATTGCTGAGGCCGTTACCTGAGGTGCCGCGCAGGGTCTCAGCACGATGCGGCACTACCCGAGGCGACACGAGGCGCGCCAGACACACTATACAAATTAGACACTTGTAGCTTGTAGAGGGAACCCTTGCGCCTATAATCCGTTCTCGGCCCCAAGACGGGTTAAACTCGTACCCTTGAACCGCGAGCGCCATTATGGGAGGCGTCTGTATAAGGGGTGGGAATTAAATTCGGTGTTGCGTCTTTCTTGGCATTAGGCGTCAAGGTCTATGTGCGAGTGATAACCGATGACTATAGCGTTACCAACATACATTGCTTAATCCCGCACCCCCGAGACGGTGTAAAACACCACACTACGCATATCCGACTTACCATAGAGGTACAGGGGACATGGGTCTAGAAGCACCGCTGTGCATCAGTATTTCGTTGGCAGTTCCATCACTTCGCCACGAGGGAAAGGGACCCTGTTAACTGTGACGGCAAGAGGTCGCTTGGTAGATGAGACAGCCATAGAAGGCGACCTCCCCAAGATAGGTGGGCTAGAGATTGTCCAGAGCCTTGTGGTTTATATCGTGCGAGAGGGCCACAACGTTATAGAAGTGTAGTAGAGTGCATGCAGGCTTCACCGGGGCATCTATACCCAGTTCTTCAATGGTATTGCACACTCGAGATTTCGTACATTGCATGGATAATGTGACATACCTAGCCCCTCCGGAACGACGCCCAGGAAGTTTCACATAGCGTCTAACAATCTCAGTTGGTATTGACAAATGCCACCTATATAGGAAATTGATGAACTAAACAGAAAAAAAAACTACCTATATAGGAGAATGCCAAGGAAGTTCATATCCCAGTAATATCTGATGATTAAGTCATGTTAGAGTTGGTGATGGGAATTCCGTGATACCAATCTATTCGAGGGACTATCACGCCAGTGAGAGTTTCAGTACAGTATTTAGTTTTGTAACAACTTGAATTACCTTTCCTTATTGGCGGGGTGGGTGATCCGATAATACTGCAATGTGTCACGGCGTCATTCCGGGTTGGTTATGCACGTAGGAATTTGAGGTTAGGAAGGATATGTGGCTTGCGTTATGGATATCGGGCTATACTATAGCGATCGGTTATAGACTTTGGGTTTCTTTCTTTAGGTTTCTATGAAATTCCGTGACACGATTTAGTCAGCTGCAAGATATGGGGGTATATATATCGGCTGAGATTCCCTTTGTTCTCTCTCTCCTTCTTTCCTTTCTTTCCTTGCGTGACCTCCTGTTATCTACCTTTCCTATAATGTTTCTGTCCTCGGTTTCCTCTTTAGTTTCTTTCGTATTTAGTCTCTATTAAATATACTTGGTTGCTATACCCCCGATCGCCCCTGAACCCCTTATTAGTTGTGCCCCTTGGTAACACCGTGTCCTGAACCTGTCCGCCTCGCTTATACGCCAGGCCTCCTGATCCTGCACCCCGTTCCTGTTTATGACCGTAAAACGAGCTCTCTACTGGTACCTCCGCGCCCACGTATTCGTCAGAGAAGCCCTGTGGACTCTTTACCCAACCCTGCTCCTACTCGGATAACTCCCCAGCCCTGCCACGTAACAGAATGTCACATCATGTTCTAAATATGTCAAAAAGTGGATCTCATCTTGCAATGCCTGGATTTAGAAGAATACAAATACATAAAAGCACATCAGCAAACCTGCATGGTCTTCTCAGACGTTAACGGCGCTCAGGGCGCTCAGGGCGCTGTTAAGACAAACTCCATCTCCGGAGGTCTGACCTTACCTCAAGGCGTGCGTGGGCGAAGATTTGTACGCTATGACCCTCCTGACGCATATCACTCTCTCCCAGCGTACTCTGTGTTCCCCTGGCGCTGTACCTCTCTCCTGATACCCCCTGGTGTATTGTTAAATGCTCCTGAAGACATCGAGATACCCCTGGCTTCACCTGAAGGATATGGAATCAACCTGGAGCCGCCTGACGCTCTCACCCCCCACCCTGAATTAATAGCATACCCTAGACGCCCTCAAATAATATTCCTATTGCACAACGCTCTCATAGTACTCACGATACCTCTGGTAACTATTGGTGGTTGAATTCCGCTACTAATAATACATCCACGTCCACCAATCTCTAAACACTCAATAATATAAACAAAAATAATAAAAATAATAGTAATATCAAGCGTGCAGTACACATCATGCCTATAGGCTTCCAAAAGCTCAGAGAGCTATTGCGATATCTTGAAGGAAGTTGCTCTTCTCATTTATCTCGCTCGAGATCCTGTTTATCCTGCTCTGACTCAACCGGGAGCTCCTGTTCTTCCTCCTCCTCCTCAGACTCTCCCCAGATATCGACGTGAACTTCCCGCAGCTGGGCGCCAACAATATCCGGATCAAGACTGTCCTCATCGTTAATCCCCTGTGATGCCCCTGGAGTCACCGTGGTCCCCCTTCTAGAATTCCGGAATGCTGCCAGATCTGCAGCGAGAGCATCATCATCTCCCTTGAGACCTTCTACTGGTATTACCTCCAGCACGACGCCCTTCTTGTCTCTTATCTATTTCCAAGGTTAGTATGTTTCGGCAACATCATTCTGGTATAAAAAACTACCATATCCTGAAGATTTTCCTTAATCAACTCTAGCATTCCAGCCTGATTTTCCGGTGTCCGGTTTATCCATGTGTTTGTCATTCTCTTGAATGTCTCTGGGGTGCACACCACATCAGTATGAGCATTCCCGATAGCTCCCTGAGCGGTGGCCATTACTTACTCACAACCGTCTCATTCCCGGACTGAAAATGGTCTGGTTTCACGTAAACCCCTGTAGACCAGGCGCACAACCCATGCCAAATTGCAGTAGCCACCAAACAGATCAGGGTAGGGTTTATTCGCTCGAGAAATTCGGGATCTCTGACTCCTCGCATCCGGATACCTTCGAAGAATTTATAATATAAAATATCAACCATCTCTGGTGCTAGGAACCGGCAACGATACTCCTAATAGCTGTGAGAGTTATACTCAATGCCCTGGTGGGTATGTGGAATTCCCACCTCGTAGTGATCCGGATGGCTGATGAAACGGTCATTCTTCAAAAGATACTGGACACGGCTCGCCCGTTCGCGCGGTGTTGAGAGCTTAGCAAACCCATAAGAAGATGAGTCGGCGAGCCGCCCTTTCACTTCATGCATCAAATGTGAACGAACTCGGGAGTGAAGACTTCTGACCTATGCTTGGTTAACATCTCTCAGAACATTGGGGAGTGCTGCTAGAGCATTTGGGAATGTTGCTAGAGCACTTGCCTGCTTAATGATGATCTCATCGATATCTGTTTTACACCCCACAGTGTTACTAGCCTTTTTCCACATATTTATTGATAGAACCGTTAGTCTTGCCGCGCACGGGAACGGTTCACGGAGAAGAGTATGCTCCCCGATCAATAAACTACACTCGCGTTCTACTCTCTGACCCTCAAGGGATAATACACTAGCACTCCTGGAACTTTGCGCTTTGCCTGACTGGTTTTTCTGAGAGCTCCCAGAGCTATCGTCAGTGCCTTCTTGGGATAGGCTTGGATAAGGGTAG
This sequence comes from Morchella sp. 2018-W16, assembly GCA_024713755.1. Classification (NCBI taxonomy): domain Eukaryota; kingdom Fungi; phylum Ascomycota; class Pezizomycetes; order Pezizales; family Morchellaceae; genus Morchella; species Morchella sp. 2018-W16. The sequence continues at coordinate 750,884 of JAMGYY010000026.1, read as the reverse complement.
AGAGTGCTCGGAGGGAGCATATCTTGAGCGACCGGAGAAGCGTCGTAGTCGTATTGTGTCGCTCGAGGGACCGAGGAGGCCTTTCATGCGCAGGGGTATAAGAGATGGGGATCCGAAGACACAAGAGGAGGAGCCTTTCCCACACCACTATCACCCACTGGGCGCGCCAGAGAGGCACGGTACTGCCAGTATGGAGCCCAAGTGCGGAGTTGCAGAATCCCTAGTAAACGAACCCGTTTTCGACCCTGAAAATAACCCCCGGAGCGTCAAAGCGCCGGCACAGTCGCTCTGGACACCGGTGGGTATATGAGGGGGCAATAGTGCGAGTTTGGAGTCAATCGGACCAAAACTGAGTGATCGGTGGAGGTAACGAAGAAGCTGATGCTGGTGGCGCCCAGGGGAAGGTAAGACTATCCGACACCTCCGGTACCGATCGGTATCCGTCCTAATGTTGAGCCCTGCTCCTTGGTGATAGATAACGATAATGGGAAAGAGTTGGCGAGCGAAGTCGAGCCCGGTACCAGGGGGTTATCAGGTAGGCAGATCCCGAAGACTCCTCATGACCACTGACGAAGGCTGAGTGTGTGACGGGGCTCTGCTTCTACTAACAAGAGTGTAGGAAGCAAGAGGGCCGGTAGAAGATAGAAATTAGGTTTAGAGAGTAAAGATTCTTCTTGGTAGACTTAGAATAATCTTAAGGGTCTTCTCCCGCTTGTTGCGACTCATGATGGGAAAAATCTGAACAGATGGGCGGAAACGGAAATGAGTACTTATACTCCAAATTTCTCTGCTTTCCTGCATTCCATCGTTCTTACTAAGTTCCGGTGAAAACTCTGCTTTTGGAGCGGAAACAATTCCTCCGCTACCCCGCTTCTCCCTAAGCGCTAGCTTAGCTAGAGTAAGCACCCTTAGCCAGGGTCAAGGATCACCTGCAGCCTGGCTGTCACACAGCTCCGGGCCTGCATTAGATGAGTCTCCGCTCAGGTGGTCTTCCCTAGGTGGCTGCAGAGCTGAAACACATTGTAGATTATTCCGGGCATAACCTCTGCCGCTTGCAGCAGGGCTATTCTTGCTCAGAGGGATACTGGAGATGTCCGGCACTTAGAGACCTCTCTCTAGCCGGCCCTCTATCCGTTGACAAGGCCTAGACTCGTCAGCCTATCCTTTCATGAATAGATCTCCTCCCTAGCGGTCAGAAGGTAGGTACACTTGTAGCAGGTTGCGGTCCTCACCACAGGTACTTTTCCTATCACTGTAACTGCTGAATTCTATCAATGACTCTGGGCCTATAACAGGCCGGGTGAGAACTATTCTCCTAACCGCTTGTGGCTCTGTTATACTACTCCCTTCTCTCAGGATCTTGGTCTCCAAGATTCAGTAACAATTTTTCATCCTATTTACAAGAATTTTCGTGACTAGGTACAGATAAAGAATTTCAAGGAATTACTCTCTAGAGCCGCTTGTCTCTAGGTTTCTTAGGGTACCTCATGTGAAAATCCCGGAGGGCTTGCTCAGCACTCTCCTGGAGATGTTCATAGGGTTCCCATGTAGCATCCTCGTTTTCATATCCTTCCCATAGCACTAGGTATTCTACTCTTCTCCTAAGCCTATTGACCCGGCTATCTGCTACTTCCCGGACCTGCCAGTTCTCTTCTCCTGCAATCTCCTCTGGTTCCGGGGGGGGAACTCTTCTCTCCGGGTCTACTGGTGATCTATAGGGTTCTAGGAGAGACGTGAAAGACCGGGTGTATAGCCATCTGAGGAGGAAGGGAGAGCTTGTAGGCACGGGTGCCTATAGCTTCAATGACCTTGAAAGGTCCCATCTTCTTCTGATCTAGCTTTCCCATTGGCCGCTTTGTTTGCACATTGCGCCGGTCTAACATTACTTGCCTGGCTTGATCTCCGGAGGTTCCAGTGCATGTTTATCATACCACCGGGCCATCCTGATCCTAGCCTTTCCCAAATTTTCTTGCATCATTTGCCAGATAGATTCCCATTGAGAGATCATGACCTCACTTGCTGGGTTGCTAACTTCAATACCTTCCCGGGGGGCCGGCCAGTTAGTCCTGGGTTCATAACCATAGTTGGCATAGAATGCCGATACTTTGGTAGACTCAGAGACCGCCGAGTTGTAAGCATACTCTGCCAGAGGCAAGAGATCTGCCCAGTCATCCTGTTGATATGAACAATAACTCCGCAGGTAATGTTCCAGGGTCTGGTTAACTCTTTCTGTTTGGCCGTCTGTTTGGGGGTGGAAAGAAGTAGACATCTTCAGCTTCACATTGAGGAGGCTCATGAGAGACTGCCAAAAATGAGAGAGAAACTTGCTATCTCTGTCCGAGACTATGTCATCAGGTAACCCATGGAGTCTCCAGACTTCCTTCAAGAACAATCTAGCCAGATCTTCTGTTTTATTGAGTGTAGGGAGCGGGATGTAATGGGCCATCTTAGAGAAGCGGTCCACTATTACCCAGATCTTGGTAAATCCCTTAGACTCCGGTAATCCTACAATGAAGTCCATTGAGATGGAAGTCCATGGCCGATAGGGTATCTCCAAAGGTTGGAGCATACCAAACTTCTTGTGCCGAGATGTTTTGTTCCTCTGACAACTGTCACAGGAGCGGACATACTCTTCCACATCTTGATCCATTTTAGGCCAAAAGAAGTTATTTTTCACCCGCTCTAGTGTCTTAAATTGACCATAATGTCCAGCCACTTTAGAGTCATGGGTATCGGTCAGGATATCCATCCAGACTTCTTGTCATTTGGAATGTACCATCTATTCTTAAAGAAGATAAGGCCGTCCTTGACAGACAAGTTCTGGTCCAAATTAGGTCTTCCTTCAACCAGAGAGCGGTGCACTAACTGCCAATCCTTATCCAATTTGACAGCTTCATACAAGCGGTTCATGAATGAAGATTGCAACTGGTTGACTTTTACTGCCGCTAATCTAGCAGGGTCTAAAACCAATTGACCTGGCCTAAAAAACATCTGCGGCTCCGGCTGCAGTGGTTCACTCCCCTCTCCCAGGCGGTGATCCCAGCGCCTAGATAGCACATCAGGTTTGCCATTCTTCTCTCCGGGCCTGTAGACAACTTTAAAATTGTAGCCTGCTAGGTCCTCAGACCATCTAGCCTGCCGTCTAGTGAGAACCTTGGTAGAATTAAAATACTCCAAGTTCTTGTGGTCTGTGAAAACCGTGACCTCGTGCTCACAGGACTTTAGCATGTGCTCCCATTCCCGGAAAGAGGCTACAATAGCTCCCATTTCCTTGTCATGAATGTCATAGTTGATCTCAGCAGGAGAGAACTTCTTAGAATAAAGCTACCGGATGTAGTTTCCCATCATCTCCATACTGAGAGAGCACCGCTCCTTTAGCAAAGTCACTGGCATCAGTTTCAACCACTGTTCTCCTAGTAGGGTCAAAATGAGCAAGCACCGGAGCGCTAGTAAACCGGTCCTTCAAATCCTGAAAGGCCTGTACACAAGCTGCGGTCCAATGCCATTTCTTACCATCTTGAAGGAGATCAGTTAGGGGCTTGCAAATTCTACTGAAGCCTTCAATAAAGCGCCGGTAGAAGTTGGCAAATCCTAGAAATGCTTGGATCCCCTTAACATTTTTGGGTTCCGGCCATTCCCTAACTGCCTCAACCTTCTCTTCTGACATTGACACTCCCTGATGTGAGATGTGATAGCCCAGGTATTCTACCTCCGGGGCATGGAAGGAGGTCTTGTCAATGGATGCACATAGCTTATTCTCTGATAGCCGCTGCAAGACCTTATTGACAAGATCAACATGCTCTTCCATAGTCTCCGAGTAGATGAGGATATCATCAATATAGACAATCACTCCTTCATCCAGTAGTTCCTTTAGCACATCATTGATCATAGCCTGAAAGGCACAAGGGGCATTGCATAGACCAAAGGGCATCACATTGTACTGATACAGGCCATAGCGGGTTCTGAAAGCGGTTTTCCACTCATCTCCCTCGGCTATCCTGATCAAATTGAAGCCATTCTTTAGGTCTATCTTTGTGAAGACCCGGGCCTTGAACAACCTGTCTCTGAGTTCACTCATGATAGGTAGCGGGTACTTGTCCTTCACAGTGACCTTGTTCAAGCCTCGGTAGTCAACACAGATTCTCAACTTGCCGTCCTTCTTTGGTATGAACAATATGGGCGCCGCTGCCGGGCTATTAGATCTGGAGATCTTTCCTGTAGCCAACTCTTTGGTCAGGTACTCCTTGAGGGCCTTCAATTCAGGAGCGGAACATGGGTATAATGGGCCAAATGGGACTGTAGAATCAGGCAGGATCTTGATCTTAAGATCATTAGCAGAATCTTGAGGTAACTCCTCTGCCTTCTCTCTGCTGAATACATGTGCCCATTGCGGTGTACTTCAGGAATTCTTATTTCCACATTCACACCGTTCTCATCATGCCAAATGGCGCTACTAAATGGTACACTTCTTCCTCTTCTAACATTTGATAGATAGAGATCGGTTCCACAGTAGTGGCCGCTGGGAGACAGTTCTGCTTGCAGTAGTCACTCCTCCAGCTTATGGTATTGAGTTCCCAATTAATATCCGGGTTATGCTTCCTTGCCCAAGCAATTGGCAGGTAACCGGAGATTCCAGCTTCCAAAAGGCTACTTCCCATCGGAGTGTCTCTTCATGATCTCCCATGCTCATGTGGGCCGGGGTGAGTGTAATACTCTCCGCTTCCCATCATGACATCTCCTTGAGCATCATACATTGTCAGGGGTTGATCCCTCCGCACTAAGGGTATTCCATTCTTTCTGACAAACTCTTGGTTCAGGATAGGTCCTGTACACCCGGTGTCTAGAAGGAATTTCCCTTGGGAGCCTTCAACTTTACCCTTAATTGTCCAAGACAATTTGGCTTCTAGCACAGGTCTCTTGCCGTGCACTGGTAGGGGCGGAAGGCTTGCTTCTTCCCTTCTCCGCTTGGAGGTTTTCTCAGGGGTTGTTTCTCTGGTTCTCTTTAGGCCTTGCATTATAGAGTAGGTATGGCAAATAGATATGAGTTTCTTCTTGAAGGTTCACTGATGATGGAGAAAGAATGCGGCAGCTGCTGCTCTCTTTATACTTTTCCAAGTAAAGAGGCAATGCTATGTAGCAATCCCTTTCTCTGTCATTCTCCGCATTTCCGGGAACATACTCAAGATAACAAATATATATTCCAAATCGAGAAACAAAACCCAAACAATAATATGAAGAAATAATAGTATACATAGACTTTCTAGACAGACTCTACCAGATAATATCATCATCTGACCCTGCTCCGGGTTCAAAGATGAAGTCATCTATCCCTTCTGGAAGTACATTGAATGGTTGTTCTGCCGCTACAGCAGCAACCTTAGCTTTCTTTTCAGATGGTTCCTGGGTTTTATCCCCGGAGCCAGATCCTCTTTTCCGCTTTCTTTGTACTTTCACAGCTGCCACCCGGACAGTTGTAGGTTCCTTGGACCAACAAGTGGTCCATTTGTGTCTGGACTTGCCGCACTTCAAGCATACTTCAGCCTTTCTTCTTTCTTCCAGAATATCCCCCGGGATACCCTTCAGTTCCACAGCCTTGTCCTTAGATCCGGTGGTCTCTTTGGGTGCAGAAGAGCCCGAGGCTTCTTTCTTTCCCTTGGATTGCCGGGCCTTAGCATTGCTGGGTTCCTTCTGGGTCCTGGCCGGAGCTTTATCTGCTGCCGCCTGGTACCGCTCATGTGTGTGCCCCAGCTCTCTAAGAGCTGTGATCCTTTCCATCAAGGTCCTAGGCTTGGGATTGAAAAGAGCCCAACTTAAGCCTAGTTCCGGGAGGAGGGAGCCTTGGATCTTGTCATCTACCAGCTGTCCGTAGCGGTCTTCCACATCAACTGAATAATAGTATTCAGGAAGGAGTCTATTCCTTCCTTCTTGGTGTGGGTAAGGGTGTTCCATTGGGCTACCGCCTCATCCCTAGAGATGGCTTCACCAAAGGCTGCCCTAAAAGATTCCACAAAGGAATCCCATCACTTCCAGCGCTCGTCTAACCTCACCGGCCTTCCAGCTATCCGGTTGGCAGAGGCTTGGTCTATGGAGTTGTGATAAGCCTCATACCACTTGATTGCTGCCGTTCCTTCCATGAGATTCCCGGCATACCGGATCTTGACTTCTTCTTCCAGGAAGGACTGGCTCTCAATGGAGAATACATTCTCACATTGCCGGAGGAAGGTCTCCACCTGTTCTGCTTCTCCCTTGAATTTAGAAGGTGGAGGGGCCTTAGGTTCTCGGGCCTTGGTGGACTGAGGAGGGCGGGGCTGCTCAAGAGGTGGCCGATAACTGACCAAGAGAGCAAGCAGATCTTTCTGCTGTTTCTCCAGCTTCTTCTTGAGGTACCTCCGCCAGGCTTTCCTGTCATTCCCTTCTGGCTCCGAGTCTGAGCTGTCTGGATCATCTCCGGGGGCACCACCCTGGGCCACCGGAGGAGGAGGAATATTGCCTCCACTTCCACCTGGTACTACCGGAGGTGTGGGAGGAGGGAGGATCGGTACCTCCGGGGGTTCTGACCGACCACCGGGGTTTTCTGAGGGAGGGGGAGCTGGAGACAGAGGACTTCCTTCCTCTTCAAATTCTACCCCCTCAAAGCCGAGACCCAACCCTGAGAAGGGCTGTCTTCTCCTGGGAGGGGGAAGCGGTGAGGCTCCCACCTGAGGCATGACCACCGGGACTATGGGGCCTTGCTGGTGCCTGGGGAAGGTGGCGAACAGGGACTGCTGTCTTCTTGGAGCCCTGCTTCCTGCTCTGGAGGATACCCGAGAGGGAGGCCTGGGGGTCCCGGGCCTCGCTACCTGTAGCTTTCCCTCATTGATGGCTTTCTGGATCTCGACTATATAGTTGGGAGGGATAACCGGGTTGGACCATTCAATTTCCATGGCATCCGGGTCTAGGTCATCCTTCTCCAAAAACATCTTCAGTTCACCCTGAAGGGAATTGACCTGGTCCCTCATGAAGATCAGAGCTTGCCTCATGAGTTCAGTCTCCGCTTGCTGCCGCTCATGGATGAGAACAAGAGCCTGAGCTCCTTTGTTTAGTTCTTGCTGTAAGCGGTGCTGGAGATAGATTTGGAGTTCCTTAAAGAACTGTTCGTAGGTGACCGGGTCCAAGTCATCCCAGGCAGGCTCGCAGCCGGGAATGTAGGCTTGCAGTGCTGTCCTGGGTTTCTTGACCAACTGTATCTGTGCCGAAGCCTCCAGTTCTAAAGGTCTAGGTTGCCATTCAATCTGAAGTGGCAGTTCTGGGGCTGGTAGGGCGGACATCTTTTGGTCTTGGAGGAAGATAATCTCTAAAGGTAATTGAAGCCTTTAAGATTATAATGTGACGGGGCTCTGCTTCTACTAACAAGAGTGTAGGAAGCAAGAGGGCCGGTAGAAGATAGAAATTAGGTTTAGAGAGTAAAGATTCTTCTTGGTAGACTTAGAATAATCTTAAGGGTCTTCTCCCGCTTGTTGCGACTCATGATGGGAAAAATCTGAACAGATGGGCGGAAACGGAAATGAGTACTTATACTCCAAATTTCTCTGCTTTCCTGCATTCCATCGTTCTTACTAAGTTCCGGTGAAAACTCTGCTTTTGGAGCGGAAACAATTCCTCCGCTACCCCGCTTCTCCCTAAGCGCTAGCGGGTGTTTCCGGTCCTAGAGTAAGCACCCTTAGCCAGGGTCAAGGATCACCTGCAGCCTGGCTGTCACACAGCTCCGGGCCTGCATTAGATGAGTCTCCGCTCAGGTGGTCTTCCCTAGGTGGCTGCAGAGCTGAAACACATTGTAGATTATTCCGGGCATAACCTCTGCCGCTTGCAGCAGGGCTATTCTTGCTCAGAGGGATACTGGAGATGTCCGGCACTTAGAGACCTCTCTCTAGCCGGCCCTCTATCCGTTGACAAGGCCTAGACTCGTCAGCCTATCCTTTCATGAATAGATCTCCTCCCTAGCGGTCAGAAGGTAGGTACACTTGTAGCAGGTTGCGGTCCTCACCACAGGTACTTTTCCTATCACTGTAACTGCTGAATTCTATCAATGACTCTGGGCCTATAACAGGCCGGGTGAGAACTATTCTCCTAACCGCTTGTGGCTCTGTTATAGAGTGCATGCAGCAACGGGATGTAACGTGAGGGATTTATGAAACGAACATATGGACATGGGTGTTTGGGTTTTAGACATGGGTGTTTGGTTTTTTAGAATGGGTGTATAGAAACGTTTGGCGTTCTTGGCAGGTTTTCAGGGTCTTCGGGGTCTCGCATCTAGAATCATGTAATTGTAATAGTTAGTCCGCGAGACATTTGCGCGGGATATAAATACGGTGTCATTCTCCGACTTTGTTGAAATCATCAGCGACGAAGAAAGAGTCTTATCGATATAAAACATTCTATTCGATCTATATACATTATCTTTTCAGGACTTAGTGATTCCGAGAAAACTCTACTTGAACGCTTCGTCATAACTACTTCGTGGATTACCATTGAGGACTAGCAGTGGACGACCGAGAATTACAGTATCGCATCGACTGAAGAGACCTCGTTCCTTTCTACCTTTGTAGTTAGCGCTTCGAACTCCTAGCTCCTTACGAGACTGCCCGGGTTGTCTGGAGCGACACCCTAATAGTATATCGATAACTCCAAGTTCACCTGGAGTTTTCCGAGAATCACACTTCAAATCTACATACCTTTTATCCGCAATGGCTGCAAGGCTAAGCACTGTGGGAGAGGAAGACTCCGTCATGGGGGAATCTCCGTCTTTAGCGAGATGACAGCCAAGATCCACTATCACTGCGAAGAGCTGAGAAACGCTCGACCGGCCCTAACACAATAGATAGACTGGAACAATTCCTACAACACACGGCGAGATGGCGGATTGTCGACGTCATGGCAAAACCATATGGTACCAACTCCGAAAAACCCAGGAGAAGGTCCAGGCGGACAAAAGGATATCGAACATAGCTGCCCAGGCGGTAAAAACAAATCTCGACCGGCTGGCCGAGATGTTCAGAGAACTCGCCGAAAGCCAAGAGTTTGAGAAACAGCAAGCCGCCGCTATCTCGGCCATGGAAAGGGAAGCTTTGGAAGCCGCCCACCTCCAAACCCAACGGCAGCTACATGCTACCCAGGTAGAGATCGAGAAGCTCCGGGAGCAGGCAAAACAGTCGGTAGGAGAGGTCATCCAAAGCCAGAAGCTGCAAGCCCGAGGGCATCAAGAGCAGATGGCAGAAATGCAGAGGCAGATCGACCTACTCCTGACCGCCCACCGCTCCAACGCCCCAGATCCATCGATCTACCCTCCCGGTGAAGAAGAAGAGGAGTTTGTGGTTGGCGGAGGAAGAGCGCCGCCAGGAGGAAGTGATGGAGGAAGAGCGCCGCCGCCGCCAGGAGGAAATGGAGGAAAGAAGGACCCCTCGGATGACGGGTCAAGCCACCATGGAAGAAGGGCAGGAGGCGGGGGAAGAGGAAGACGGTCAGAGTCGCCGGAGGAAGATAGAGAACGGGACTCCTTGGCCAAGGTGCCCTTTGAATTCGACAACCCCAGAAGCCACAACCTACGGCACTGGCTCCTAGAATGTGAGATCTACTTCGAGCAACGACCCCGCAAGTTCCGGAACGACAAGCAGAAGGTCCTATTCGCGGGAACCTACACCCGAGGACTGGCTAAAGAATGGTTCGCCAACTACCATGAGGTTCACATGCGCGGACCAAACGGTCCGGACTTCTGCACCTGGGAACGCTTTAGACAGGAAATCCGGGGAAGATTCGTCAGCTCGCAGGAGGCGCTAGACGCCGCTTTCAAAATGGACCACCTCAGATACCAATCCAGCATCTCCGACTACCTCACCAAGATGGAGATCCTCAATCAACGAGCGCAGCAAAGCGGGGCAGCATATCGTAAAACATTGCTGACCGGCCTTCCCGAAGAGATTTGGGACCGACACTCAAAGTTTGAGCCGGCGGAAGACGATGCCCACTTTGTGGCTCAGCTGGACAGGGCAGGAAAGGCCCATGAAAGTTTTTTGGAGCAGAAGAGGTTGTTAGGGAACCCGTCAGCAAGGGCACCACCCAGGAAAGAGGAGAAGAAGAGACCTGGGTTCCAGATTAAGGGACGGGCCCAGGAGGGACAGAAGACAGAGGCCACTGGCAGTCGATCCGGAGGAGGGTCGAACACCCAGGGTAGCGCCCGTTCGAGCCAGGATAACAGGCCACTGCATTCCAGCTTTGACGAGGCCACCAAGGGCATCCCCAAGTCCCTTTTGGACCAGAGACGGACGAAAGGAGAATGTGCTTTCGCTGTGGTAGGAAGGGGTCACCTGTGGCGCTGGTGCCGACAGAACCCCAACTCGCGCTGCTGTCTCTGCTCTGGGCCAGAAGCGCGTCGTGAAGAGGAGGATGAGGAAATGAAGGATTCACCAGCTCCCCACCCGAGAAAAAGAAGAGGCACAGGACCAAGAAGAAGTCGGTTCTTGTGTAGCAGCGACGCCACATCGATAGGCCCAGCCTATGTTCGGAATTGGGGTCGAGTCAGAGGTGGATTCGATATGGGTTTTAGAAGGGACTCTGATGAGTCAGGTCAAGAGCTCCCCAAATTGCAATGTTGTCACTGACGGAGGAAAAACAAAATTGAAAAGAAAAGGCCGAAAGAGGGCGCGCGCCCTTCTCCGGCTTAAGAAGTAATTCATTTTTCGGTACGAAATTTTATCTAATGGGCCACTTAATTTGGCTGGTAAATTTCTATTGGGTTTTTAGATTTCTTATTTCCTTGTCGGGTTTTGTTGGATACCGGGGCAACGGGTCCAGTTATATCTTCTGCTTTTGTTTCTGCGTTTTCTGTCCCAAAGGTGAAAAGAGACGTCCCGGCCAGAGTTATGGGTTTTACAGGGGAAGTAATGGAAGGCACGGGACAAGCCTTTACTGTAATGTTGAATATTATTTCTGGGGGGCATAAGTCCGAGCTCTCGCCGAGATAGCACCACTACCTAGCGGCATTGGCGCCATTCTACCAGCGTGGTGGCTACAGGAGCACAAGCGGCTATTGCCCCAAATGGAAGTAACCTTTCATGGAGAATTTTGCAAGACCCGATGCTTCACTGACCAGAAAGAAATTTCAGTGGTTCTAGATGACGACGTACTGGATGATCCGGAGGCACTATTTATCGGCTCTATATCCGCGGACACCGGGGAAATCGACTTGAAAACAGTCATCCGGGCGATACCATCCAAAGCTCAAGCCTTCCTCCAGTCCGAAGCCGATAAGTTGCCACCGCACCGAGCCTCCGATCACAGTATCGATCTAGAACCTGGTCAGCAACCTCCCTGGGGACCCATCTACTCCCTTTCCGAGGTTGAATTGAAAGTCTTGCGGGAATACCTGGATAAGATGATGCGTCTAGGTAAAATTAGACCCAGCAAATCTCCGGCAGGTGCCCCCATATTATTTGTGAAGAAGAAGGACGGCAGTCTTGATGCATCGACTACCGGGGCCTGAATCGCGTCACCATTAAGAATCGGTACACTCTACCCTTAGGGGAGGAATTGAGAGACCGTATTTGGTGAAGATATTTTCCAAGATAGACCTCAAGGAGGGATATAACCTAGTCCGGATTAAGCAGGCGGCGAGTGGAAAAGCGGCGTTCAGAACTAGATATGGACACTATGAGTACCTGGTCATGCCATTTGGGCTGACCAACGCCGCCACCTTCCAGGCACTAATAAGCGATATCCTTAGAATTTCTGGACCAAGGGGTGGTAGCATACCTCGGCGACATCCTGATCTACAGCGACGAGGCGAACACGAGGAACTGGTCAATAAAGTACTGGACAAGCTCATCGAAAACAATTTAGTGGCCAACCCCAAGAAGTCTTTCTTTCATCAAAAGGTCATTGATTTTCTCGGATTCGTGTTAAGTGAAGAAGGAGTAGCAATGTCAACGGATAAGGTAGAAGAAGTCTTGAAGTGGGAATCCCCGGGGACCGTCAGGGACGTCCAAGTTTTTATGGGATTCGCCAATTTTTACCGGAGGTTTATACGTAACTATTCCGGGCGCGGCCGAAGCGGCCTTTCTGAAGCTCAAGATCCTCTTCACGACTGCACCGATCTTGGTACATTTTTCACCAGAACAACAGTCCGTTGTGGAAACGGACGCAAGTGACTTTGCATTGGGCGCAGTCTTCTACGGTAGGTGGCAAGCTTCATCCTGTGGCCTTTTACTCGCAAGCTCAACCCAGCCGAACTTAACTACGACGTATGGGACAAAGAAATGCTTGGTATCGTTGCCGCCTTCAAAGAATGGCGACGCTACCTGGAAGGACCCAAATACACTGTCTTAGTATATACCGACCACCAGAACCTCCAATATTTTACAACCACCAAGGTTCTGAATCGAAGACAGGCACGATGGGCAGAAGTTCTTGCGGAGTTCAATTTTAAAATTATCTACAGGCCAGGATCGAAGAATGGGAAAGCAGATGCATTGTCAAGAGCGTCCGAATACCGCCCGTGAAGAGAGGTTATTGAAGCCTGGACAGTTGGTAGGGATGGAAGGATATATGATTTCTCTTGCTTCGCGCCCGGCAAAGAAAGTGGTAGATTGGTCTAAGGATTTTCTGGATTTGGTCAGGAGGCAGGAGAGAAGGGCGAGGCATGGAAGGAAGTGGAAAGGAAGAAGGGGTCTGGAGAGTTGAAGGAATTCACGGCTAAGGAGGGATTCTCTTTTCAAGAACCGCCTATATATACCCAACAGCGACGCGTTGAAAATCCGAATCGCGCAATCAGAACACGACTCTAAGGTAGCAGGACACTTCGGTCAGGATAAAACATTGGAGTTGATCACACGCAACTTCTACTGGCCAAAGATGAACGAATGGATAGACGACTATGTACGCTCATGTGACGACTGCCAACGAAACAAACCAAGTCGGCACCGCAAGTATGGAGCGTTACTTCCTCTAGAAACACCTCACACCGTATGGTCGTCCATATCGATGGATTTCATTGTTCAACTACCAGAATCCAAGGGTTATACGCAAATATGGGTAGTAGTAGACCGGTTCTCGAAGATGGCTCATTTTATTCCACTCCCAGGCACGGCGTCCTACCAAGATTTAGCCAAAGTATTCCTGGATCAAATCTGGCGCATTCACGGACTACCCTAGACATAGTTTCCGATCGCGATGCCAAGTTTACGCTGCTTCTGGGCCTCTGATGGATTTATTGGATATCAAGCTTCGTATGAGTACCGCTTTCCACCCTCAAACCGATGGTCAGACCGAGCGGGTCAATCAAACTTTGGAACACTACCTCCGGGCATTCTGCAACTACGAACAAAACGACTGGGCCGAACTACTTCCGCTGGCCGAATACGCATACAATAACTCCGTAACCTCTGCAACGGGACAATCCCCCTTCTATACCAATTACGGATACAACCCTCGAACGAATTGGCCAACGGAAAATGAAGTAGTCAACCCCACCACCTCTATGCCCACTTTATACGAGGAGTGCACGACGCCGCCCGGCAAAAACTCACCATCGCAAGGGAAAGAATGGGAAAATACTATGATAGAAAGAGAGAGACACCACCAGCGTTCAGGATAGGGGACAAAGTTATGCTCAACGCGGTCAACCTCCGAACCCGTCGTTCCACCAAGAAACTAGATCATAAAAAGATGGGGCCATTTGTCATCAAACGACATGGAAAACGCGAGTTGGACCTCCCTCCTCAAATAAAGGTCCACCCCGTGTTCCACATCGAATTATTGGAACCATACCGAGTTAGCGCTATCCCCGGACGTGAACAACGACCTCCTACCCCTGACTTGGTGGATGCCGAAGGAGAGAAGTTGTATGAGGTGGAGAGAATTATAGGAAGCAGGAAGAGTAGGAAAGGAGTAGTGGAATATCTGGTGAAATAGCGGGGTTATCCGGTTGGGGAAAGCACGTACCAAGTTATCGACGCTATGGATGAGGAGGTACTGATGCTTGTCCGAGACTTCCACCGAAAAAACCCCAAGGCCAGGATGGACCAACGCCTGAGACTGTAGAGGTACCCTCCGTGGCTAAGTCCTTCCCCTCCACAGACACCACGGGTGATATGTGGAGAAGGTTTACTGGAACCACAGTCGGTCAGAAGATACTCTGAGGACAGAGCACCCTGAGAGGGGGGTAAGCTGTTACGGGTATAAGAGATAGCGATCCGAAGACACAAGAGGAGGAGCCCTTCCCACACCACCATCACCCACTGGGCGCGCCAGAGAGGCACGGAACTGCCAGTATGGAGCCCAAGTGCGGAGTTGCAGAATCCCTAGTAAACGAACCCGTTTTCGACCCTGAAAATAACCCCCGGAGCGTCAAAGCGCCGGCACAGTCGCTCTGGACACCGGTGGGTATATGAGGGGGCAATAGTGCGAGTTTGAGTCAATCGACCAAAACTGAGTGATCGGTGGAGGTAACGAAGAAGCTGACGCTGGTGGCGCCTAGGGGAAGGTAAGACTACCCGACACCTCCGGTACCGATCGGTATCAGTCCTAATGTTGAGCCCTGCTCCTTGGTGATAGATAACGATAATGGGAAAGAGTTGGCGAGCGAAGTCGAGCCCGGTACCAGGGGGTTATCAGGTAGGCAGATCCCGAAGACTCCTCATGACCACTGACGAAGGCTGAGTGCATGCAGCAACGGGATGTAACGTGAGGGATTTATGAAACGAACATATAGACATGGGTGTTTGGGTTTTAGACATGGGTGTTTGGTTTTTTAGAATGGGTGTATAGAAAACGTTTGGCGTTCTTGGCAGGTTTTCGGGGTCTTCGGGGTTTCGCATCTAGAATCATGTAGTTATAATAGCTAGTCCGCGAGACATTTGCGCGGGATATAAATACGGTGTCATTCTCCGACTTTGTTGAAATCATCAGCGACGAAGAAAGAGTCTTATCGATATAAAATCTATTCTATTCGATCTATACGCTTTATCTTTTCAGGACTTAGTGATTCTGTGAAGACTTTACTTGAACGCTTCGTTGAACTTTACTTGAACTACTTCGTTGATTGCCATTGAGGACTAGCAGTGGACGACCGAGACTGACAGTGTCGAATTGACTGAAGAGACCTCGTTCCTTTCTACCTCTGTAGTTAGCGCTTCGAACTCCTAGCTCTTTACGAGACTGCTCGGGTTGTCTGGTGCGACACCCTAATACGGTCCTCGGGGATTCCCACTTCAAGACTTCTTCCACCTTGTCCGTTGACATTGCTCCTCCTTCTTCACTTAACACGAATCCGAGAAAATCGATGACCTTTTGATGAAAGAAAGACTTCTTGGGGTTGGCCACTAAATTGTTTTCGATGAGCTTGTCCAGTACTTTATTGACCAGTTCCTCGTGTTCGGCCTCATCCTTGCTGTAGATTAGGATGTCATCGAGGTATGCTACCACCCCTTGGTCGAGGAATTCTCTAAGGATATCGTTTATTAGTGCTTGAAAGGTAGCGGGTGCGTTAGTTAGCCCAAATGGCATGACTAGGTACTCATAGTGTCCATATCTGGTTCTGAACGCTGTTTTTGTTACGGGTATAAGAGATGGCGATCCGAAGACACAAGAGGAGGAGCCCTTCCCACACCACTATCACTCACTGGGCGCGCCAGAGAGGCACGGTACTGCCAGTATGGAGCCCAAGTGCGGAGTTGCAGAATCCCTAGTAAACGAACCCGTCTTCGACCCTGAAAATAACCCCCGGAGCGTCAAAGCGCCGGCACAGTCGCTCTGGACACCGGTGGGTATATGAGGGGGCAATAGTGCGAGTTTGGAGTCAATCGGACCAAAACTGAGTGATCGGTGGAGGTAACGAAGCTTGACGCTGGTGGCGCCCAGGGAAGGTAAGACTACCCGACACCTCCGGTACCCGATCGGTATCCGTCCTAATGTCGAGCCCTGCTCCTTGGTGATAGATAACGATAATGGGACGAAATTGGCGAGTCGCACCAGGGGTTATCAGGTAGGCAGATCCCGAAGACTCTCATGACCACCGACGGCGGCTGAGTGCATGCAGCAACGGATGTAACGCGAGGGATTTATTTAAACGAATATATAGACATGGGTGTTTGGGTTTTAGACATGGGTGTTTGGTTTTATAGAATGGGTGTATAGAAACGTTTGGCGTTCTTGGCAGGTTTTCGGGGTCTTCGGGGTTTCGCATCTAGAATCATGTAATTGTAATAGCTAGTCCGCGAGACATTTGCGCGGGATATAAATACGGTGCCATTCTCCGACTTTGGTGAAATCATCAGCGACGAAGAAAGAGTCTTATCGATATAAAAACTATTCTATTCGATCTATACGCTTTATCTTTTCAGAACTTAGTGATTCCGTGAGAACTTTACTTGAACGCTTCGTCATAACTACTTCTTGATTACCATTGAGGACTAGCAGTGGACGACCGAGACTTACAGTAACGCATTGACTGAAGAGACCTCGTTCCTTTCTACCTTTGTAGTTAGCGTTTCGAACTCCTAGCTCTTTACGAGACTGCTCAGGTTGTCTGGTGCGACACCCTAATAGTTTTCCACTCGTCCCCCTGCTTAATCCGGTGTGACGGGGCTCTGCCTCTACTAAACAAGAGTGTAGGAAGCAAGAGGGCCGATAGAAGATAGAAATTAGGTTTAGAGAGTAAAGATTCTTCCGGATAGACTTAGAATAATCTTAAGGGTCTTCTTCCGCTTGTTACAACTGATGATGAGAGAAAAATCAGAACAGATGGGCGGAAACCGGAGATGAGTACTTATACTCCAAATCTCTCTGTTTCCTGCATTCCACCGCTCTTACTAAGTTCCGGAAAAAACTCTGTTTTGGACCGGAAGCAAATTCCTCCGCTACCCCGCTTCTTTCTAAGCGTTAGCGGGTGTTTCCGGTCCTAGAGTAAGCACCCTTAGCCGGGGTCAAAGATCACCTGCAGCCTGGCTGTCACACAGCTCCGGGCCTGCATTAAATGAGTCTCCGCTCAGGTGATCTTCCCTAGGTGGCTGCAGAGCTGTAACTCATTGTAGATTATTCCGGGCATAACCTCTGCCGCTTGCAGCAGGGCTACTCTTGCACAGAGGGATACTGGAGATGTCCGGCACTTAGAGACCTCTCTCTAGCCGGCCCTCTATTCATTGACAAGGCTTAGACTCGTCAGCCTACCCTTTCATGAATAGATCTCCACCCTAGCGGTCAGAAGGTTGGTACGCTTGTAGCAGGTTGCGGTCCTCACTACAGGTACTTTTCCTACCACTGTAACTGCTGAATTCTATCAATGACTCTGAGCCTATAACAGGCCGGGTGAGAACTATTCTCCTAACCGCTAGTGGCTCTGTTATACTACTCCCTTCTCTCAGGATCTTGGTCTCCAAGATTCAGTAACAAATTTATTCAACCTCTCTTTTATATACAAGAATTTCCGTGACTAGGTACAGATAAAGAATTTCAAAGGAATTACTCCCTAGAGCCGCTTGTCTCTGGGTTTCTTAGGATACCTCATGTGAAAATCCCGGAGGGCATCCTCAGCACTCTCCTGAAGATGTTCATAGGGTTCCCATGTAGCGTCCTCATTCTCATATCCTTCCCATAGCACTAGATATTCTACTCTTCTCCGAAGCCTATTGACCCGGCTATCTGCTACTTCCCGGACCTGCCAGTTCTCTTCTCCTGCAATCTCTTCTGGTTCCGGAGGAACTCTTCTCCGGATCTACTGGTGCTCTATAGGGTTCTAGGAGAGACGTGAAAGACCGGTGTATAGCCATCTGAGGAGGAAGAGAGAGCTTGTAGGCACGGGGGCCTATAGCTTCAATGACCTTGAAAGGTCCCATCTTCTTCTGATCTAGCTTTCCCATTGGCCGCTTTGTTTGCACATTGCGCCGATCTAACATTACTTCATCTCCTGGCTTGATCTCCGGAGGTTCCAGTGCATGTTTATTATACCACCGGGCCATCCTGATCCTAGCCTTTCCCAAATTTTCTTGCATCATTTGCCAGATAGATTCCCATTGAGAGATCATGACCTCACTTGCTGGGTTGCTAACTTCAATACCTTCCCGGGGGGCCGCCAGTTAGTCCTGGGTTCATAACTATAGTTGGCATAGAATGCCGACATTTACTTTGGTAGACTCAGAGACCGCCGAAGTTGTAAGCATACTCTGCCAGAGGCAAGAGATCTGCCCAGTCATCCTGTTGATATGAACAATAACTCCGCAGGTAATGTTCCAGGGTCTGGTTAACTCTTTCTGTTTGGCCGTCTGTTTGGGGGTGGAAAGAAGTAGACATCTTCAGCTTCACATTGAGGAGGCTCATGAGAGACTGCCAGAAATGAGAGAGAAACTTGCTATCTCTGTCCGAGACTATGTCATCAGGTAACCCATGGAGTCTCCAGACTTCCTTCAAGAACAATCTAGCCAGATCTTCTGTTTTATTGAGTGTAGGGAGCGGGATGTAATGGGCCATCTTAGAGAAGCGGTCCACTATTACCCAGATCTTGGTAAATCCCTTAGACTCCGGTAATCCTACAATGAAGTCCATTGAGATGGAAGTCCATGGCGATAGGGTATCTCCAAAGGTTGGAGCATACCAAACTTCTTGTGCCGAGATGTTTTGTTCCTCTGACAACTGTCACAGGAGCGGACATACTCTTCCACATCTTGGTCCATTTTAGGCCAAAAGAAGTTATTTTTCACCCGCTCTAGTGTCTTAAATTGACCATAATGTCCAGCCACTTTAGAGTCATGGGTATCGGTCAGGATATCCATCCGGAGCTTCTTGTCATTTGGAATGTACCATCTATTCTTAAAGAAGATAAGGCCGTCCTTGACAGACAAGTTCTGGTCCAAATTAGGTCTTCCTTCAACCAGAGAGCGGTGCACTAACTGCCAATCCTTATCCAATTTGACAGCTTCATACAAGCGGTTCATGAACGAAGATTGCAACTGGTTGACTTTACTGCCGCTAATCTAGCAGGGTCTAAAACCAATTGACCTGGCCTAAAAACATCTGCGGCTTCGGCTGCAGTGGTTCACTCCTCTCCCAGGCGGTGATCCCAGCGCCTAGATAGCACATCAGGTTTGCCATTCTTCTCTCCCCTGTAGACAACTTTAAAATTGTAGCCTGCTAGGTCCTCGACCATCTAGCCTGCCGTCTAGTGAGAACCTTGGTAGAATTAAAATACTCCAAGTTCTTGTGGTTCAGAAAACCGTGACCTCGTGCTCACAGGACTTTAGCATGTGCTCCCATTCCCGGAAAGAGGCTACAATAGCTCCCATTTCCTTGTCATGAATGTCATAGTTGATCTCAGCAGGAGAGAACTTCTTAGAATAGAAAGCTACCGGATGTAGTTTCCCATCATCTCCATACTGAGAGAGCACCGCTCCTTTAGCAAAGTCACTGGCATCAGTTTCAACCACTGTTCTCCTAGTAGGGTCAAAATGAGCAAGCACCGGAGCGCTAGTAAACCGGTCCTTCAAATCCTGAAAGGCCTGTACACAAGCTGCGTCCAATGCCATTTCTTACCATCTTGAAGGAGATCAGTTAGGGCTTGCAAATTCTACTGAAGCCTTCAATAAAGCGCCGGTAGAAGTTGGCAAATCCTAGAAATGCTTGGATCCTTAACATTTTTGGGTTCCGCCATTCCCTAACTGCCTCAACCTTCTCTTCTGACATTGACACTCCCTGATGTGAGATGTGATAGCCCAGGTATTCTACCTCCGGGGCATGGAAGGAGGTCTTGTCAATGGATGCACATAGCTTATTCTCTGATAGCCGCTGCAAGACCTTATTGACAAGATCAACATGCTCTTCCATAGTCTCCAGTAGATGAGGATATCATCAATATAGACAATCACTCCTTCATCCAGTAGTTCCTTTAGACATCATCGATCATAGCCAAGGCACAGGCATTGCATAGACCAAAGGGCATCACATTGTACTGATACAGGCCATAGCGGGTTCTGAAAGCGGTTTTCCACTCATCTCCTCGCTATCCTGATCAAATTGAAGCCATTCTTTAGGTCTATCTTTGTGAAGACCCGGGCCTTGAACAACCTGTCTCTGAGTTCACTCATGATAGGTAGCGGGTACTTGTCCTTCACAGTGACCTTGTTCAAGCCTCGGTAGTCAACACAGATTCTCAACTTGTCAGCCCTTCTTTGGTATGAACAATATGGGCGCCGCTGTCGGCTATTAGATCTGGAGATCTTTCCTGTAGCCAACTCTTTGGTCAGGTACTCCTTGAGGGCCTTCAATTCAGGAGCGGAACATGGGTATAATGGGCCAAATGGGACTGTAGAATCAGGCAGGATCTTGATCTTAAGATCATTAGCAGAATGCGGAGGTAACTCCTCTGCCTTCTCTCTGCTGAATACATGTGCCCATTGCCGGTGTACTTCAGGAATTCTTATTTCCACATTCACACCGTTCTCATCATGCCAAATGGCCGCTACTAAATGGTACACTTCTTCCTCTTCTAACATTTGATAGATAGAGATCGGTTCCACAGTAGTGGCCGCTGGGAGACAGTTCTGCTTGCAGTAGTCACTCCTCCAGCTTATGGTATTGAGTTCCCAATTAATATCCGGGTTATGCTTCCTTGCCCAAGCAATTGGCAGGTAACCGGAGATTCCAGCTTCCAAAGAGGCTACTTCCCATCGGAGAGTCTCCTTATGATCTCCCATGCTCATGTGGACGGGGTGAGTGTAATACTCTCCGCTTCCCATCATGACATCTCCTTGAGCATCATACATTGTCAGGGGTTGATCCCTCCGCACTAAGGGTATTCCATTCTTTCTGACAAACTCTTGGTTCAGGATAGGTCCTGTACACCCGGTGTCTAGAAGGAATTTCCCTTGGGAGCCTTCAACTTTACCCTTAATTGTCCAAGACAATTTGGCTTCTAGCACAGGTCTCTTGCCGTGCACTGGTAGGGGCGGAAGGCTTGCTTCTTCCCTTCTCCGCTTGGAGGTTTTCTCAGGGGTTGTTTCTCTGGTTCTCTTTAGGCCTTGCATTATAGAGTAGGTATGGCAAATAGATATGAGTTTCTTCTTGAAGGTTCACTGATGATGGAGAAAGAATGCGGCAGCTGCTGCTCTCTTTATACTTTTCCAAGTAAAGAGGCAATGCTATGTAGCAATCCCTTTCTCTGTCATTCTCCGCATTCGTAACATACTCAAGATAACAAATATATATTCCAAATCGAGAAACAAAACCCAAACAATAATATGAAGAAATAATAGTATACATAGACTTTCTAGACAGACTCTACCAGATAATATCATCATCTGACCCTGCTCCGGGTTCAAAGATGAAGTCATCTATCCCTTCTGGAAGTACATTGAATGGTTGTTCTGCCGCTACAGCAGCAACCTTAGCTTTCTTTTCAGATGGTTCCTGGGTTTTATCCCCGGAGCCCGATCCCCTTTTCCGCTTTCTTTATACTTTCACAGCTGCCACCCGGACAGTAGTAGGTTCCTTGGACCAACAAGTGGTCCATTTGTGTCTGGACTTGCCGCACTATTGCACAAGTCAGTCTATGCACTCTACCTCACAGGGGAGTACCGGAAGGTCTTACCTTCAAGCATACTGCCTTTCTTCTTTCTTCCAGAATATCCCCGGATACCCTTCAGTTCCACAGCCTTGTCCTTAGATCCGGTGGTCTCTTTGGGTGCAGAAGAGCCTGAGGCTTCTTTCTTTCCCTTGGATTGCCGGGCCTTAGCATTGCTGGGTTCCTTCTGGGTCCTGGCCTATTAGGGTGTCGCACCAGACAACCCGGGCAGTCTCGTAAGGAGCTAGGAGTTCGAAGCGCTAACTACAAAGGTAGAAAGGAACGAGGTCTCTTCAGTCAATGCGATACTGTCAGTCTCGGTCGTCCACTGCTAGTCCTCAATGATAATCACAGAGTATTCTTCGGCGGGGTGTTCAAGTAGAGTTTTCTCGGAATCACTAAGTCCTGAAAAGATAATGTATATAGATCGAATAGAATGTTTTATATCGATAAGACTCTTTCTTCGTCGCTGATGATTTCAACAAAGTCGGAGAATGACACCGTATTTATATCCCGCGCAAATGTCTCGCGGACTAACTATTACAATTACATGATTCTAGATGCGAGACCCCGAAGACCCTGAAAACCTGCCAAGAACGCCAAACGTTTTCTATACACCCATTCTAAAAAACCAAACACCCATGTCTATATATTCGTTTCATAAATCCCTCACGTTACATCCCGTTGCTGCATGCACTCAGCCTTCGTCAGTGGTCATGAGGAGTCTTCGGGATCTGCCTACCTGATAACTCCCTGGTACCGGGCTCGACTTCGCTCGCCAACTCTTTCCCATTATCGTTATTCATCACCAAGGAGCAGGGCTCAACATTAGGACCGATACCGATCGGTACCGGAGGTGTCGGGTAGTCTTACCTTCCTGGCGCCACCAGCGCCAGCTTCTTCGCTTACTCCACCGATCACTCAGTTTTGGTCCGATTGACTCCAAACTCGCACTATTGCCCCTCATATACCCACCGGTGTCCAGAGCGACTGTGCCGGCGCTTTGACGCTCCGGGGTTATTTTCAGGTCGAAGACGGGTTCGCTTTACTAGGATTCTGCAACTCCAAGCACTTGGGCTCCATACTGGCAGTACCGTGCCTCTGGCGCGCCCAGTGAGTGATAGTGGTGTGGGAAGGCTCCTCCTCTTGTGTCTTCGGATCGCCATCTCTTATACAGAATAAAAACAGCGTTCAGAACCAGATATGGACACTATGAGTACCTAGTCATGCCATTTGGGCTAACTAACGCACCCGCTACCTTTCAAGCACTAATAAACGATATCCTTAGAGAATTCCTCGACCAAGGGGTGGTAGCATACCTCGATGACATCCTAATCTACAGCAAGGATGAGGCCGAACACGAGGAACTGGTCAATAAAGTACTGGACAAGCTCATCGAAAACAATTTAGTGGCCAACCCCAAGAAGTCTTTCTTTCATCAAAAGGTCATCGATTTTCTGATTCGGTTTGAAGAAGGAGGAGCAATGTCAACGGACAAGGTGGAAGAAGTCTTGAAGTGGGAATCCCCGAGGACCGTATTAGGGTGTCGCACCAGACAACCCGAGCAGTCTCGTAAAGAGCTAGGAGTTCGAAGCGCTAACTACAGAGGTAGAAAGGAACGAGGTCTCTTCAGTCAATTCGACACTGTCAGTCTCGGTCGTCCACTGCTAGTCCTCAATGGCAATCAACGAAGTAGTTTAAGTAAAGTTCAACGGTTGCTCAAGTAAAGTCTTCACAGAATCACTAAGTCCTGAAAAGATAAAGCGATAGATCGAATAGAATAGATTTTATATCGATAAGACTCTTTCTTCGTCGCTGATGATTTCAACAAAGTCGGAGAACGACATCAGATTTATATCCCGCGCAAACGCTCGCATGGACTAGCTATTATAACTACATGATTCTAGATGCTAAACCCTCAAGACTCAAAACCTGCCAAGAACGCCAAACGCTTATACACCCATTCTAAAAACCAAACACCCATGTCTAAAACCCAAACACCCATGTCTATATGTTCGTTTCATAAATCCCTCACGTTACATCCCGTTGCTGCATGCACTCAGCCTTCGTCAGTGGTCATGAGGAGTCTTCGGGATCTGCCTACCTGATAACCCCCTGGTACCGGGCTCGACTTCGCTCGCCAACTCTTTCCCATTATCGTTATCTATCACCAAGGAGCAGGGCTCAACATTAGGACTGATACCGATCGGTACCGGAGGTGTCGGGTAGTCTTACCTTTCCCGCCACCAGCGTCAGCTTCTTCGTTACCTCCACCGATCACTCAGTTTTGGTCCGATTGACTCCAAACTCGCACTATTGCCCCCTCATATATCCACCGGTGTCCAGAGCGACTGTGCCGGCGCTTTGACGCTCCGGGGGTTATCTTCAGGGTCGAAAACGGGTTCGTTTACTAGGGATTCTGCAACTCCGCACTTGGGCTCCATACTGGCAGTTCCGTGCCTCTCTGGCGCGCCCAGTGGGTGATGGTGGTGTGGGAAGGGCTCCTCCTCTTGTGTCTTCGGATCGCCATCTCTTATACCAGAATAGCTACCCCCTCTCAGGGTGCTCTGTCCTCGTGAGTATCTTCTGACCGACTGTGGTTCCAGTAAACCTTCTCCACATATCACCCGTGGTGTCTGTGGAGGGGAAGGACTTAGCCGCGGAGGGTACCTCTACAGTCTCAGGCGTTGGTCCATCGTGGCCTTGGGGTTTTTTCGGTGGAAGTCTCGGACAAGCATCAGTACCTCCTCATCCATAGCGTCGATAACTTGGTACGTGCTTTCCCCAACCGGATAACCCCGCTATTTCACCAGATATTCCACTACTCCTTTCCTACTCTTCCTGCTTCCTATAATTCTCTCCACCTCATACAACTTCTCTCCTTCGGCATCCACCAAGTCAGGGGTAGGAGGTCGTTGTTCACGTCCGGGGATAGCGCTAACTCGGTATGGTTCCAATAATTCGATGTGGAACACGGGGTGGACCTTTATTTGAGGAGGGAGGTCCAACTCGCAAGCGCGTTTTCCCGCCAATCGTTTGATGACAAATGGCCCCATCTTTTTATGATCTAGTTTCTTGGTGGAACGACGGGTTCGGAGGTTGACCGCGTTGAGCATAACTTTGTCCCCTATCCTGAACGCTGGTGGTGTCTCTCTCTTTCTATCATAGTATTTTCCCATTCTTTCCCTTGCGATGGTGAGTTTTTGCCGGGCGGCGTCGTGCACTCCTCGTGTAAAGTGGGCGTAGAGGTCGCTGGTGGGGTTGACTACTTCATTCTCCGCACAATTCCTGCTCGAGGTTGTATCCGTAATTGGTATAGAAGGGGATTGTCCCGCTGCAGAGGTTACGGAGTTATTGTACGCCAGATTCGGCCAGCGGAAGTAGTTCAGCCCAGTCGTTTTGTTCGTAGTTGCAGAATGCCCGGAGGTAGTGTTCCAAAGTTTGATTGACCCGCTCGGTCTGACCATCGGTTTGAGGGTGGAAAGCGGTACTCATACGAAGCTTGATATCCAATAAATCCATCAGAGAGGCCCAGAAGCTTGACGTAAACTTGGCATCGCGGGTCGGAAACTATGTCTAGGGGTAGTCCGTGAATGCGCCAGATTTGAGCCAGGAATACTTTTGGCCAAATCTTGGGAGGACGCCTGCCTGGAGGGGAATAAAATGAGCCATCTTCGAGAACCGGTCTACTACTACCCATATTTATGATAACCCTTGGATTCTGGTAGTTGAACAATGAAATCCATCGATGGACGACCATACGGTGTGAGGTGTTTCTAGAGGAAGTAACGCCCATACTTGCGGTGCCGACTTGGTTTGTTTTTTGCGTTGGCAGTCACATGAGCGTACATAGTCGTCTATCCATTCGTTCATCTTTGGCCAGTAGAAGTTGCGTGTGATCAACTCCAATGTTTTATCCTGACCGAAGTGTCCTGCTACCTTAGAGTCGTGTTCTGATTGCGCGATTCGGATTTTCAACGCGTCGCTGTTGGGTATATATAGGCGGTTCTTGAAAAAGAGTAATCCCTCCTTAGCCGTGAATTCCTTCAACTCTCCAGACCCCTTCTTCCTTTCCACTTCCTTCCATGCCTCGTCCTTCTCTCCTGCCTCCCTGACCAAATCCAGAAAATCCTTAGACCAATCTACCACTTCTTTGCCGGCGAGCGAAGCCGCAGAAATCATATATCCTTCCATCCCTACCAACTGTCCAGGCTTCAATAACCTCTCACTTCACGGCGGTACTCCGGACGTCTTGACAATGCATCGGCTTTCCCATTCTTCGATCCTGGCCTGTAGATAATTTTAAAATTGAACTCCGCAAGAACTTCTGCCCATCGTGCCTGTCTTCGATTCAGAACCTTGGTGGTTGTAAAATATTGGAGGTTCTGGTGGTCGGTATATACTAAGACAGTGTATTTGGGTCCTTCCAGGTAGCGTCGCCATTCTTTGAAGGCGGCAACGATACCAAGCATTTCTTTGTCCCATACGTCCGAAGTTAAGTTCGGCTGGGTTGAGCTGCGGGAGTAAAAGGCCACAGGATGAAGCTTGCCGTCAACTACCTGAAGAAGCGCCCAATGCAAAGTCACTTGCGTCCGTTTCCACAACGGACTGTTGTTCTGGTGAAAAATGTACCAAGATCGGTGCAGTCGTGAAGAGGATCTTGAGCTTCAGAAAGGCCGCTTCGGCCGCGCCCGGAATAGTTACGTATAAACCTCCGGTAAAAATTGGCGAATCCCATAAAAACTTGGACGTCCCTGACGGTCCCCGGGGATTCTACTTCAAGACTTCTTCTACCTTATCCGTTGACATTGCTACTCCTTCTTCACTTAACACGAATCCGAGAAAATCAATGACCTTTTGATGAAAGAAAGACTTCTTGGGGTTGGCCACTAAATTGTTTTCGATGAGCTTGTCCAGTACTTTATTGACCAGTTCCTCGTGTTCGGCCTCGTCCTTGCTGTAGATCAGGATGTCGTCGAGGTATGCTACCACCCCTTGGTCCAGAAATTCTCTAAGGATATCGTTTATTAGTGCCTGGAAGGTGGCGGGCGCGTTGGTCAGCCCAAATGGCATGACCAGGTACTCATAGTGTCCATATCTAGTTCTGAACGCCGTTTTCCACTCCGCCTCGCTTAATCCGGACTAGGTTATATCCTCCTTGAGGTCTATCTTGGAAAATATCTCATACCAAATACGGTCCCTCAATTCCTCCCCTAAGGGTAGAGTGTACCGATTCTTAATGGTGACGCGATTCAGGCCCCGGTAGTCGATGCATAACCGAAGACTGCCGTCCTTCTTCTTCACAAATAATATGGGGCACCTGCCGGAGATTTGCTGGCCTAATTTTACCTAGACGCATCATCTTATCCAGGTATTCCCGCAAGACTTTCAATTCAACCTCGAAAGGGAGTAGATGGGTCCCCAGGGAGGTTGCTGACCAGGTTCTAGATCGACATCTGTGATCGGAGGCTCGCGCGGTGGCAACTTATCGGCTTCGACTGGAGGAAGGCTTGAGCTTTGGATGGTATCGCCCGGGATGACTGTTTTCAAGTCGATTTCCGGTGTCCGCGGGATATAGAGCCGATAAATAGTGCCTCCGGATCATCCAGACGTCGTCATCTAGAACCACTGAAATTTCTTTCTGGTCAGTGAAGCATCGGGTCTTGCAAAATTCTCCATGAAAAGCATTTCCCCATTTGTAATAGCCTTTGTGCTCCTGTAGCCACCACGCTGGTAGAATGGCGTCAATGCCGCTAGGTAGTGGTGCTATCTCGAAGGAGAGCTCGGACTTATGCCCCCCAGAAATAATATTCAACATTACAGTAAAGGCTTGTCCCGTGCCTTCCATTACTTCCTGTAAAACCCATAACTCTGGCCGGACGCCTTTTTCACCTTTTGGGACAGAAAACGCAGAAACAAAAGCAGAAGATATAACTGGACCCGTTGCCCCGGTATCCAACAAAACCCGACAAGGAAATAAGAAATCTAAAAACCCAATAGAAAATTTACCAATAGGTCGTGACCCGTGAATGGGCTCGCCTGAAAATCGTTGCTTCTTCATCGGAGAGGACGCCTTCTTCCGCCTTTTTTCTTTTCAATTTTGTTTTTTCCTCCGTCAGTGACAACATTGCAATTTGGGGGAGCTCTTGACCTGACTCATCAGAGTCCCCTTCTAAAAACCCATATCGAAATCCACCTCTGACTCCGACCCCAATTCCGGAACATAGGCTGGGCCTATCGATGTGGCGGTCGCTGCCATCAAGAACCGACTTCTTCTTGGTCCTGTGCCTCTTCTTTTTTCTCGGGTGGGGAGCTGGTGAATCCTTCATTTCCTCATCCTCCTCACGATCAAGCTTCTGGCCCAGAGCAGAGACAGCAGCCGAGTTAGTTCTGTCGGCACCAGCGCCACAGGTGACCCTTCCTACCACAGCGAGCACATTCTCCTTTCGTCCGTCTCCTCTGGTCCAAAAGGGACTTGGGGATGCCCTTGGTGGCCTCACAAAGCTGGAATGCAGTGGTCTGTTATCCTGGCTCGAACGGCTACCCTGTTCGACCTCCTCGGATCGACTGGACTCAGTCTTCTGTCCCTCCAGGGCCCTGGCCCCTTAATCTGGAACCCAGGCCTCCTTCTCTCCTCCTTCCTGGTGGTGCCCTTGCTGACGGGTTCCCCAACAACCTCTTCTGCTCCAAAAACTTTCATGGGCCTTTTCCTGCCCTCTCCAGCTGAGCCACAAAGTGGGCATCGCCTTCCGCCGGCTCAAACTTTGAGTGTCGGTCCCAAATCTTTCGAAGGCCGGTCAGCAATGTTTTACGACGATATGTTGCCCCGCTTTGTTGCGGCGTTGATTGAGGATCTCCATCTTTGGTGAGGTAGTCGGAGATGCTGATTGAGATATCTGAGGTGGTCCATTTTGAAAGCGGCGTTTAGCGCCTCCTGCGAGCTGATTTAATCTTCCCGAATTTCTTGTCTAAACCGCTCCCAGGTGCAGAACTCCAGGCCGCTTTGGTCCGCATGTGAACCTCATGGTAGTTGGCTAACCATTCCTTGGCCAGTCCTCGCCAGTAGGTTCTCGAATCAGGACCTTCTGCTTGTCGCTCCGAACTTGCGCCGTTGTTCAAGTAGATCTCACATTCTAGGAGCCAGTGCCAGAGTTGTGGCTTCTGGGTTGTCAAAATCAAAGGGCACTTTGGCCAAGGAGTCCTGCTTCTCTATCTTCCTCCGGCGACTTTGACTGTTTTCCTCTTCCCCGCCTCCTGCCCTTCTTCCATGGTGGCTTGACCCGGCCATCCGAGGGGTCCTTCTTTCCTCCATTTCTCCTGGCGGCGGCGGCGCTTCTTCCTCCATCACTTCCTCCCAGCGACGATGCTCTTCCTCCCGATCACAACTTCTTCCCCTAGGTCGCCAGGTGGTATTACCGATGGGTCTGGGCGTTGGACGGTGGGCGGTCAGGAGTAGGTCTATCTGTCTCTGCATCTCGCCATCTGTTCCTTATGCCCTTTGGCCTGCTTCTTCTGGCTCTCAATGACCTCTCCTACCGACTGTTTTGCCTGCTCCTGCTTCTCAATTTCCACCTGGGTAGCATATAACTGTCGCTGGGTTTGGAGGTGGGCGGCTTCCAAAGCTTCCTTCCATGGGATGGCGGCTGCTTGTTGCTTTTCAATTCTCGGCTTTCAGCGAAATTCTTTGAACATCCGGGCCAACTGGTCGAGATTTGTCTTCACCGCTTGGGCAGCGATGTTCGACAATCTATTCTCTTCCTGGAACTTCTCCCGGGTCCTGTTCAGTTGGTACCATATGGTTTTGCCCGCGGCCGACAATCCGGCCATCTCGGCTTCATGTGTTTGTAGAAATTGCTCCAACCTATCTATTGTGCTAGAGCCGTCGGGCTGCTTGCCAGCTCTTCGCAGTGATAGTGGATCTGGGCTGTCGTCTCGGCTGAAAACGGGAGATTCCCCCATGACGGAGTCTTCTTCCACGGTTCCTAGTCTTGCAGCCATCGCGGGTAGAGGGTATGTAGGTTTGAAATGTGATTCTGGAAAACTCCAGGTGAACTTGGAGTTATCGATATACTATTAGGGTGTCGCACCAGACAACCCGAGCAGTCTCGTAAAGAGCTAGGAGTTCGAAGCGCTAACTACAAAGGTAGAAAGGAACGAGGTCTCTTCAGTCAATTCGACACTGTCAGTCTCGGTCGTCCACTGCTAGTCCTCAATGGCAATCAACGAAGTAGTTTAAGTAAAGTTCAACGGTTCAAGTAAAGTCTTCACAGAATCACTAAGTCCTGAAAAGATAAAGCGTATAGATCGAATAGATTTTATATCGATAAGACTCTTTCTTCGTCGCTGATGATTTTCAACAAAGTCGGAGAATGACACCGTATTTATATCCTGCGCAAATGTCTCGCGGACTAGCTATTACAATTACATGATTCTTATCACGGCGTACCACAGACTACTGCGAAGGACAGGATATTGCGGAATGGGTTCTCGGGTTCGGGTTTTCACTTTGGGTTTCTATGGGTTTCCGTTACACGGGTTATGAGTCATCCCGGGACAGGGATTGGGAACTGTATATATAGTCGGCTACGAACCTTTCCTTTGTCTCTTTCTCTTCTTTCCTTTCCTACGCAACCTTCCTGTTATCAACTCTACGTTTCTAGTTTCTTTAGTTGTTACTTGTTTCTCAGTTCTCGGAATACTATACGTCATAACTCTTAGTCATCCTCGTCCTCGCTACTTGCTTCGCCAGTCCCTACCGTAGCCTCCTCGCTAGCCATAGTCCTAGTCCATGACCGTCAAGAAGTCCTCTACTGGTACCTGCGCCACATCACTTCGTCTCACTGCCATCTGGACTATCTGTCCCACGACCTTGCTCCTCGGTTAGGTTACGTCGTCCTCGCCCTCGCTCGCCTCGCCCAGGTTGAACCTCTAGTTTATTATAGTCTCGCTTCAGAATAATTCTAGATGAAACTCAAGACCCCGAAACCTGCCAAGAACGCCAAACGCTTATACACCCATTCTAAAAACCAAACACCCATGTCTAAAACCCAAACACCCATGTCTATATGTTCGTTTCATAAATCCTCACGTTACATCCCGCTTGCTGCATGCACTCAGCCTTTCGTCACATGGTCATGAGAGTCTTCGGATCTGCCTACCTGATAACTCCTTGGTACCGGCTCGACTTCGCCGCCAACTCTTTCCCATTATCGTTATCTATCACCAAGGAGCAGGGCTCAACATTAGGACCGATACCGATCGGTACCGGAGGTGTCGGTAGTCTTACCTTCCCTGGCGCCACCAGCGCCAGCTTCTTCGCATTCCACCGAAGACTCAGTTTTGGTCCGATTGACTCCAACCGCACTATTGCCCCCTCATATACCCACCGGTGTCCAGAGCGACTGTGCCGGCGCTTTGACGCTCCGGGGGTTATTTTCAGGGTCGAAAACGGGTTCGTTTACTAGGGATTCCGCAACTCCGCACTGGGCTCCATACTGGCAGTACCGTGCCTCTCCGGCGCGCCCAGTGGGTGATAGTGGTGTGGGAAAGGCTCCTCCTCTTGTGTCTTCGGATCCCCATCTTTTATACCCGTAACAGATAGAGTGCTGAAGCAATACTCACTGAATGGTTGATTGCGGAGATAGCACTCGTCAGTTCTAACATAGCAATGTTGATATCTTCAGGAGAGGGAGAGGTTTTATATCACGGCGTGATACGATATCGAGCACCGTTGCGGGAAGAAGGATTAGTCAGGATTTCTGTTATGTTCTATGGCTTTCGGTTGCAGGGTTCTATGAGTCACTGGTATGCAAGTATTTGTAATGAGGGATTTCCTTTGGGTTCTATGGGGTTCTACGGGATGAGTCAGCGATGGATTTCCCAGGCTATATATATGGAGCTCTCTCCCTTGCTTGTAAGACTTCTCTTCTTCTCCTTTCGTCTTCACGCAACCTTCCTGTCATCACGTCGCGGAGCATCGTACTTCTACTTCTTTCTTCAAGAATACTAGCCCTCAAACCCTTTCTACTTCTTATGACAGCAGAGAGACTCGTCTACTGGTACCTTAGAGCCCACCTCTTCGCTAGAGAAACTTTGTGGACACTGTGTCCCACCATCCTCCTTCTATAAAACTGGACAAACAACAGGAAGCGCCAGAAACCTCCGGCTGCTCTCAGCCGCTAAAGAATCCTTCATCTCGCACACCCCATCACAAAAACTCGGGAAAAGGAAATCCCTCCCGGTCGCATCTCCTCCCCCTAGGAGATCAGGCACCCCAGTAATGGCCTCTCAAGCCTCCTTCTCCTCAATGTGGGCCGCCCCTTCCATAAACACGCCCGCACCCCCCCGCTTTAACCTCACCCAAGACACCGAAAACAACCAAGCTGGACAGGCCCAACCCCAAGACAATGAAAGCCAAGGAGATGTTTTCATTACCGATGAGCCCGCCAACGAACCCTTCTCGGAGTTTGCCGACGCAAGGGATTATCACCAACCATACGCTCCAGCAAAAGACTACATCAGCCCCAGCATAGTCCCAGAGGACTCCCATAACAGGATGGACCTCAACTACATCTCATGGATCGTCAAATCTATGACAGACCAAACCACCCAACCATTGTCAATCCAGCTGGACATCCTAACCGAGGAAATTTCTAAGAACAATACCCTGGTCCAAGATCTACAAGGAACGATCCGTGGCCTAAGCGTAGAAATTGCAGACCTCAGAGCACAAAATTCACGCCTCCACTATAAGATGGGGCCTGACTACCAACACCAACAACAATATCAGCAACCACCAGCCCCCCCACCGCAACAACAACAACAAGCCCAACCCCCCCGCCAGAAGAGACCACCTCCACCACCCCCAAAACCCCCAAAAGGAAAGGCAAAGAAACCATCTCCACGCGACAAATTGCAGCAGCAAGCGGCAATCAAGACCAAGACTTCAGACCAGTGGTAAACAGGAAACAAAAAAAGCGATCGAATCTTCAAACCTGAATATACCAAAGTCAACAGAGAAATAATCATTGAAACCAATGACGAGATCAACACCTCCTCCAAATCAAGGCAGAAATAAACAAGAGAATCCCGGACACTGCTTGTCACTTCATCAACATCAAAAACAGCAAAGAATAACCTAGTCCTCTAAAACCAAGTTCTGATCACCCCGCATCCAAAGCCTTCGAATATAAACAAGAAATCGAGGAAGCCTTAACAAGTTCAATGTCCCTTCGCCGACATCAAAACCAACTCCATCTGGTCTAGATTCATCGTGACATGGCATCCCAACCTCCATTGGAGACGGACTCGAGGCTGGCCAACTGGTCGCCTCAGAAATCAGAACCAACTACAGAGACCTTTTCCAGCTTGCCCAAATTCCCAGATGGCTATCCAAACCGGAAACCAGAACCACCAAAGCACACTCATTTATGGTCATCGCCCTCCCAGGCTCCTTCTCCCTAGAAAGCCTAGGTCTCCGCTACCTCTCCCTTTTCGACGCCGACTGCAAGCTCGAAAAATTCATAAACATCAAGCCCGGATCCCAATGCAAGAACTGCATGGATTTCGGACACCACCACTCCAAATGCAAGGCAGCAGCACCAAACTGCGGCCACTGCAGCAAGAACCACCCCACCAAAGACCATCCCTGCGACTCATGCCAAGGCGGTCTTAAATGCACCCACACCCCGATTAGATGCGTGAATTGCAAAGCCCCCCACAAAGCCACGGACCCAGCCTGCCCTAAAGCAACCCTGGCCAGACTCAACAACAACAAGGACAATAGGCGATCCGAAAACGGGCCTCCTCCTCCACCACCACCACCACCCCCCCCCCCCGCCAGCATCTTAGTACATGCAACAGGACCACTCACAGGACAGGATGCCATCATGTCGCTATGAGTAAAAAATTTCAACAACTATACGCGCAAGCTCATCAGCTAAACTGCGCCAAAAACGAACTAACCACCAAGTCACTCATTGAACAAGCCGAAATAGACCAAAACATTCTTTTCCTTTTCCTTCAAGAACCATGGAACAACACACCAGAATCACCACTCTTTTACCTATTCACCCCATGCAACAACAAACCAAAATGCGCCACATACGTCAGGAAGCACTTCAACCTGAAACCCAAAACCCACTTCAGCCATGATAACTTCATCCTCTCGATTACTGTGGAAATCCAAGAAACCAGAACACAACTCCTTAACATATACTCACCAGGACGATCATCGCACTTCTCAGAAATTGCCAGAACAACAAACACCCTCCCAAACTGCTTGGTCATGGGAGATTTTAACAGCCACCACCAATTATGGTATGGACCACAATCCCAAGAATACGCCAACTCCATCAGAGGAGACAAGCGGAATGCCAGAAGAATCATCCAATGGGCAAACAGGGAAAAACTCTCGCTCCAAAATGAACCAGGCGAATTCACCCACTTCCCCCGAAACCATTACAGACCGACCATCATAGACCTCACCTTCACCAAGGGACAGGTCCTGGACAAAAACACCCAATGGCAACTGGACACCTCAGGAATCGGGTCAGACCACGCCAGAACAAAAATTACTTTCCCCATTCAAGGACAACCATACACCCCCATAGAGACTTAAGACAAATGCAACTGGGAAGCCTTTTAACCATGAGCTTTCAAGAACATTACCCTACCCCAGGAAGCCTGGGAATCCCCAAACCACACGATACAATCCGGACTTTGTCCTAGACATAGTTGACAGCCTCATCCAACAATTCGTCCCAATGACAAAACCCTTCAAAAATCCAAACGCGGTGGTCCCAAAACCTGAAGAACACCAAGGCCAACCTCTCCAGGCGTGAGAGGAAACAAAGGCCCACCCAACTCCCCACAACAAGGAATCCTCAGGAAAGCAAACAGAGCCTGGACCTCAGAAGTCAGAAAAGCCAAACTCGAATACACACAGAAAGCCTAGAGGAAGCAAAAGGCGGACATCTGGAAAATCATCAACAAAGGAAAAGAAAGGAACCCATCATCCCTACCATCCATGGCAAAGAAACCTTCGCAGAGAAATGCCAGATTTTCAGGGAACAGTTTCTTCCCCACGAACGGGACAGCCCCAACCCCTCCCCTCCCCACCATCAGAGACCCAAGCTTCGACCTCACTAACGACTTCGAACCGGTCAACGCCGACGAACTACGGAAAGCCGTCGGGTCATGCCCAGCCAACTCAGCAACAGGCCCGGACGGGATCCCATACCAACTAATAAAAGCCCTGGCCAAATCGAACCAACAACTCCTGATCGACATGTTCACCTCCCTACTCAAACACGCGGTCCACCCTGACAGATGGAAAACAGCCAAGTGCATCCTCATCGCAAAACCAGGAAAAAAGGATTACTATCACGGCGTACCACGAGCTACTGCGGAGGAAAGGATATCATGGAACTGGGTCTAGGGTTCGGGTTTTCTCTTTGGGTTTCTAAGGGTTTCCGTTACACGGGTTATGAGTCATCCCTGGACAGGGATTGGGAACTGTATATATAGTCGGCTACGAGTCTTTCCTTTGTCTCTTTCTCTTCTTTCCTTTCCTACGCAACCTTCCTGTCATCAACTCTACGTTCTAGTTTCTTTAGTTGTTACTTGTTTCACCTCGTTTCTCTGAATAGAATACGTCATCACTCTTAGTCATCCTCGTCCTCGTAGTACTTCGCCTCCGCCTAGCTTCTACCATAGTCCCCCCGCTTAGCCCTCGTCCTAGTCCATGACCGTAGTGCGTGTCTTCTACTGGTACCTCCGCTTACATCACTTCATCCGTACCGCCATCTGGACGATCTGTCCCACGACCTTGCTCCTCGGTTAAGAACTCTTCGCCTTCGTCTCTCGTCCTCGCCCTGTCCCCGCCTCGGTTGTGAACCTTGGCTAGTTTAGATATAGTCTCCGCTTCGCTCCGTAACAATTACTCACAGGCGAACGCCTACCGACCCATTTCCCTCCTCCAATGCTTCAGCAAGGTTCTCGAGAAAATCGTAGCCTCAAGACTACGACGTCAGGCGTAAACTTGGTACCCTATCACCAAACCAATTCGGAAGACCTCCATCTCGGCAGTCGACGCCCTACTACGCACCCTAACCCCCGTCCAGAGAAACCTCCTACAGAAAAAATCCACAGGGGTGACCCCGGACAGACCCTCCATCCTCACAAACGACATACAAGGCGCCTTTAATTGCGTCAACCACCTCACCCTCGAAAAAATAATGACCCAACAAAAATTCCCACGATATCTAATATCTTGGTGCAAAGATTTCAACACCAACAGAACTCTTCAATTCCAATTCAACCACGAACTTGAAGAACCCAAGCCATACTCCTCAGGGCTCCCACAAGGATCCCCACTCTCCCCAATCCTATTCATGATATACGCGGGGATCATCACCGACCACCAGACCTCCACCAAAGAAACAGACACCTCCTATATCGACGACGACGCCCTAGTGCAGATAGGGAAATCACCATTATTCATCACAAAAAGACTGACTGAAAGAATGCAACAAAGAAAAGAAATGGCCGAACCCCTCAACGTGAAATACGATCCAGGAAAATCAGACCTAATCTTCTTCCGACCCACCACCTCCTCCCTACCCCAGCCCAACAACACAATACAAATAGACGGAACCACGGTACATCCCAAAAAGTCCTTAAAATACGTAGGAGTTTGGATCGACTCCACCCTCTCATTCAAAAACCATCTCGAAAAACCCTCTCCAAAGGCACCAAAACCCTAGGAAGAATCAAGTGCCTCGCACAACAGAAGGAATAAAAGTCAAAACCATCCACCACCTAGTCACCCAACTTTTTCCTCCCAGTGATCCTGTGGGGCTCTGAAGCCTGGTGCACAGGAGCCAACCACATCCTCCAATCGTTAACCCCCCTCTATAATGAAGCCGCATGACCATTACAGGCCTCCCCAGGTGGACAAAAACAAGCAAACTGCTGAAAGAAGCAGGCATGCCACCCTGGCGCTCCTCCTAGACCACAAATCCAGAAAGTACGGCCCCGGTCATTACCTCTCCTCAAATCACCCCAACCACTAAAAACCTAACATCCATCATCCCAACCAAAAAGAAACATCAAAGCCACAGGCTTGGATCAATAGCCTCCTCATGCTCCCCTTCCAAACGGTAGGAAACATCAGGGACAGATGGACCCAATACAAACTACTGGACGAACGATTGATCGAAGAGTGGAATAACACTCCGCTACCAGACCACCACCACCACGCAAAAAGAACCCCCCCCCATAAGTTAGTGAAACTCGAACTATCCAAGGCCAAGTGGATCATGAGGATCCGCTGCCAGGCCACCAAAAACGACAAAAATTCCCTACACCCCCAGACCCAGGAATGCGCCTGCGGTTCAGAATACTCCGCGAAGCACATCCTAATGGACTGCCCCGCCTTTAACACTAAAAGAAGAAAGCTAATCGAAAAAATCCCCGGACCTATGTCCTGGGAGAATTGGCTTTTCCATAACCTCCGCCCGGACCTAATCATGGACTTCGCGAAAGGAACTAAATTGTTGGACTGGTACGACCAGGATTATGATGACGGAGAGGAGGAGTAATTCTTTTTCCTATACTTTCCTTACTGTACTTCGCTTCTCATTTTGTTCGCTCGTCTTTTCCTTTGTCTGTTGTTTGTTTGTTTGTTTGTTTGTTTGATTTTTTGGGGAGAGTTGGAGTGCGATAAGTCCTGTACTTCAAAGCAATATAAAGTTCATTCATTCATTCATTCCTGTCATCTTAGGAGTCACTTAGTCTTCGCACACCTATAATATCTTCTGGCTCTCTTAGCCATAGTCCCGTTGATCATACTGCCCCAAGGGAACACCAGGACCCCTCCACCTCGCTTCCACACTGACCTTCACCCATAGCCACTCCCTCCACCACCGTCCCGCCTTAGTGGTTTGCCTTGGCTTGTTTAGTCCCCGTCCTTACTTAGCACCGTGATATTTTAGTAGTTTGCCGGAGTGGTTAGAGTACTGGTGGCGTTCCGCATGGAGTGATGTTTGGCACTTGACGCACAGACGCATGCATCCGTGCCCAGGGAAAACAACAAGCTTGCTGATGTAAAGGTGATTTATGTATAGCAGGGGTAAACTTTCCTAAAATTTCACATCCGGTACGAAGTGGTCAAAATCCGGGACAGCAAATTCAATTGGATGAAAAAAAGAAGTATTCATTAAATCCAACCGGAACAACAAGGGATCCGGTGTATTGAGTTCCGCCATACGAGGTGCGACTGTACTTGTTATTTTTTCACATTTCCAGACCGGACTGAGTCCACATGAGCCTGCATGGAGGCTCATTCAAGTTGCGTTTGCAATGAAGTTACCATGTGAACAGAATTCCCGTTATAACCAGTTGTCATCCATTTTGAGAGGTTCTACATCACTTACTAATGAGGTCAGATCTTTGGATACGCGAGCTTGAAGCATGATAGAGAAATGAAACTAGACAATATTGCAATTCTTTCAGGAGTTCCTAGATCCACCTGATCACATCTCATTAGTAGGGCCAAGCAGGAAGCAATATAGACCGGCAACCCTGACCTCTCCGCCTCGGAAAATTTGAAACCGGACCCTAACTCAAAGAAGGGTTGTAATAAGGCATTAACTGATCAGGAAGGAAACAGATTGATTGAATGGGCTTTATCAATTGCTACACACTACCGTATGTCTTTTGGTGAACTTGGAGTGGCAGGTATGTTCAAGTTGTAAAATCAAGTTCTTATTCCTAACTAACATAATGAATAGCTGGTCTACATGCAAGCATCAATACAATAAAACTTTGGGGACCGATAGGATCTACAGACGCAAACCTACAAAAAAGCCTTTAATGAGCGACAAGCATAAAGCAGCACGCCTTGCTTTCTGTCTTCAATACCATTTGCAAAAGTGGGAAGACATCATATTCACCAACGGGTCTGATTTTGAGGCTAGTAATCTACGGCAGAGGAGAGCTAGAGGTGTAGTACGTCGATCTGGAGAAGAATTTATACCACGTAACATGGAATGGAAGTTTCATGTTGGGGCTAGAGTCATGTTTTGGGGTGCAATTGTATATGGATACTTAAGATTTCAGCCATCCTACTAAGCTTACAAAGCTCCCTATGAAACACTAGCGGAACGGAGAACTGCTTTAATTGCCCTCCAGACAGAATATGAAGCTGAGCTTCTTAATCTTATAGAACCTGGTGTACCTATTCTATGGGAGCAAAAGGATGGTAGGAAAGGTGGTATTGATTGGTATATATACTGGACAAGAATTTTGTATTGTCCCCTTTTTCCTCTGACTTTACTTGCAAAAGAAACTACAAATCCAAATGTGATTATCATGGAAGATAATGCACCTGCATATAGACATCATTATCAAGATGTGTTTAGAGGCCGTGCAGGTCTCCAGAAGTTAGAATGGCCTCCAAATTCCCCTGATCTGAACCCTAATGAGACAATTTGGAATGAGATGAAAGATAGTATAAAAGTCAAGCTAGGTTGGAATTTTACTGCACAAGGAATCAGAGCTGTTGTTGAAGATGAATGGAAATTATATACAGTGCAGAAGATCAATCAACATATCATGTCTATGCCCCATAGGATAGAAGCCTGTATTGCAGATGGCGGCGGGAATAATTTCAATTATTGAGTTGAGGGCGCTTCCATGCAGACCCAGTCCGGTCCGGAAACGTGAAAAAATGACGAGTATATCAACGTCGAAATCACTCGACCTAGTCATTTGCCTTACAAACGCCCCCTTGTCCTCCCTCATACGCGCTATCGCCTGACAGGCTGAGACATCTTCCGAATCTGGTGCACTACAGCATTGGCAACTTTCCGCTAAAAAAAATCACCGCCTAAGGGAACTTCTGTTGTAGTCTCAATTAGATCATTACCTTATATAGAAAGTAAAAAGCCGGGTTTGTATTATTATGGAGTGCGCCAGATTCTGAGTATGTTTCGGCCTGCCAGACGAGAAAAGGAAACTTTGACGACTGTGTAACCGTCCGCCGAGACGAACTGCTGCGGTACAGCCGCAACTCGATATGCCGGATTGCCAAGATTCTAAGGATTTCGCCCGGGATAGGGATAGCAAATTGATTTTGCGGCAAAAAATAAAAATCCCGGAGGATTTCGTACGGGACAGCAAAGGATCCGGTGTATTGAGGTCCGGCATATCGAGTTGCGACTGTACTTACGCCCATATCCCCCAGTCACTTCCAACGGGTAAGATAGCGCAGACATGCCTGTCAGTGAGCCACACCGTTTTTGCTTTTTCCGCGTGTGGGAGAAGGGGCGGTTAGTGGTGTCAGGATTGACTGATGATAGCTAACAGGACCGTGCTGTGCAAACGCCCAGCTTAGATCGCCCCCTACCCCCACCGTGGCCCCGCCAGCTGGGGTGTGCTGTCAGAGAGAGATATTCCAGTATTGGAATAAGAACCAGAGGGTATGAGTGAGGAAGTAGGCAGGTTTGTGTGGAATAGTGTCTCTTTGTTATGGGAATGGTTCTAATTCCGACACTTGAGTACTGTAGTTCACGGGGTATTGGCGGGTACAGTGTTGACGGATTGCAGGCAAAACCTGGCTTGACTGTCTCTCTTTTGGCTTATTCTGTCTCTCTTTTGGCTTATTCCGCCAACACCCAGTGCCTGTCAACACCCAGTGAACGACACTCACATCCTCACCGAACACTACGTGACGGACAGCGGCTTTTTGGAAATACTAACAAACAAACTAGGGCCGGCTGTCTCTCATTACCGATATCCGTGAACAGGATTTTCCCGCGATCTAGACACCCCTGCTTCGACTCATAGCTGTAGGCGGGTGGGTATGTAGCAGCCTACAAACGCCGATATCTCTGAGACACCAACACTGACACAACACCTCCCACGAGGTCTCTGGAAACATTTACCCCGCCACCGTGACGTTAATACATCACGGCTGTTAGCCCTACCGAACCTACCCCCTCTCGCGCCCTAGCAGACTCTTAGAATCCTTTGGACCACAATCGGGCCATATATACCACACCTTCTTCCTCTTCCCTCCTGGGGTACGCTTGGGGGCCGGGGCAGGGGCGCGGTCTGCCCACTTGTGAACTCCGTTTCAATGATCCTTTTGTTTAGCCTTGGTTCTTGTCAAACGGCCCCTTACCTTTTCCTCTCTGAGGGTACGACAGTCCAATCCTAGCTCACGGATCCGGTACCCTCCCCTCGTACCACCCCAACCCCTCTCCGTGGTCGTACCTCGTAGTAACCACGGATGGGGCGGGACTGGTGCTCCTGTCCCCCCCCCCCCCTCCCCTACCTGCTCCGCGAAGCAATACTCGCGACACTCCGCCTTGCCCCGGTGAAGCACCTTCCACCACGCCGACGCCCCACCTAGTCTGGCACACAGAAGCTGTTCACTTCACGCCGGAGCAGCGCGTGCGGACACACACTCGGGCGTCAATGAATTCGCCTCACGTTTTCTTCCGGCCGCCGATCGAGCTCTCCTAGTCCCACTGGGTGCGCATCTGATCCGTGAGCCCGCTTCCCTGGTCTGGCCGAACCAGGCAGGTGCCCGCTGGGGGACTAGCCGGCCGCTATCACCGCCACACTGCCAGGCCATACCCTGCACCGGTCACACGCTGCCGTCACCGGAGAGACTGCAGCGAGCCCTTTTAGCGGTGGTGGGATGGGATGGTGGTTCCCAT
The DNA here is from genome assembly GCA_024713755.1 of Morchella sp. 2018-W16. Classification (NCBI taxonomy): domain Eukaryota; kingdom Fungi; phylum Ascomycota; class Pezizomycetes; order Pezizales; family Morchellaceae; genus Morchella; species Morchella sp. 2018-W16. The sequence continues at coordinate 709,580 of JAMGYY010000026.1, read as the reverse complement.
GTTTGTGGGGTTGTTGGTATGTTTTGGAGGTTACTCGGGTGTTGGGTTGGAGGCGTCCTGTCGATGCTTTGCGAGGAAGAGGATGTCGATCGTGGGGTGGCATGTGGTTGGTGTGCTGTTTGAGGTGCTATGTACGTGTTCATTGTCGTGAGTCGGGCTGGTCCTGTTTATTAGACACGAGAATAGGAGGAGAGGAAGAGGGGGAACAGGATCATTGGGGACGATTACTACTACAAGGGAGTAGTGGGAAGAAGAGGCTTCGAGATACGCTACAGACGGGTGGGGTTTAGGGCGCGATCCATGTGGGTAGGGTAGGTAGGGTGAATAAATAATTATAGCACGTTATTAAACCTACCGGGTATTATTCATATGACTTGCTGCCACATGATAGCGAGGGGATTAAAGTAGGGTGACCATATTTCTGTATCTGATAGGTTGTCAGGCCAAATTGCAACGAGGCTCCTAGTAATCGTGATATGAACAGCGCAAGAAATTGAAATATTGTTGTAAATTGTCATGCATGCCAAAGACTGCCACATAGACTTTCTAGGCGTTACATTCATCACGTTGCCATAAAGGGTTTAAAGTGCCTCTGATTGGAAATTGGCCTGACAGCTTATCAGATAGACTACTGAACGCGAGGGTCGCAGTTGTGACCGTCTCGGGCCCGATTCGTGCAAGGCCAAGTGGACTCGTGTGTACTTGCCGAACTCCGAAGTTTAGGACGGTTGCCACCAAACCTCTGGCTATATCTCGTCCTAAACTTAAAAATCTGGCAAGTAGCTGGGCCACGGGTTGGTCAAAACTGGTATTTACCTATACGATGATGAGAAAGTTAATATAGCTTAGCGTGACAACTCGTATGGCCAAACAGAGATAGTAAACCAACCAATACAAACCACAAAACAAAACAGTACAGCGGATTGCTGGGTTTCTCCACCGGGGAACATTCCTAAATGAAGTTGGCGTCAAGACCGTTGAACTGTTTTACAGTTAGTGTGTCCGTAGTACAGTCGTACAAGACCACCACAAGTAGTAGTAGTGGTCACCCATTAGAGCGCGCAAAGAAAGACAGGAGGGGAACGGATAGGTAAGTATCATCAAAGCCAGGCGTGGTGGAGTATTCTTCCCGCAGGTTGTCGATTATCGGTAGTGCTAGTGTTTCCGGACGTCCGGGAGCTGAGGACCCACCGACTGCGCCACCCATATGGGCCCCTGATCTTCTAGTCGCCCGATGAAGTCTATATACTACAGTACCTACCCTATGTCTCAGGAGATATGGAAGTGCGACATCTCGATGTCGTTTGGTTGGTCGGCTGGTGAAGTGAATGGAGAGTAGTTGACTAAGCACGACACGTGCCAAGAACCTACCGCCAAGAGCTAAATATTTAGGCACAGAGGTGGTTAGCGCCACTAACTATATGCACGCTAACGACAGAAAGTATAACAGTGAGACATTTTAGCGCGCTTTTTACGTGATTTGATTGGTCGGCTGAGAACGGCCGCCAAGAGCTAAATATTTAGGCACAGAGGTGGTTAGCGCCACCTACTATCTCTTTCACTGGTTATTAAATGCTGCCAACTTTTGAGAGGCCACCCCCGCCACCGTGACAACCATGAACCAGTTCTCGGAAGTACAGACGGCGTATTTCTGAGGGAAACCCCCGGGTGCACGGTGCACTATGTGGCCTCCTTAAATGTTGGCAGCTTCACCAGCAAAAGAGATATGCACGCTAACGACAGAAGTGATGCCAGTCTTGGCGCCAAGGTGTTGACCAACATGCGTTAGGATAGCTCGAAATAATTTCCGATATTTTAACGTTAGCATCTGGTGACTGAGTAGCAGTCGGCGTCAAGAACTGGGGTAGTGGGGGCGCTTTCAACGTGTGCAGATTCTACTGCTTATTCCTTGGGTACGTAGTCATTTCAGGCTGTAACAATCCAAGTTGCCTCCTTCGAATTCAAACAAGCTGCGCCTAGGCGGATCAGAAACTGGCTGACCAGGTTCAACAATTAAGCTGTGAAACCCCTGGACTCACTAGGTGAGACCCTGATCTATTCTCCGAGGGAATATGTCCAGATTGAATTAAAGCCTGGTCAAATAAGAAATCAATCAACTAAGGTAGGAATCCAGGAAGTGGTCGGCCTACCTAGTCCTCCATGCCACATTCCTATGTCTAGTGGTGAAGCCTCTTGTCCAGCGCAAAAGACTACCCTTAGGCTCACTCTAATAACTATACCTATGTTAAATCTATGGTATTATTATATCTAGTGACCCCCCGGGGGTGTGAAAGGTTTTAAAAGCTTAGCTATCTACGAGAACTCCCGACCGAGAGGGGGTTGGTGTTTGGGGCCGGAAGCGCGAGAATAACCGTTTTTGGGCACTTCCCGCCCCCTTCAAGGCGTCCAATACCGTGCACAACATCCGAGTGATACTAGGCGCGTTATTAACCGTCCTTTATTGCTATTGAGGTAACGGCAATATCGTAAGTGGCCCTCGCCATTCTTGTGCGTTATGAACCCCCGACTATATCTGAGTTGAATATGCTCTCCTCTTATTAATCTGCAAAACTGGTCATCATCCAATCCAGGGCTATAAGCCTGGTACCAGATAGCTAATGAGCTATCCTCCAGCTTATGTTGCAATATTAGGTAGGTCACACTTTTACGATTGCGCGCAAAGCAACGCCACAACTAACCTGCATTTGTAATATTAGGTGGTGACTTATCCCTTAAACTAGCAATAAGTGCTAACCCCCCAGGAAGAAGAGAAGGTTAATAGCGTTTAGTCAGAGATCTTATTATCTCTCTTATCAAGTAGTTGATCTCCCACACAAATTCCGGCTCTCTACTATAGGGGGTCAGCATTGCCAGCTTAAGGATAACCAAACAACTGTGGTGGGGTTTACCCCTTTGTAGAAAGCTCAACTCCTGGAAGTAAAGGTGGCCTACGTGCAAAGAATATAGCTTACTGCGAACATGGGGCGCATGTGGTGGCTGAAGCCCTGACTGTGTTACCCTTTTGATCGTCATGATAGCTATGTTAGTTGGCTAGTAATACTTGGTTGTGGGGCCCTCCTCACATTTGTAATGGGCAGTATCTCGCCTGGTAACGTAGTGTAGGAACTGACTGTAGTTTAGGCGGCTAGTTCGTGGCCGGGATGGGATGACCGGGGGACCCCTATTAGTTTCGTGAAATCCCGCACTATTTTGCTTGCTCAGTTCCAATAAGGCCTATTCCTGTTCTACGCTTTACTATATGCCGTTTCCCAATTCCAGACTGTGGCTTCCTTTGATTCTCGTTCAAAGGATGTTGATATTCTACTATAGTATCACTACTCATCTCCCCACCTGTAACAGCCAATAAAGTCGTTCTTTTGGACCAGCGCTCACTTCTGGTTCCTTCTTCAGTGTCCTAACCTTTGTGAAGCCCCTGCAACAAAGATCCGAGAGTGCGCAAAACTATTTGACGGACGCCTCGGTTCCTTTGAGCCGTGTGCAGTAAATGCAGTGTTGTGAATGGGGTACCACTATTGATGTACGAACCTAACCCCAACCCAAGACACCCACTGATACGTACCACGCTATGGGTTATAGCCGAGAGACATCGCTGATACCAGAAAGATAGATAATAGTGTTAGTGGGCTAGTGTATAGTTCCAGTACGGCAAGTTGAAGTGACAAATACTCATAGAGAGCAAGGGAACATGGCTTTCCGTCATAAAGGAGTAAGTACATCTATGTACCTACGCACAGGGCTGATAAGTAATTGCTCTCTCTTTCAGGACAGTCAAGTAAGGGAGCTCACTAGCCTACTTCTTCTTTGCCAAGCATAAAGTGCTACCTGGTCGGAGTTACTGTAGCGGGGCGCACACTCTCAGAGACATAACGTGAGAGTCGATGTAAACTATCGTATATGCTCGCGGTTGCACTATGGCGAGCCCCACCGGGAAAGCAATCATCACCGGGCAAGCAATCAGCCATCGCAACAGCCGAAAAATTTGAGATTTTGAGGCTGAAGCGAATCAAGTGTCTAGAAACGCTCTTTACATGTCTTTTAGGTATTTTAGATGACATTTGCTAAGGTTGAGCGGTGAAGGGTGGTTGTCGTGATACATAATTTCTTCTGCTTTTGGGTCTCTTGAAAGTACACATTTGGCTTTGTATTAGACTGAACATTAGTCCTACCATCTTTCATCAACTGGACCTGGTTGCTTCCCCGCCGACGGTCACTTCCCTGGTGAAACACGTTGCCAAGTAGGTCATTCAAAATATGGAATGCTGATACCCGTGTAAGTTAAAGCCACGTATAAATAAATTAATACAGTCGCTTTCGAAAAGCTGTGGAATAAGCCAGGATAGTCTGTTGCAACGGACTATCGGTAGGGTACAGGACTATCGCATGGCTAGTTGCGAATTTGACAATCTCATGATTCTCATCCTCTCATGCGATAGTCCTGTACCCTACCGGTAGTCCGTTGCAATACTTAATCCACAGGTTTTCGCAAGCGGCTGTAAGCCAAGACCGGGTCGATACCTAAGTCCAGAACGACGTTTATGACATCTATGGTGAACATAGAGATCTACGTAGCCAGGAACAGACTACCAAGTGCAGCAATCAGGGTCTACAGTGGAGTCTCGATAGCAGCATATTGTCGGGAACGGGTTTTCGTGTGCTATCGAGAATATGCTTGTATATATCGAGAACAAGCTTGCCCGAATCAGCCTGTTCGGAATTTCCCAACTTTTATGCTACAATCGAAGATATGCTGTAATCGAGAATGCTACTATCGGGACTCCAGTGTAGTTACGTGGGGGTGGTAACCAATAACACCAAGCGGAACTGAACGCTTTTAAGAGTATTTGGCATTATGGCAAGGTATAGAGTAGTTGATCCCCTGTCCCGAGAGTGCTTCACGACTCAAATTAGAGGTCTTGTTGGTTCACTGGCTTCACTGGCCAGACAAGGATAGTCGTGGCACTGAAGGCCGAGCGCAAAATGCTAGGTTTGTTGGAGTTTGCGGGGATCTCCTGTGAGGGGTCTTTTTATCCGGGTAGATCCTGCTAGTTATCGCCAACGATCTATATGGGTGGAGGAAAGCATCATCATATCCTTGAACCCGGTATCTGTAACATATTGCAAGGGCCTCATCACGCCGGGTGATGGGGGGCCGTGGGAGAGGAAATCTCCTGTCCGAGCTCGTAGGAGGGTAGGTAATGTCTGCCTGTATCTGTGGTAAAAGAGGTCAAACATGTCACCGCTACCTTTATTGGCATTGAGGTCCCCTTGGCGTTTTGACCCACTTACTACATGTAATTATGGGAGTTCCATTCTCTCCAGGGCTCTCACCGACCGGAATCTACCCGCAATTTCTGTCCTATTAGGTACAGCGCCCTACATGGCGGCGGATTATAGCATACTCATTAGCTTTCACCCACCATATTTTCTACTCGTTAGTATTCCACTGCTTACTGTATACCCATGCATAATCAGAATGTGTTTAACAGGGTGTTACATATAATGGGCAACACTCCTCCGGAAAGGATTGACTCATAAGCCAATGTCCTATATTTCTGACATGTTCTGATTTCCCAGTAGTGTTCACCGCTAATGGGAGACGTAAGGTGCTCGAAAAGGTACCTGGTTGTGAGGAGGAAGGGAGCAGAGCAGAGGCCTGTATTAAATAGACTCAACGGAGGAGCGCCAAGCCCTTAGCGTACTCTCCGAACACCTGTCATCTTGACTAAGACTTGTACATACATGTATCTCGCTTACCACAGCCCCTGACCGCATTCAGGTACTGCTATGTCACTTCTCTTACTTCGGTACGTATTGTTTCTCCGTTGCCCCACTGCTAGGTAGGATAATCTCAGCCCCTATCAGAGCTGGTACGGTTAGAGCCTCGGGAGTAAGCGCCCGCCAATGTCTCAACAGCGGCGACAATGAGCTCCAGCAAACCTACAGCTCTAAAAAGAGGACGATAGGCACTTTATTATCGATAATGTATTTCAGCACAGCGCAGCTTACCGCCAACACAGGCTCTGGCGTCCAGGAAGTTTATGCTCGCTCAATTTAAGTAACAAACTATCCCCTAGGTGTATGTGACATTGGGAGAATCTCTCACATGGATTGGCGTGCCTTAACAAGGGGGTGATTGAGCAGCAACCTACGAATTTTATAGTACATCTCAGTATTCCAAGGGCTGATAGAGACAGCGAACTGCCTACCCTCACCCAAAATCGAGATCACATGGAGAATGAGTGTGACCCCTTCCTCTAGAGGGCCCGAACGGGGGTGGTGTGGTCGCTTAGCTAAAAAGAGCTGTAAACATACATGTAGGGTTAGGGATATAGGGTTAGGCTGGTCCTGGCAACCGGGCGCTTCATCATTGACAGGAGGGCGAGGAGACAAAGATGACACCGAACAGCAACACGACAGAGTTGAATATAGATAGTGCGGTCCGTAGAGATATAAAGAAGTGTGTAGAGCCTGAATTTCTGGTCTGATAATACCCGCCATCAATATCCAAGATCATATGGTCGTTTTGGAAACCAGTATTTTTCAATTCCAGCGGGAAAAAACCATTTACTCATTGTTCGCGGTTAATATTGCAGTACAACAAGGTGGTATATATCTATATAGGGGCAGGAAAATGCGTAGAATCTAGATCTTTAGTCTGATTTGACCCGCTGGCAATATTGAAGATTTTGTGGCCACTTTTGAAACTAGAAATGTACCATTTCAACGAGGAAAAACTGTTTTCTATTCATTGAGGGTCAACATTGTGGTATAAGAGAGTGATAGATATCTGCGTAGGGGTAAAGAAGTTCGTAGAATCCATTTCCCTAGTCAGATTTGACCCGCCAGAAATATCCATGGAGTAGCACCAGATTCTGGTCCCGCAAATTGCATCCGCAGTGGTAACCAAACCGAATGCCCACCACACACCCAAGAGTTTATGTATGATGAGGTCGTGGAGGTCAATATAGGGGTAAGGATGTATGCAGAATCTAAACTCTGGGTCAGAATTCACCCGCTAGCAAGACCAAAGGTGCGCGAACTGTTTTTGTTGCCTACGAACCCGTGAGTTGCTTTTTCGGATTTGCTTGGGTGTTACACATATTTGAGACTTACTAGGACATGAAATAGCTTGGAACCAATATTGCAATGCTTTAAAAGCCGCCAGTCACGTCACGGAACAGGAGGAAATAACGACCCTTGCCCAATGGGAGTTGACAATGTGGGTATTGGAATGCCGTGTAGCTACTCTTTCCCTTTTGGTACCAGCCACGCACGTATGCTGTACCTTTCCGAGTATCAGACTTTGATACTATCCTGCAAACAAAGCAAAGCCTTTGTCTATTCTCGACAAGTTGAGGGCTCTAGGCTCCTTGCAATTTTGTGGGAGCACGGTGTGTTTTCCCACAATCTATCTACAGTCGCTTGCGAAAAGCTATGGAATAAGCGGGAGTGAGTGTCCTAGGCAACGGACTATTGATAGGGTACAGGGCTATAGGTAGGGTACATCGCATGCTGCTTGTTGTTGCTTGTTACGCAACATGGCTACATATGAGAAAAATGCAATGTACTTGCCAAATCTTTAAGTTTAGGACGAGATATAGGCAAAAGTTGGGTGGCAACCGTCCTAAACTTGGGAATTAGGCAATTATATATGATTATGATGAGGAAACTTGTGGCAGGAATTCAGCAACTATAATTCCGGAACCCCGAAAGAAAAATTCCGGAATTGTGTGATAATATATATCTATATTCAGTTCCCCCTTGTAATAACCTTGCCTTTGCCTTTAGTAGCTTTTCCTTTGCTTGACATCCCCTAAGTCCCCCATCTGCTTTCTTTTGTACTATTCTGCTTCGATTCAGTATTGCGTACCTTCTGTTTCTCAGGTATCAATTTGGCCTCCCTTCATCAGCAAGCTTTACCATTTGTGTTTGCAGCCTCCTGAGTCCCCTAATAATCCCTGTTAGTCTCCTGAGACTCCTGAGAGTCTCTCAAGCCTCCTGTGACCCAAAAAATATCAAAATATATCTGCAATCTTGCTAATGTTGGTCGTTTCTTCTCTTCTGCCCATTGCACAATAGCATCCTAACTTTAACTAGTAACCTTGGTGATCTTTTTTGCTTGTACTCTCTAGTTGGAAATTCAAGATGCTCTAGCAATCTTTTCCTAGTTGTTGAGCTTGTAGAGCTCCCTGCAATGTTTCTATTTTTCTTCAGGAGTTCCTATAAGTTAATTAGTAAATAATGTTATAGATAAGGAATAATACCACATACTTCCATTCTTGTTTTCAACCATTCATGCATCATAATGAGCATCTTCATACCCTTTTCTCTTTAGTGCTCTACTTTCTTCTTCAATACTTTCTCTACCTTTCTTATTACGGTGCTAAGCGAGGACGGGGACTAAACAAGCCAACGTGAACCACCAAGGCGGGGCTAGGACAAGAGCGTGCGTGGAGACGAGATGAACGGTGGGTTCGACGGGGGGACTAAGGGGCGGGGTCAAGGTGGAGGTGCGGAGAGGTAGTCCTGACGTCCCCACGGGGGTAGCACAACCAACGGGACTATGGCTAAGAGAGAGAGAATATATTCTAGACAAGAGAAGACTAAAGACTCGGACGCCTAAGATGACAGAAAGGTTGCGTGAAGAAGAAAGGAGAAGAAGAGAAGCCCTACAAGCGAGGGAGAGAGCTCCCTATATATAGCCCAAGAAATCCATCGCTGAGTCATCCCATGGAACCCCGTAGAACCCAAAGGAAATCCCTCATTACAAATACCCGTATATCCTTTGACTCATAGAACCCTGCAACCGAAACACATAGAATATAAGAGAAAACCCTGATTAATCCTTCTTCCTGCAATGGTGCTCGATATCGTATCACGCCATGATGGATATTAGGTCCCTCCCTGAGGCCTAAGTCCTCTTAGCCTTGCGTGAGTATCGTTCGTGGAAATTCTTTATTAACTCGGGGGAGTTATCCAAGTCACCATACGGTTGCCATGAAGGTTCGTCGTACTTGGTATATCGAACGAGGTATTCTAATTGTCCCCGTCGTTTGCGAGAGTCTAGAATTGCATCAACCTCCCACTCCTGTTCTCCTTCGATCTCGACGGGTGGTGGTGGAGGTTGTAGCTTGTCCTGGGATGGGGTCATTGGCGGCGGGCGACAGTATTGATACGTGAAAGACTGGATGAACTTTCATTGATGGAGGTAGTGTGAGTTCGTAGGCATAGGGACTGACGATACGGGAGATTGGGTATGGGCCGACTTGTTTCCAGTTCAACTTCTTAGAGGGCCTCTTGGTGAGTAGGTTCCTGGTGGATAACTATACTTTGTCTCCGATAGCGTAACGAGGGGGCGGACATCAGCAATATCACGGCGTGATACGATATCGGGCACTGTTGCGCGAAGAAGGATTAGCCAGGGTTTCTTTTATGTTCTACGGGTTTCGGTTGCAGGGTTCGATGAGTCAACGGTATGCAGGTATTTGTAATGACAGATTTCCTTCACAGGGTTCTATGGGATGAGTCAGAGATTGATTTCCTAGGCTATATATAGGGAGCTCTCTCCCTCGCTTGTAGGAGTTCTCTTCTTCTCCTTTCTTGTTCACGCAACTTTCCTGTCATCTTAGGCGTTTTTAGTCTTCGCTCGTGTAGAATATATTCTGTCTCTCTTAGCCATAGTCCCGTTGGTTGCGCTGAGCCCGTGGGGATGTCAAGACCACCTCTCCGCACCTTTGCTTAGACCCCGCTCCTTGGCCCTTCCATCGACCCTACCGTTCGTATCGTCTCCACACCCGCTCTTGCCCTAGTCCCGCCTCGGTGGTTTGCCTTGGCTTGCTTAGTCCCCGTCTTCGCTTAGCACCGTGATACTAAGGTTGAGTCTCCAACGCCAACCCAAACCACAACCCCGCCGCCATGTCACAAGAAGAAGTCATGATGGACCCAAACGAACTCGACTACGACCAAGTCGAAAGGGACCTGACCCGCTTTGTTCGAGCATACCCCCTAGCACCACAAGGCGCGTCTGAAGACGCGATGTTTAACCATAGTATTGTCATCCGAAGCCAGCAGGCGGTCAGCGAACTCCGTACCGAGCTGAGACTAACCCAACAGGAGGCAGATGAAGCAACGGAAATATGGAAGAAGAGGATCACAAAACTAGGGCAGGATCTGGAGAAGGAGGAAATGAATAACACAAACCTCTAAGCCCAGGTCGCCACCCTCCAAACCCAGGTCACTGACCTTCAGGCAGAAGTCGCTACGGCGCAACAAGAAACCCTCATCGCCCAGGCCGCACTCGCAGTATCATGGCGTGATACGATATCAAGCGTTGTTGCGGGAAGAAGGATTAGTCAGGGTTTTCTCTTTGGTTCTACGGGTTTCGGTTACAAAGGTTCTATGAGTCAACGGCATGCAGGCATTTGTAATGAGGGATTTCTTTTGGGTTCTACGGGGTTCTACAGGATGAGTCAGCGATGGATTTCCTAGGCTATATATAGGGAGCTCTCTCCCTCGCTAGTAGGATTTCTCTTCTTCTCCTTTCTTCTTCACGCAACCTTCCTGTTGTCAACTCTACGTTTCTAGTTTCTTTAGTTGTTACTTGTTCTTCGTTTCCTCTGAATAGAATACGTCGCCAACCTTAGTCATCCTCGTCCTCGTGCCGCTTCACCTTAGTCCACTTCGCCTATAGTATCCTCACTTGGTCCTAGTCTTAGTCCATGACCGTAGTGCGTGCCTTCTACTGGTACCTTCGTCTCCATCACTTTGTCCGTGAAGCTATCTGGACTCTCTGTCCCACGACATTGCTCCTCGGTTAAGCCTCCCTCGTTCTTGTCCTCGCCTCGGTGGTTTACCTTGGCTTGTTCAGTCCTCGCCTTCGCTTAGCACCGTGATACGCAGCCAGGCCCCCACCACCACAAGAACAAGCACCTGCCCCGCCCGCACCTCTTCCTCGCTACCCCAACGGATTCCTCCAAGACCTAGTAGCAACACACCCAGAAGCAAGGGTGGAGAAGTCGGAGAAGCTCCCGGACCCTAAACAGTTCAATGGCCTTCGGAAGGAGCTCCCCCTCTTCCAACATATGCTGAAACTCAAGCTCCTGGGCAATGCCGACCGGTACCCGACCATACAGAATCAACTGACGTACGCTATCTCTCGTCTGGAAGGCCCCGCAGCGGACCAGTTCATGCCATACCTAACCAACACAGGGTCAATCTCCCCTCCATGGAAAGGTTTTTTGAAATCTTGACCACAGCCTTTGGGGACCCGGACTTGGTAGGAACGGCCCGCCAGAAGCTCAGAAACATCCGTCAGTACGGCCGCTCGTTCTCGGACTACTTTGCCGAGTTCCAACGCTACGCTGCTGATGCCGGACTGGGAGAGGCCGCTAATGTGGAAAGTCTCCTGGCCGGACTAAATGAGGAACTGACCAGGCTTATGGTCCATGAAGACACCTCCGCCACAGTCCTTGAACTCGCTACCATCCTACAACGGTTGGACAAAAAACAACAGGCCCTCAACGCCCGCTTTCGTCCCCGCTATCAGTCCTCTGCGCCGCCCGCTCGCCCAGCCCCTCGTTACACCGCGCCAGCTCCGCCCCCACCTCGCTACCAAGCACCCGCTCCCCGTTACCCCGCTCCGGCCCCTCCGGCTCCCCGTTACACCCCTCCCACTCGCAACCCCCCGGCCGCCGCACCTGCCGCCGCTCACCCATCACACACACCCGGAGGAACAGTCCCTATAGATCTGTCAACTGGTCGAGGCCGCCCGGACCCTCAGGAAAGAGAGGCCCGTCGGATAGAGAATAGATGTTACTATTGTGGAGGTGTAGGACACCTCATTCGGGAATGTCCCCAGGCGCCGCCCACCAGGAACCCAGCGCCCAGAATGAGTGGAGCTAGGGCAGATATTAGGAATAGAGATAGAGAAGAAGGAGCCTCCGGCGATGAGGCGTTAAAAGATTTTTCCCTGGACTGAGTGGCTCACTCCAGGGACGGTTAAGAGACTTTCTAGGATTTCGGTTTCTGGTTTTTCGGTTTCAGAGAAGGATATGGATGGGAATCAATTAGTTGTAACTTGCTCTATTTCTCAAAATAAAGATTCTTGCATTCCATCATATGCCCTCATTGATACCGGCGCCTCAGGATACGCTTTCATAGATAAGGACTTTGTATGCCACCACAAACTTAAAACCACCCCCCTCATTCTCCCGCGACACATAGACGTAATAGATGGAAGACCTATCGAATCAGGAAAGATCACCCATAAGGTCATCCTCAGCCTAGACATCAACGGACACAAGGAGGAAGCGCCCTTCTTTGTCACCCAGTTAGGACATTACTCAATAGTCATGGGCCTCCCATGGATGCGAAGACATGCAACAACAATCCTTTCCGCCGCTAATGAAATACAATTCAACTCCTCATACTGTGTCAAACATTGCTCCCTCAACCATACCCGAGTCACCGCACGGGGCATCTCCATCGAACCCCCTACAAAAACTAATATCTCTGTTGTAACCTCATACGCATTTCACCGACTACTCAACAAGAAAAGAAAAGGAATCCAACTTTACTCAACCACCCTCAAGGCTCTTGATGACCTCCTCACAGCCCCACCAAAGGACCCTCACACCTTTGTACCAATGGAACACCACAACTTTCTACACCTACTCAACGAATCAGAGGCTTCTAAGCTTCCCCCCCGCCGACTGGAATATGACTTCTCCATTGACATCCAGGAAGGGAAGACAGTCCCTTTTGAACCCATGTATGGGATGACTCGGCTGGAATTATAAGCACTTAGAGACTACTTAGCGGAATACCTAACCAGTGGGAAAATCCGCCACAGTACATCCCCAGCAGGCTCTCCGGTATTATTTGTCAAGAAAGCGGACGGGTCCCTCCGACTCTGCGTTGACTATAGAAAGTTAAATGCGGTCACAGTGAAGAACCGCCACCCATTGCCATTAATGCCAGAAACATTTATGGGCATCTCCGCCGCTAAGTACTTCACTAAGCTCGATCTCCGCAACGGGTACCACCAATTGAGAATTAAGGAGGGAGACGAATGGAAGACGGCATTTAGGACCAGATATGGTCACTTCGAATACATATTCATACCATTTGGCCTCACTAACGCGCCCGCAGCCTTCCAACACTGGGTTAATGATCTGCTGCGCCCACACCTTGACCACTTTGCCACTGCGTATCTCGACGATATACTCATCTACTCCGCCACCTTAGAGGAACATAAGATCCATGTCGACAAGATCCTCCGGATCCTAGATCAACACGAAGTACATTTAAAACCCGAAAAATGCGATTGGCATGTCAACGAAACAATGTACCTAGGATTTGAGCTCACCCCCGAAGGAATCAAGATGGACGAGAAGAAAGTCGCCACCATTAGGGATTGGGAAACACCAACCTGTCTGAAAGATGTACAGGAATTCCTAGGCTTCGCCAACTTCTATCGAAGATTCATCTATGCATACTCTAGAGTTGTCTCCCCCCTAACGACACTAACCAAGAAAGGAGTAAAGTTTGAATGGACCGAGAAAACCCAAAAAGCATTCGAAGACCTAAAAATAGCATTCACCATGGCACCCATACTCAGACACTTCGACCCCGAGCGCGAAATCATAGTGGAAACAGACACATCGGACTATGTCTCGGCCGCCATTATGTCACAAAGGAATGACGAAGGTATACTACACCCTGTGGCGTTCTTCTCGAAGAAGCATACTCCGGCCGAGTGCAACTATGAAATCTACGACAAAGAACTATTAGCAATAATCCGAGGGTTCGAAGAATGGCGCTACTTTCTAGAAACAGCTTCTTTTCCCATCAAGGTCCTAACAGATCACAGGAACCTTGAATACTTCATGTCAACAAAGCTATTGAACTGACGACAGACACGTTGGTCAGAGTTCTTATCCCGGTTTGATTTCTTTATACAATTCCGACCAGGGAAACAAGGGGGAAAACCGGATGCTTTGACTAGGAGATCGGGAGATCTACCCAAGGAGGGGGATGAACGCCTGGCATACCAGTACCAGACCGTGTTGAACAGGGAAAATTTGGATCCTAAGCTAAGTTTGTTCGCGGGTTCTTTGATAAATGAATCCGCGGAAGGAACGCCCACCATCCAAGAGTTACTTTTAATTGCTTACCAAGAAGACAGTTTCCCGAATAAGGTCCTAACTATGCTAAAAGATGGCACCAAACAATCAAAACAGATCACCCTCGCCGAATGCACCGAAAACGAAGACGGGCTTCTCCTGTACAGCCAAAAACTCTTCGTACCAGAACATGAGGAGCTACAACTCAAAGTCCTACAAGAATATCACGACAAACCATCAGCAGGCCACCCCGGAAGAGCCAAAACTTTGGAGCTCCTTAGCCGGTAGTACTATTGGCCAAACATTCGGAAATACACGAACCGTTATGTTATGAACTGCCATACATGCCGGAGAAGCAAAGCAAACCGCAATGCACCTCAAGGAGTACTCCGCCCTCTCTCTATCCCCAAAGCACCATGGACGGACGTTTCAATGGACTTCGTCACTAGCCTCCCCCTCAGCAATGACTACAACGCAATCCTCGTCATCGTCGACCGCCTCACAAAAATGAGACACTTTATCCCATGCACAGAAGAATCAGCAGCCAGAGATGTAGCTAAGACGTAGCTGGAAAACGTATGGAAACTCCACAGCCTCCCAGAAAAGATTGTGTTCGATCGGGGTACCCAATTCACCTCGGAATTTTGGAAATCACTTTGCGAATGACTAGAAATGTCCCCCCGCTTCTCCACAGCCTTCCATCCTCAGACTGACGGCCAAACTGAAAGGAATAATGCCATTATGGAACAGTATCTCCGGGGTTATGTCGACTACCAACAAGATAACTGGGCCACATACTTGCCTATGGCCGAGTTTGCAACAAACAACCACATGTCAGAATCCACCAAAATCTCTCCCTTCGAAGCGAATTATGGACGACATCCCCGAATGACCTTTGGCCCCCTCCGTCATGGCACCACTACCAATGAGGATCAAGCAAACACTATGGCAAGAGACATGTCAGAAGTGTTTGACTTCCTTCGAGCTGAGATGTTTAGAGCACAGAAGATTCTGGAGGAGTCAGCCAACGCCAGCAGGACTCCGGCCCCCCGTTACGCTATTGGAGACAAAGTGTGGTTATCTACCAGGAACTTACTTACCAAGAGACCCTCGAAGAAGTTGGACTGGAAACAAGTCGGCCCGTACCCCATCTCCCGTATTGTTAGCCCCTATATCTATGAGCTCATCCTACCTCTGTCAATGAAGGTTCACCCAGTCTTCCATGTATCCCTGCTGTCCCCTGCGGCTAATGACCCCGTTCCGGGACAACTACAACCTCCACCACCACCAGTCGAGATTGAAGGGGCACAGGAGTGGGAAGTCGATGTAATTCTAGACTCTCGCAAACGACGAGGACGATTGGAGTACCTCGTCCGATACAAGGGTTATGATGAACCTTCGTAGCAATCCTATGGCGACTTGGATAACTCCCCCGAGTTAATTAAAGACTTCCACGAACGATACCCACGCAAGCCCAAGAGGACTTAGGCCTCAGAGGGGGACCTAATATCTATTACGGCGTGATATGATATCGGGCACTGTTGCGGGAAGAAGGATAGTCAGGGTTTCTTTTATGTTCTATGGGTTTCGGTTGCAGGGTTCTATGAGTCAACGGTATGCAGGTATTTGTAATGACAGATTTCCTTTGGGTTCTACGGGGTTCTATGGAATGAGTCAGCGATGGATTTCCTAGGCTATATATAGGGAGCTCTCTCCCTCGCTTGTAGGACTTCTCGTCCTCTCCTTTCTTCTTCACGCAATCTTCCTGTCATCTTAGGCGTCTTTAGTCTTCGCTCGTCCAGAATATATTCTCTCTCTCTTAGCCATAGTCCCGTTGGTTGCGCTGCACCCGTGGGGACGTCAAGACCACCTCTCTGCACCTTCGCTTAGACCCCGCCCCTTGGCCCCTCCATCGACCCTACCGTTCGTATCGTCTCCACACCCGCTCTTGCTCTAGTCCCGCCTCGGTGGTTTGCCTTGGCTTACTTAGTCCCCGTCTTCGCTTAGCACTGTGATATCCCCGTATTTTTGCATTGTGAAGACTGGAATAGTAAAGACCTAAGAGATCAACACGAAATCTCTTTATATCAGCATTATGCAGGTAAGGGTATGTTTGTAGACAGGTGGCTGTGCTGATGGCTGTCCTACTAGTACTTTTTTACAGCCAGTTGCCATCATGCTACTGCCTTTGCAAACGAAAAGCAACATATAATTAAGCTCAAGAGAATACAGATTGATTATTATAGAGAGGATGCCAAAGGTAAAGAAACTATTAGGGATGAGTGAGTGAGGATAATCACATTGCTCGGCCATTCAAAACCCCAGATGTTATAGATTAATAAAGGGAAAGAGGTTGGATTAGCCCATAGAACCTAACAAAATACTTTATCTCAGAAGGCCAAAATCAATCGGAGTCCATCAAATAGAGAGAGGCCTGGCCATCCACCTTTGTTTAATAAGAGGGAAAAGCAAGAACTGATTGGGTTTGTTACTCGTGATCGGTGTGTAATCTAAAAATTATAGGACTTAAGCTAATCAATTTTTACAAATATATAACGACTATTGTGGGAGGAAATACAAAATAAAATAGGGTACAACTGTTTTTTTTTCCTTATCTGACAAACTTTATCTTCTTTGAATTATCACAAATGGAACCACGACGGAAATTCAAAGTCAGACCAGATAATGGTCCAAAACAAGTCCAGTAGCATAGGAAAAGACTTCATTGGACATATGAACAATGGTCACGAACTATTTTCTCTGGCGAGGTATATTTCTACACTGTCTGTTTTCATTATCGCAGTAAGGTCTTATGGAATCCTAATGAAGTCAATCATCCCAACTACATAGACGATAAAGAGATATTGAATAGGCCAGACATAATGGTCTGAGCCGCTATTTGTGGAACAGATCTATGAACGTATCTAGCTTTCGTTTCTCAAAAGATTTTTCTTGATTCTGTCGCATATACAGAACAAATACTTGATTTCCATTTAATTCCATTTTGGCATCAGGCTTGTGAATTCTGTGGATATGATAAGGTACGGTTACGTTTCCTTTCTGAAACATAACATTTGGGATTTTTTTTTTTTTTTGATATTGAGTTTATCAATTGTTTAGGTTGTAGATGATAATGCGCCTGGCCATAAAAAGTATGCTATTACCTGCAGGCAGAATAATTGTTATGATTCAGAACCTTGGTTTGCACAGTCCTCGGATCTCAATGTAATTGAGGTACTATAGGCATATATGTAGTGCGAGTTGGGTGAAAATTGGAGTGGAGTTGAAGATATAATGTTGATGAAAATTACATTAAAGACTGGATGAGATCAAATACCTGTATTTTATTTGGATGACTTGATTAAAAGCATGCCCAGTAGGCTTCAAGCTGTAATTGATGCTAATTGGGGAGCTACAAAGTATTTACTTTTGTTGGATTGCATTGCCACCAACACTGCCAACTCGCTACAGACTTACCCCTACCTACGTAGTACTTGTGAATTCCTGCTGCTTATTCTTGCTGGAATTCAAACTAAGCTCCATTTGTGTTTCCAGCTCATATTAGAAACTCCTAGCTACGGGTGTGAAAGGCAACAAAGAACAAATTATCAATTCCCAAGACTATGTTGCATGTGTTTGCCTCTTGGCGCGCATAGGAGCTCATAAGTATTGTGAGAAGGAAATTATAGGCATTAGAATTGAATATAGCTCTATGCGTACAAGGGTCTAGAAAAAGGTGGTCGGACAACTTGGTTGAGCAAAGCAAGGAAGCGGGGAAGATCATCCTACTACTTATAAATAACACAAGTGATGGAATTGACTGGGGTTCAAGTAACATCCTTTTATCCAGGTTTTTTTGTTTGTAGTGAGTATAATAGGTATCGAGGGTTCCCCGTTGAATATTCACCACATAATTGGGAAGGTTATTAGTTTGAGTGGGGGCTGTAGGTTTAGACTTGACTACAACTTGAAATTCAATAATTAACCAAAAAAATAATCAAGATACAATCTACCAGTTCTTTTCTCAGTCACTCCACTGTAGAGAATGAATCAGAATATGACTTCTGTGTAATACCGATCAAACAAACTCTTTCAAATATAATGATACCTACATTTACACCGGAATCAATACATACCACAATGTCAGCTTCTAATATTACTTCAATAATTACAATCACATCGGCTCCTACAATCATATCTATTTTCGCACTCAAATCTAATTCTGACTCAGAGCTGCCAACCAATCTCAGGTCTTTTTCTGATTTTTCTTCTCTTCCTGTACACCGTCGATCCAAACTAACCCCCAGTATTTACTCCAAGATTCTAGTACTCCGAAGTGTAGCACTCTGGCCTTTTAGAAAGATCAGCAAAGAATTTAGTATCTATCCTTCTACTGTCAGTATATGTCAACAACCATTTACATGGGTACGTCCTCCATCAGCAAGATTTTACAAGTCTCAGGAGATTACAGGGGTTTCAGGAGACTCAGGAGACTGTTAGGAGACTCAGGAGACTCCAGTCACAAATGGTAAAGCTTGCTGATGTCGTATGGGGAGACTGCAAGTCCTTACTACTCTCACTAGCCTTTAATTAATTAAAAGAGCCATTTTTTCTCAAGCAAACCGGCATAAACTATTGATGCTATGGGCGGAAGATGTTGGAAAGACAGTCAATCAATGGACACTAAGCAAAGCATTTGTACATGCAGGATACCATAACAGAGTTGGTTGTATTAAACCTTTTCTCTCCTTTGAGGCATGATCAAGTGCATGAATTGAGCAGAAAATCTTTGTGGCTGGAGTACTGTCAACTACCAGGAGGTAATTTGGACTGATGAGTCTGCTTTCAACATCAGTCAATTTGCAGGAAACATATGGGTAACTATATTAACTACTGAGGAGTATCTTGAACATTGTTTTGTATCAGAATTTAGAGAATTGGAAACAATTATGGTATTGGGGTGTATATACAGTAAGAAGAAATTCTTTTAACAGTGTCGTATAAGTATATACAAATTATCAATACTTTTAGGCAATATAAAAGCTCTTTAGTAGTTTGGAATAAAGAAGAATGGAGAAATACGATTAATGGAATTCAGTACTGTCAATATTGTGAGACCTTACCTTCATCTACTCTGGCAGCAAAGTTCTCACATGGTCTTGGATTCTATCTATATTATACATGATGGAGCGCCATCACACCATGCTAAATTTACGATCAAAGTGTTAGAGGAGCTTGGTATTCTAGGATATATTTTTGCTTGTTTTGGTAGTTCACCCAATTGTAATGCTATTGAAAATGTTTGGAGAATTATGGAAAAAAAAACAGGTATTTATAACTCTACGAATGTTATAATTGGAACCTACTGCCAGTGAAAAATACTAACTATAAGATGAACAACTGGGTGTGGGGTTATCGGGATGCAATACCAATAGTTCTTTAAGGGTTGCTATTAAAGAAGAATGGAATGCAATTTCAACAAAGGAGATTGCATCTATTATTAACATACTTCCTGAGTAAGTCGAGGCAGTCAGAGCAGTAAATGGGGGACATACAAAATATTGATTACAGAATATATTGTTTTCTTATTTCTAATGATCAGTAATTAATAACAGTTCACAGAATATATTATTATCATAAAATTTGATATTTTTCCAAATTGATTTCAGATGTATAAGGATTTAAGTTAAGTTGTAAGACTAAAGACAAGCGAATCAAGACTAAAATCCACTAATTTATAGTCAAAGATTCAAAATTCTGAACTCGTCGATCTAAAATTTCTGCCGTTGAGATTAAGATTAGTACTTGTAGTACTGAAGACAAGCAAGTTAAGAATAAAAACCTGTCAGCTTATAGTCAAGAACTCAAAGCTGAAGACCTGAGAATCTAAAACTTTTGTTTCTAAAGGTGCATCAGCAAACTACCATTTGTGACTGGAGCCTCCCAACAGTCTCCTGGGTCTCCTGAGAGTCTCCTGAGAGTCCCGGATATTTTTTGAGTCTCCTGAGGCTCAGGAGACTTCAGGAGACAAATGAAGTCTTGCTGATGTGGTGACTAAAGGAACTGGTTGAATGTGTTGATGGTTACTAGTAGTTGAAGTATCACGGTAGTATGTAAGAGCGAGGACTGAACTAGCCAATGTTGACAACCGAAGTAAGCCTATGGTGTGAGGGGATATATCTATAGTAAGAGGAGCATGAGGTAGAGTCCACAAGGATTCTCTGATAAGGATGTGGAGGCGAAAGTACCAGTGGAGGGAATGATCAACGGACATACGTGAGGAAAACTAAATGCTAAGCGAGGCTTGGACGAGGACAAGGAAGTTTCAAACTAGTTTATTGACCAAAAAAGACAAGACGCCTAAGATAATAGGAAGGTTACGTCAAGAAGAAAGGAGAATAAGAGAAGTTCTACAAGCGAGGGGGAGAGCTCCCTATATATAGACCAAGAAAACCTTTGATGACTCATCCCATAGAACCCAGTAGAACCTAAAGGAAATCCATCATTACAAATATCTGCATGCTGTTGACTCATAGAAACCTGCAACCAAAACCCATAGAACATGATAGGAACTCTTACAAATTCCAACGGGGTGGGGTCAGGGTTCAGGAACGGAGGCCAGAACAGGGACAGGGACGGGAGTCAGGTGGGGTCAACTTGGGATACACCAAAGTCGGTTCGGGATTGGATTAGACTCAGATTCAGGGACGGGAGCGAAGAGGAACAGAAGGCAAGAGCCAAAGGAATATATTGCTAACAAGAAGAAAACGTTGCCTAGAGAGGCGAAGACATAGGAGAAATGAACCTCTATAGATACAACTATTTCCTCAATCGCTGAGTCAGACCATAGAAACCCATAGAACCTCCTTTCACTACCGAGCCATCCATACTATTACCAATACCGATAACTCCATCCTGTAGCATCCCGACTGACCCTAGCGCTTACTTTCCATTACCCGAGCTCCTTCCTATTCTGTTACCCTTATTCCGACATCGACTGATCTTAACCAAAACACTGTTCCGGAGGCGCCTTGCATCAGCAAGATTTTACAAGTCTCAGGAGACTACAGGGGTCTCAGGAGACTCAGGAGACTGTCAGGAGACTCAGGAGACTCCAGTCACAAATGGTAAAGCTTGCTGATGTGGCGGCAGACGAGGTGGTGGGGGCAGAGCCATAATACTAATCCTTTTTCCCGCAACAGTGCTTGATATCGTATCACGCCGTGATATGAAGGGTAATGTGGTTGAAGGTGTTGATGGTTGAAAGGTAACGTGTGTTGATAGTTGAAGGGTAACAAGACTTGGTTGTGCCAAGTGGAATGTTTAGTACTTTTGCCTCTTCGGGTTCTACCAAACCTGCAGCCCAACCCCTACGGGTTCAACCACTTTTTGCCAGAGCCTTGTACCTTCAAGTCTTGTAGCTGAAAATATTATATTACAACCTACTTGCATCCAACTTGCATGTCTTGGAAGTCCTGGGAACAAATAATATTTTGTCCGTTCATGGCTAAAACACTCTATTAAGATTTCCCCTCGGCCTTTTCATTAAATAGACAACTGAGCTTGGGCCAAAACTTCACCCAACAGACTGGCCAATCAGACCCAAAACTCCTGGCCCTCGCCCTAGCCCCAGCCCATCCGCACTTTGAGTACCACTATTATATGGGCCATTGACATGAAGACTACAGTTACAACTGCGAATAAGCAATAAGTATACAAGAAGCCACCAATTCCACCCCTCACCGAGGCTCCCCCCCAACCTCAGCCCACGGCCTACTTACCTCTCCTCACGCCCTCTCCTTTCCCTTTCCCCTCCCCCTACCCCGTTTCCGCCTCGCCCCCCGTCTCCTCGGGGTCTCATCACGACCCCAGTACCCACTCCCGCCGTCATTCCCCGCCACCCCTGGTCCCCCGAAGGATCCCGGCTGTGGCGGCCAGGCAACCCCAGCAGGACCCGCATTCCCAGGTATCCCGCCGGAGGCCAACGTCCCTCTGCCCTCCCCGTCGGTCATGAATCGAATCAGCTCCGGAGGCGTCTTCATACCCGACCCTTCGCCGTGCTGGTCCGTCTCCCCCAATACCAGCTCTCTATGCCCCTCACCATGCGGAAATAGCAGGTTATACACCCTCCCCACCCTCTCGTCCATGTCCAAACGTCTAGTTTCCTCCTTGGTGCTACCCGGGGTGCTTTCACCAATATTCCCAGGACCACCCCCATACTCGGGTCCGAACTCTCTATTCTTCTTAGCCTCTACATCCGCTTCAATCCCCTCCCACCAGTCCATGCTAAATAAATTCTTTTTACCCTCCCCTGCCCCCGCCTCTGGATCCTCAAAATATAATCCCCCCGCCGGTCCAGCCACCCGGTTCCCAGCTGGCTCTTCCTCGGGGGTGCACCCGGTCCCCCAGGCCTGTGCCGGCGCCGGCGACTCCACCGGTTCTTCCTCGGTGCCACCACCGTACCCCCCCGCATCCTCCATCGCCGGCGTCCCGTGTGCCCAGCGTGCCGAATCACCAACCGCCTGTGCACCCTCTAGGCCGTGCTGGGCAACAGCCTCAGCCACCAAGCTTGCGCCCAGGAAACTGGCGAAGGGGGAGACCCCGGTTGGTACTGGCGGTGTATCGGCACTGTTAGGGGTGATGGCTGTGTCGTAGCCAAGTTCGTCCGGACCAAAAGCCACTTCGCGGGCTGCGAGGTGCCGCGTGACTCTATTGTAGCGGTCAAGGAGGTTGGCAGTGGCAGGACTCATGGGGGGCGCAGGAGCAGTATCAGGAATGGGACCATTAGTTAAAGAAGTCGGGGATTGGGCGGAGATAGCCTCGCCCTCAAAGTGAGAGAGCCTTTCATCGATACGGGTTTGTGTAGGGGTGGGACGATTGACAATGATATTCAAATTTTCGTTGCCGTCGCTCATAACGGTGTCGGTAACCGCCTGACGAATACCCAGCGGGGGCCCCACTGGAGCAAATCCAATTATACTCCGCACCCTCAGCATCTCCATTGCTATCGCCATCTCCCTTTTGACATCCACGATGCTCGGCCTCTCACTCCTCGAATACAACCCCATCAACGTATCCAGCGCAATTAAACCAACTTCCGGCACCTCTGTGCTTGCCAGCCCTATACTCTCAATGGCCTTGAGTACCAACGCGGTTGGCAACCCGCCCCACGCCTTTTTCTCCACAAAGCGGCGCTGCAGATTGGCCACTCCATGATTAGCGCGGTAGACCGTATATCCCCGCGGTGCATATTCATTGGCGGTAGGGACGCTGCGAGGCACACCAGTCCGGGCGCGTCTTAGGAAGTCGGCTTCTTCAAAGAGGACGATGAAGTTTATGTCGGATGGCAGGATTATGAGACCGGCGGGAGAGCAACAAATATGAGCCCGGCAAGAAGGGCAGAGAAGGATGAGGTTGTCAGCGTGGTGAGGGGTGGGAAAAGTAAGGAGGTTAAGGCTTAGGTAGTAGCCGAACTGAGACACATATTAGTGTGAATACGGCTTGGAAGCAATGGTTGACCTACCCTCTGTACATCCTCCGCCGGCAGCAAAAACATCAATTCCAACCCTGAAAGCCTTTCACACGCCCAGCACATATTTCCATCTCTTGTTGAAATCAACGTGTAAATCTCATTGTCCTCGTAGTGAGGGCCATCTGTGGATCGAGCAAGCCCAACCGGCCCCATAGACGCCCCACTGTTAGACGCGGGTGTAATGGAAGGTGCCACCTCCGGCCGCCCCATTCCACCACCACGATGCCCAGAGGGCGGAGCCATAGCGGTATCAGAGGAACGATCGTTATAGATGGCTGGGGCGGACCCTGCCATTGACAAACCAGCCCCAGGAGTAGTCATTTGGTCTTTCTCCACATTTAGCGGAGAAATTTAATGATCATGGATAGGAGTTTGATGTACATACCTGTCTGTCGCAGGGGCGGTCCCCCTCTCGAGGACGGCCCTGGAGCTGCATAATCATATACCTCCTCCATGACTCCCTCGCCGGTAGAGAGAAATGGCACATTTGGGAAGGCGCGCCTGGGGACTGGCGCAATCAGTTCTCGGCCCATTAGATTACCAGAAGGAGCGGTAGCTGTGTTTGACATATCCCTCGCCTGTCCTACGAATGGCCCCTCCATGGCCGCAAAATCTCGGGTAGGAACAGAACCCACCGGCGCTACCGCCTCCCCCGCCTGGGAAATGGGTGGGTTCGGCCTCACCCCCACATGTCCCATGAGCTGGCCGTCACCGATAGGGTAGTGTGGAGCTGGAATTGTACCACCCTGGGACGTCAATATAGTGAGAGGGAGAGCCGGATATTGTACCATAGACGGTCCACTACGACTGGCGGTCATTTGATCTGCGGGGGCACCCCTCTGGGCGACCTCGCTCTGAGTAGAGACGGCGGGTGGCTCTGGTAGGCCCCTAACCTGACCCATGCATGGCTTATCACCCGGAGTGAGCTCTTGAGCAGGAATACGACCCACACTGTGCATTCCACTTCCCGCCCAAGAAGCGGTCAAGGAAGGCGGAATTCCCCTCTCACCAGAACGTATATGACTTCTTGAGCCGGGCTGTATATCTGGCGTAAGACCTACCTGGGCCATTACGTTCTCCGCCGGAAGAGGAATTATATCTTGCCCCCTCCCTAACTGTCCCGTGGATGACCCACTTCCATCATTGGTGTTTAGTGCATTCGAGGCACCTATCTGACCCTGTGGTGATTGGTGGTATTCAATGGGGGCGGTGGTTTGATTATGTGCAAGCACCACCTGTCCCACCATCGAGGCCTGGTTGACGGAAGGGTTTACACCTTGCACAGTACCCACCCTAGCGGGAGAAATATCTGAAGGACTCCGGTTTAGTTCTCTAATGAGTCCATCATATCCTATTGACATGCCATCGTATGGAGTCAAAGGTCTGAGTAGTGCCGGTCCCCGCTGCCTGGAAGAAGAGCCACTGTTCTCTGGTGGTGAAGGCCTTATGGGCGAGCCCGGATTTGGAGCTTCCACAACATCCGTCTCTGGTGTTGAATTATCAGATGAGCTATCAGCTGGATCTGAGTCACCCCGCGCCTGCTCCCTACTATCCCCGGACGCAGCAGATGCCACCTCATTCATCCTTTCCTCCTCCTCCTCCCCGGGAAATATCGTTTCTGGTCCCCTGATCCTAAATAATCCCTGGAGTGAACCCCCGCTGGAGACAGTGGCTGGAGGCATGCTCTGCACCCGCCCTAGCACAGACTCGTGTTGAGACGCCCAGGGCCCCCCTTCATCCAGTGCCTCCTCTTCCAAGGTAGGTACCTGCTGCTCTACCCCCTCCGCCTGCCCAGTTCGTGATATTTCCACCGCAGTCTCGCCTGATGGCCCTGGGGGCGTAGCCCATACCCCATCTGTGCTACGAACCCCACAACTGAGCCCAACGCTTCCCAATCCGCTGCCAATACCGTCCGTGGGGACTACTCGTACCCCTACACCCCGTCCTATTCTCACCATATCTAACACAACACCCGGCAATGCAGGAACATTCTCAGTGAACTTTCGAGCTCCCAGTATTCTTCGCTCAGTAACCACGGAGACCAACGGGGAATTGGATTCTTCACTGGATGGTGTTAATTCCTCGGGGGTGATTTGCGCCTTACACACCAGAGGGGATGGATCCACAGAGGCGGAGGTACTCCCTGCACTTGGTGTTGACGAAAGTGCATGACGGGGGTTGAAAATGGTTCCGGTGCTGGCACTCGAGAGTAGTGGCGGATAGGGTGCGGCGGAACTACCACTCCCAGCGCTGGGCAAGTCGAAGGGAAACTGACGCCAGTCCTCCACTGGCGGCGCAGGGGCCCCTTGGAAGTTTCCCGCCCTGCCCGCGCCGCTGCCCGATATGTCTAGGACTTCTTCTTTCTCTGCACCTGTCTCGGCCGGTCGGGCTCCCGCTGGTAATATACTTCCTCTGGTGGCCACAGGCCCAACCCCCTGAGAAGGATGAGATATGGGGTCAGAGGGTTGCGGAGGTGTGTTCTCGTATAGCCCACTGCCCCCTCCCATTATCACCTCCGGCGCCACTCCCTGAGAAGCATCAGATTGGAGGCCAAAAGGTTGCGGGAGCAGGTTCTGATATACCCCACTCCAGCCCCCATCACGGCCCCCAATAGCACTCCCAAACCCACCACTGGCTTCCCCTGCCCCCATCCCCGCCGATGCACCTGCTCCATCATCACTCCTATCACCATCCTCGGGATCACTTGGCATAAACATACTCGGCGAGATCGTTGCCGGTCCCCCCCTCGCCTCGCGAATCCAATCCATACCCACATCCTCCTCTCGCTGAACTTGATACTCCACCTGCCTCTCATCGCTCGCACCCGCCGTGTCCATGTTGTCTTGAATTTCCATCTCATGCCCCATAAACCCATCCCCCCCCTCTGCCATGGAAGGCGTCATATCCAACCCCCCATAATCCATCACATCCTCGAGCCCCCCTCCCCTGGCCTCCTCCCCCTCCATCCCAGCCGATACCGGGGACGCCCCCGAGACCGGCGACGATATCGGCGAAAGCATATCCACATTTAGCCCCATGATATGCGAGAGGAGCTCTGTCTCGTCCTCTGTCGGGGTCCCAGCGGGATACGGGCGTGTGTTCGAGTCCATCGTGGTAGTGTGCGCTGAGGTAATGTTTTAAGTTCTTCACTGGGTGGAGGATTAAAGGAGGAGGTGTAGGGTGTCTGGACATATGGCGGGGCGGTGTAGTAGGACACATTGTCTTCTCGGTGGCTATTTGTGTAGGTGGCAGGAGAGCGGACAGATGGTTGTAGATGTGTAAATACTTAAATAATATGTAAGCGCATTTCTTGTCAAGATCCTGGATGGCAAGACGGGTAGTATTGGTTCTGTTAGGTGGTAGGTAGGAAGACAGGAGATGTATCATTCTACCTATTGAAACCTCCGTTGCGCTGGTGCGGTGAGTAGTGAGGTGGTCGGCCATGATATCGTACTTGGTACATTAGCTGGAGGCCTCCCAGTGTATGCAAGCGAGTATGTTTCTCCCCACCACTGCACAACACCAAGATAGAGTTGTCGTTGCTGATCCATTCACTCCTGAAAGGAAAGCACCCCCATCCTACGCCATGTCCAAGCAAAAAAAATATTATCCCGCCAGAACAAAAGACTTATATGGGCCACCCGCCCAATGCTTTTCCTATATGTGTTAGAACCGTGGGGGGTTCGAACCTGCAACTGCTGCAACTGAATGCGAGACTTAGGCTACTAGGCCAACCCCCCAGGTGCAAACCTGCCATCTTCCGCACTGTTAGCCACCCGCGCGGCCCACGCTAGCCCGCGGCCACCCGCATGTGGACTAGCGGACTAGCCGCCTGCAGTGCCGGGAAAGTGCTCTGCGGGCCCACACTATTGAGGAGGTTTCGCAGCGTCCGACAACGAGGTTCTCGCACTGTAACTTGCATAAAGTCACGCATATGCGGCCATATATAGTGTAGGTCATAAGTTATTGATGTCAGATACCAAGCATACCGATATACTAAGCGGATGTATTCGACTAGAGGTTGCATCAGACAAAGGTTCAAGCAAAGTCTCAGCGCCGAGGGTTCCTAGAAATGCGGGGTTCAGGAACAACGCTGAGGAGAACAAAATCGCAAATCTTTATCATGGAGGACCCCAGAATGAAGTAGAGGATGTTTTAGTGGTTTTGTCATTCACTTTTGTTGTCATGACCTGCATTATTTGCATATCTGCACAAAACACCAATCATGATCATACCCGCTTTCCCTCCTATAAGCTCCCTCCACCGGTACCTATAGGTGAGCCATTCAATATGGATTTTCTCACGGAACAGTACAGTACGGTATTGTGTTCTTCCGGTTCAAACACGAAGACATATGTACCATGCTTGGTTTTTTTGCAATTGAGAATATAATATTCCGGAACGATTATCATTAATCCAAGCCTGAAACAGCTTTGTGTGTCGTATTATTCCGGCTTGCCTCTCCATCCCATTATAAAGACCTGTTCATTTTTAGGAAATCAGGGTGTTGCTTGTCAACAATATTCGACGATGTTGTATGTCATTTGGTATGCTCTAATTTATATAAATATAATATATTATCTTTATATTAATATGAAATTAGGTGACTCGATCTTCAGACAAATTAGATTGGGATCAAAATCGACTATCCCAAGTAACTGTTCATGGTTATGCTCAAGCAGTTGAGAATCTTGGAGGTATACATGGTGTGTGGGGCTTTGGAGTTATTGATGGTAGCGTGAGAGCGATTTGTCGTCCAGAGGCAAATCAGCGTCTCTATTACTCGAGCTCCAAGCTATAATGACACCTAATGGTTTAATAAGTCATTTATCTAGTCCTTATTCAGGATCTCGTGGAGATTGGGGAATGTATACAAGAGCACTGCTATCTCTATGGCGATCTGGCCTATACTCTATCATACGGAGTTTTAGCCTGTCAATACTGACCCCCTATAATACAGGAATTAAATTTTGTATGGAAGATCTATTATTTGATAAGGAAGATCGCCGGGTCTGTTAGTAAAGCCACATACAATTTGCTTCTTCTGGGGGAGTCAGCATTTTACTGACAAACAAAGGGATAAAGCTAATGCTGGTCAGCCGTTGAATCCTTTACCTGACGAAGTTAATGGATTAATGTCGTCGCTGAGAATGAGTGTAGAGCATAACCCCCGAAATGTTATGAACTTTTGGAGGTTTAATGGATTTCGGAATGACTTAAAGATTGGATTATCACTAGTAGCCGTATATTTTATTCTTTGTGTTTTATTAGTAAATGTACACACATGTCTTGGGGTGAAATTAAGTATTGTCCCAGCCGCGCTGGCAACCATGCTATTGCGAGAGACAATACTTAAGTAATTTCACCGCAAATATATATATGGGAATCAAATGAGCCTAAAGTTCAACTGTCAACCACCATCTTTATTTATATTTATCCTAAGTCTGCTTTAATTCATCAAGTATCCCGAGTATACGAGCTAGAAGCTCCTCATCACGTACAGCACTTGCAGCATGATCTTCCGCCCGCTACGCTCTGGTCCTGATTTTACCTCTTGCCGCCCCCTAGCAGCTAATTCTCTCAGTAACCATCTCATCTTGTAACTGTCTAAACCAAATTTCAAGTCCCTGATGTAACTCTCCCTGAGATCGCGCTACACGAGAGGCTACAAGTCCTCTCACTGCCGTCAGCATACCCTGCCCCAAACCCCACCCGCTGCAACAAGACATTGGTATCTGCCGGAGGTTTAGAGGTTGTATCATATCTTTTTCTTTTTCTTATTTTTTCCACTCTCCGGGCCACCGCTTCATCTCCACCATCCCCATTTCCTGACAAATGCTCTTCCTCATCCAAAGCTCTTTTTTCACCTAAACGCACCAGCATATTCCTCTCATGAACAGCTGCCCCTTCTGATTCCCTTTCCAAAGCAGAAGGAGTTTTCACAGCATTGAGAATCATATGCTCTAGCTGTTCCTCATGCTTAATCCGTTCATCAAGCTTCTGCGACAATTCATCTTCTCTTTGCACCGTACCTATAACCATAACCAATCAGTTTATACTACACTTTGACTACCGGAAGCATTATAAACTGAATCATATTCCAACTTACTACTTTCTTTGCTTGAAACCTTACCTCTGCCTTTCTTTCTCCTATTATACTAGAACACTCACAGTCTTCCCCGGGTCTCTTAATTTGAGATTTGGATTTCTTTCCAGCAACTCGCTTATCAAAATGCAAAAGGCTGTTTTCTCATCGTGTACATGCTCGGCTGGGTGGTCGACACAGAGATTCAAAAGTATCAATTTGTCTTCATCTGTAAGATGGGTACGGGTTTTCCTCTAACCGGATATACGTGATTGAATGAAAGGCCCACGGGAACCTTTAGAGGAACAGGGGGCCACGGAAGTATGAAGGGCAGATACGGTCCGTGGTTGGAAATCTGGATTATCTGAAATATCGAGAGGCATAGACTCCAGCCTTAAGTGAAGTGATGTTATAGTTCAAAAGGGTTTGTGAATTCTATAAAGGCGCTTCCATATGCACGCTGAAGTGATTGTTGAATAGATGTAAGCCCAACAATATCTGATGACGCCTGACTTCCTCCAAGCCCCCATTCTTGAACCATGTCAAGCTCCCCCTGCTCCAGTCATACTTCCTCTGCCCGTAACCCCCCCCATCTCCTTCGGGGTCAACCATGTTGATAGAATTATCAAAGTCCGACATATCTTATTATTTAGGGAGTAGTATTCTTCTAGGGCCGCCGACAGTATTTACCCCACCCCGGGGCTCAAAGCCTCGGCGCAGTGTCTCAGGACCTCTCGGCGCATCGTCGAATGCATAGCCAGATGCAGGGCTGCAAAACCTCAATTCCAATCTCTGCTTAACTGCATGTCCCCCCCGCATGCTGCCAGCGCCGCCCATATCTGGTCTAAGATTGCGGAACCTACCTATTTACATCCGACAGAATAGACAAGCGGGTCCCGCTAGGCGGCATCCTGCATGGTAACTGAACTCGGCCCCGCGAGGGCGAGCCCTACAGCACCGACTGACCTAAAGCTCCCGTCACCCATGGCCACCAAAGAGAGGCCGCCGTCTCATAAGTTTCCAAGTTATCTAGCGAAAGCGACAAACCCCTAGCCCCGCAAACTCCAATCTCTAAAATGACTGACATTTTGTGATCCAGCCACCGACCCGGCGGAAGAAAACACCCCCGTCCTCCGCCACATCCAGGCAAAAAAAATATTATCTGGCCAGGACAAAAGACTTACATGAGCCACCCGCTCAATGCTCCCTAGGTGTTAGAACCGTGGGGGGTTCGAACCTGCAACTGCTGCAACTAAATGCGAGACTTAGGCTACTAGGCCAACCCCCCAGGTGCAAACCTGCCATCTTCCGCACTTTTGGCCACCGGCGCGGCGTACGCTAGCACGCGGCCCACCCGCATGTGGACTAGCCGCCTGCACGCCGGGAAAGTGCTCTGACGGCTCATACTACTGCACCGCCCGTACGCATATCCGTATGAGGACCATAGCATGCCTACATACGCCCGAATTAACCATTATTTGATATTAATCCTGGTATTTTTTTTACGGTCCTTGAAACGCCCTGTTTGCCCTAAGTGTATATATATTAAGCCTTAGTATATGTGATAGTGCCTAGATAAGGGGTAAGTATTATTGCCTCGATACCTTTCGTGTGGAAATTTATATATTTTCCTTATTCCGAATAGGATGAAACTGAACAACAAAGGGCCCGTTCGGACAACCCAATGATCTAGATTATTGGCGACAATCCGATTGATTGTGGACTTTTGGATTATCACAATAATCTAGGCTGTGCATGCAATTGAATCATCCAACACTTGGAACTCCCGATTATCCCCCAAGAGAGTAATCACCTCCGGAGGTATTTATTCCCAGACATCCTGAAAGCCTAATCCTATTTCAGCGTCATCTGGACATGTGGATCATCCACTGATTATGATTATTATAATTATCATTTTCGCTTTCTGATAATCCAATCTGCCCAATAGCCCAAAGAAATCATTTAAGGCTAGGTTATCCGAACGAGCCCTAAGTTGACTAGGTGAACAATACGTTCAAAAGGGCAACCCGTCCTTCTTGTGTATTTTTTAATATTGAAGAAATTCCTTCTTAATCTAGGTCAGGACGAGACGCCCGGTATGGTCCATCTGGTCTAGATGTTTAACTACAGTTTTATAGGGTAGGGCAGGCTGCGCTATGGACAACCGTCCTCCCTATCCTTCTTCTGTCAAGAAGATGCTACCCCCAAAGTCGAGGCAAATCCAATTTGGCTTACTAACAGATCTCGTTTTTCTCTCAATGGAAATTTAATTCCTCTATTATAAGGGGCATCAATTAGTTGACAAGCGAAGGATAAAGCGCAAAGGGAGCCAACGGAACAACAAAGTCCATCTTGGTATATATATACGCCAACCCCCCCCCCCCCCCCAACCTCTTCCCACAGAAGCCTGGAACTGAAGAGGATGCTCGGTTATTAGTTTAGCCATCTGCCGCTTGATCAATTGTTTGGTCGGTTAAGCAGGAATCCTATGTCCTCGGATTTGATAGAGGAACTGGAAGACGAAGACCTATTAACATGACTTGACAACCTCGGAGATAAAAGACCTTTCCTAACCGGGAAAGCTAGGAGGTCGCTCAACAGCCTAATTCAGACATACATTCGGTCCCAGTGGCTCAACTAGTAGGCAGCGTTTAGCTAAAACATCTCCTTGTGTGTGATACTAACCGTTGTAGCAGGATAGGTTCTTCAATTAACATAAAATGATAACAAAGTAGAGACTTTGCTATCCTTTTATAAAAATAAGTCAACAGGCGAAGAAGTAATAATGGCACGATAGGTACTTAATGATCCCCCCCCCCAAACCCACCCTACTAAGAAATCCGTGCCGTCGTTATAATAAAGCCATATCCACTAGAATATATGGAAGGAGATGAAGAAATTTAGAGATTACCGTCGCTACTACAGTCTGCATCCATTCTCCTATGCTCCCAATACTCCTCTACAATTAATGAATTAAACTAAAAAAAATCCAACCGTCCTTCCGAATCCCTACCGAGTGATAGGCTATGACTCAACTCGTCGGACCGCCGTTATATGTGTCAGACATTCTAGTAGTTGAACGCGTTGTGCACTATCCGGGTACTTGATAGTCTCTCTGTTGATCCCGTGGGCATGGGCTGACATCTTCCTTAATCATTGGGGGCGGTATCATATTTAAACAGCGGACGTAGGAGGCTTTTTTTTTTTTGTTTACATCATTAATTGCATGCAGCCCTAAGGCTATGGCAATATCACACCATTTTATCCCCAGAACTCCCCTCCCTCCACCGCCATTTCGAACACAAAGGAAAGAAAATGAAAAGAACACATGCATCGAAAGGAAAACCCGCTCTCCTCCTCAAATCTAGCCGACATGGCGCGCTCACTGTCTCGAGCCTCATCATTCACCATGCAAGCGTCTCCCCTTGGTCGCCTTCATATATACATTCTTTCTTACTAGTTCGCCCTCCCTGCTACTCCTTTTCTAGCCCCCCTCAGCCTTGGTTGAGTTCCCTTTCCTTCTCCTTTTCCTCCCGGACGTAGGAGGCACGGAGGCCCAGTTTGCATCATCATGCAAAACCTCTAAAGGAGCGCCCCCCCCCCCTCACAATTCATTAACTACAACCGCTGATGAAGCCCATCCCCGATTGATCCGGATGGATTTAATGGGCATGGATGGGTTGCTAAGTTTTGGCATCATTGCCCATCCCTCGGTACTTTTATGGGTGCTGATGTCCGAAACATTGACTATCGTAGCGGAAGTAATTCTTGTGATGTGTTCTTCTATTACAGGAGGGAATTTGCTGCCCCTTTATCGAAGTAACCGCCTTGGCACAAATGCAGTAATGACATAGTATAATAGTGGTCTAAACCTTGCCACAATTATTACAGGGAGGATATATTTTCCCCGGCTCGTAATAATAATCCCAATAGTTGACGAAATAAGTATATTGGATATCACCGAACATATAACACCCCAAGATGTGCAAGAAGCATAGAGGTACACTGGCCTACTAAGGTTGATATACGGCCTCCCTGGCGTCCGCACAGAGATTTCGTAGAGGTAAATACTTAGGTATTTGTAGTGATAATGTGGCTGGGGGTACGTCCACCGTGTGGCATTAGATGCTAGTAATCTCAACGTAGCTTCCACGTACTAGCAGCGTGGAACTCCCTTACGCACACTCGATGGATGCCGGCCGGGTTGCATCATGTGATCTCACTCGACGCCCTAAGCACCGGTAACATATGTCGAGCCAAAACCCCATCTAGGGGCTAGGCAGTCCTAGCCGCCCACTCCCTCTTCTCCAAGCCCAGGCTTGCTGGATGTAAGGGGCTACAGATTTTCACAGGTGTCCAGAACGGCACCAATTTTAGAAGCAATCAGTACAGCTTGCTCCACGTGGCACGTTCGGTTCGGCCCCTATCCCCCCCTCCCAATATTTACGCGCAGCGACTGGTCTCGACCTCAGAGACTCATTTATGGCCTTCTTCGGATAGGTGCTGCACTATCATGATCAGGACGGCCGGGTGCATCATGGGGTATCACTCGATGTCACTTTCGGGGGTGGCTACATGCAGGCTGTGCTGGTGGAGTAGCCAACTGGAAGTGATGGGGTTACGCTATACCAGGAACGCGGTGGCGACTAAATAAAAATAATGTGATCATGGGTATATATAGTGCTAGTAATGGCAGGATCACGGGCGGCGGTGTAGCCGGAATATTATATTTTGGCTCAGGCGTGGTGTAGATCACTTCTTTATACATTCCACGACTCATTGGTAGATAAATCATTACCCTGTGAGCAGCTGAGCGAGATTCTTCTGCGCTCAGGATGCAATATCAGGGAGATAAGAGACGTCTCTCTTGGCACAAGATTTCGTTTTAATGACAGTATGAGCGAAACTAGCGATACAAGAGTAAAGGACAAAAATATTCCTGCTGCGACCAGTACAACACCCCACCTTAAAAACCGAAAAGCATCCCCCCACCAAACGAATCAGCCCTGATAGCGCATATACCACAAGCCAATTTCCCGGTCCTCAATAGCCGCCAGACTTGGTACCGCTGACAGGGTGACGTGCGTCATGGGGGGCGGGGCAGGCCCACCGACAACCACCGAGAGATTAACATCCTGGCAACTCTGGAGGCGGCCCCGCATCGCGGGCGGAAATCTAGCAAATATAATGTCAGCTAATGATTATGCGTAGAGCTCTTTGCTACTTACATCAGTGGTCCGGTACACTCCTCCAAGGTCCATAGCTGCCCAGGGGGTGTAGGGTTCTCCATAGGCTTAGTGACAATAAGGCGATCGCCGGAGCCCGTAGGGAGGGTGAGCGTCTTGCTATCGTCGCCCTCGTATGACAGTGAGAACTGGTCGCGGTTTTCAGGCTTGGCCCGGACCCGCCAGGTACCACGTGCATCGGAATCGAGGGATATAGCGGCATAGCCATTGGTTTCGACCACTAGGGCTTTATTTTCCCCAATACTAAGCAGAGCCATACCGTCGTGGGGCCGGGGTTCCATTGCTGTCTAGATTGTTTCGCTTAGGAGAAATGAGGAGAAGGAGGAAGATTGTTGTGAGCGAAAGGTGAGTAGTGTTGAATCCAATGTTGATGGCGGAGCTGGCTGGAGTAGCACGACTTATACAGTCTAAACATCACCCATCGTTCGTAACGGATTATCCAAGTCTTCATCCCTACCCCGCGTCTCTCTTTGATAAGGCAATTAAAAAAGGTCGAAACCTGAAGTTCGATTCACAATCTGACCATGGGCTGCGCCAATACCATTTGTTTGAGCTCAGCTCGGTTTCAACACTTTCCTTCGGCCAAGGTCCAGGCCATGCTGTCGCTAAGTTGGTTGGAGCACTCGTCTCTCATGGAGCGGTTAAACACCGATTTGGAAACCCCGGAAACCTCCCCCATGGCCCAAGGGATGTCAAGCCCCGAGGTCAGACACAAAACAAGCACACTTGCCTGTTGTGTATTATCATAGGATACCCCACTTTTCCCCGGAGCATGGGAGAATTGAAGAAAGTCAACGATGACATCACCAAAGATAGATAGTCGCCACATACACACCGGGAATGGTTTCTCTCGATGGTCTGTGCGACGCGTCCACCATGCAGGTGGTCGACAAGAGTAATTACTTAGCGCATCACCAACTCTAGCACTGGGGCCTGATTTTGCACGAATAAAATCACCTTCAACAAAATTTATCACATATTCTTTTAGACTGACTAGACCTTTTAAAGCAACAGAACAAAAGGGTCGGCAAATAAGAGAATCTCAGCGTCTACTAGCTGGAGGCAGTAGGTATGATATTTTCTATGCAGCTCATAGAGGCCACTATCATGATATGAAAGCACAACCGTGCGAGCATGGCGTTTACACCGGCTAAGTACGGCTAGTAGAGGGTTATCTTTTCTTTTTTTGCCGATCCCGGCTGCCATACCTGCGGGAGGCGCCTACTCTTGTTCCAAGTCGGCCTAGCGGATTGCCGCGATTCCCGCGGTAAGCTAAGCAAGCTGCTGTTGATTGCGATTTGTGGGCCGGACTACATGTCATGGGCGTATGAGACATTCACGAAATCTCTCTCATGCATGGAAGTCAAGCGACTCCCAAGTCCGCGCAAGCTGTTTGCTGCGTTTTGAGTCTTGAGATTGCTTGTATAGACTCCCTACATAGGCAATGTTAATGCATGGGAGAGATTTTGCACGAACATCGCCGGCAGTACTCTAGTAATCCGTTACTACTCACTAAGTCGTTGGATATCGTTGCAACCAAATGCTTATCAAAAAATTCCGACTTTTTAATGAACGATCGAGTAAATGTCATTGGGAATTACATCCTCTCACAAGCACTTGATGAATACTGCCAGTTGACGAATAGGGACTCTGGGCCAATAGAAATTAGGGTGACTGGAGATCTCGCGGCTTGGCTATTTCTCCCCATACTTCGAAACCGTGTTCGCTAAGTGGCAGTATCCGTAATTGTTCACTGCAGTAATGATTATTAATTATCGACAGGATTTGCCAGAAGAGAAGCGAGGTGAATCGATATCGTGAACAAGGAAGAAAAGTGGAGATATGACATAGATATCCATGACGCTCGACCGATCCATTCTCCTTGACTACACTCGTTAGCTGAGCTCGCGCCGCCTTTCCCGTGGGTGCCACAGGGGTGGGAGGCCCATCACCTACCTGCTGGGAATGTATGGATGTTCCGACCCTCACCCCCGGGTAGCAGTAGCTAATGGACAACTAGGTATTTCCTAAAGCTCTTCGCCACCTGTAGGATACACAAGATGTATATCCCGCTGGCTGTATTCAGCACCTGTGGCTAATATGGGACTTTTCCAAATTAGCGGAGTAATCTTCTTGCGGTTGAGATATCCAGACCTTACGTCCGTTTTGCCTTCCTTGCTCTTGCTGATCAAAGTCAGGGATTTGGTCTCTTCCACCAGCGAAACCTAACCCTTAGTGGCAAGTGTGATACATGTAGATTGCCACGGTGTACCCACCATCCTGATGATCTGGACACTTTCATCGTTGTATACAGATGGTGGAGATTTACCTCCATCGAACCTTTGACGGGAAGTTGCATTTATCAATCGAGTTGTCTTGCTTATCAAGCCGTAATCATGTCGCTCCACGTACTCCTGCTGGTGATGCGTAGTTAGATAATGGCTTGCAGGAACGAGAGTCTTTGCTGGTAGTGTAGCTGCCATTTATTAGAGCTAGTCATCTCGGGTGAGTGGCTAACGATTATTAGAGGCCATATTGCTAGGGAAGTGGTGTTCTAGTATTTATGCTCGAGATTGTTAGGTCAGAGTATTCTAATCATTTCCTTTGAGCCCCACCTGTCAAGAGCATTTGCACTCCCTGTTGGGCTAGGCTTCGCATACCAGTTCCTCGCCAGAAATACGGGTAATGAATTAAATAAAGGAAAAAGATATTCCTTTGCGGCAGGTTTAGCAGCCAGTTTCTACGTAGTGGATCCCAAAGCTCGGCTGTCAGTGAGCTCGCTCGTCAGGGGGCTTGGTACACTAAATTCCCCACGGCAATCCATGTATGTAGCCAACAAATAAATGACCCATCTCGGAGGTGCATCATAAAATATCACTCGACTAGCATTTTGCTGCGCGAGTATTTTTTTTTTGGTTTGATTCATTAATTGCATTTGCTGCGCGAGGAAGCCAGGGGGAGAGTTTTGCGTTGTAACATTAGCTTTAGAGTGTTTTGATCTGTTCATCTTTCCGTCATGGTACGCTCTCGAGAGAATTTTGGCGTGCAAAGTGGACCAATGACTAACTCCACACCCCCTATGACGTCATCCCAAGTGAGATCACGACTAGACCCGCACTAAGGTTAAGGTACACACCCGTATGCCAAGGATCTCCGATAAGCAGCATCCAATCTCCCTCCCTTGCCCCTTGCATGCACGCTCCCTTCGCTTATCTACATGTACATGTACTTACTAATGTAGCGCACAAAGCTTATCTCAACATCCACACCTACCGCTTGAAATGGAAAATTGGCCTACTGATGCTCTGCCGCCCCGCACCTTGACGACACGGCGGTTCCTTGGCTGTGGCGCGGGTTTGATGGGGGTGTAGTGGTGGATAGGGTTCGGGTAGCTTTACTATTAAGCACAGCCGAAGTGGGGTCCGGTGTAGTGTTTGCTACTTTGGCACTTGGCATTGAAAGATTTAGACGCCGTGACGTGCGTTTGGATGTGCCTGGCGGCGTGCTTGACGGGCGCAAAGTGGCGCCGAGGTAGAACTCCTCCATATCGCCAACGATGTCTTCCAAGTAGTCTACTCCCCCAAGGTTCCCTGCGACAAGGTTATTTCCATGTTGAGAGCAATCTCCTGGATATCATCTCCTACAGCGCTCCCTTGACAAGAGTATGCATTTCCACCTCACAATTGGTCTTCTGGGCAATATTCTGGCAGGGGCTGTCTCCGGGGGTGGGGTGGGGGGGTGTTTCTACATCGCCGATGAGCTCACGAACTTCTTTTAGCATCGCCGGCGATCTCCTACGTACGTTGCAGCTAGGACTACCTTAAGAGGAGTATTACCCACATTGCGGATGGCCTCGACCAGAATAGAGTTTTCATGCTCTGCTCCGCCAAGGACCTCCTCAATGGGGTTCTTGCTACGTTGCCAATTAACAGTCTCTTGGATGGAATGTTGGGGTTGGCTGCCTTGAGGCAGACACCTTCACATATCCAACTACCTCCGAGTATGGTTTTCAAGTACAACTCTCTCGAGGACTCCTCCAGCGTTATTTCCGAGCCAATGATATCCGACTCTTCCAAGGGCTCCCCCGACAAGGTCGTTTCCCCATTGTCAGGGATCTCCTGGATAATCAGACCCACGCAGGGGAAGAAAGTTTCCACGTTGGCAATGAGCTCCGTCACCTCCGTGATATGACTTCTCACAAGAATATTATTCTCAAGCCGCCAACGACTTCTTAAATAGGGTCATCGACTAAGTCTCTCCCCAGGACTCTCGTGAGGGGACTATTTCCATGTTGCCAACACCCTTCTGTGAGTGGTCTCGTAGTGCTCTCCTTATAAGAGTATATCCACGCCGCTAATGGCCTTCGGCATAGGATGCTCAAGTACTCCTTTTCCCCCTCGATAGGATTATTTATATCCACATGGCAGAAGATCTCCGGCGAAGGTCTTTTGAAGCGACCCCCTCGACAAGAGTATTTCAACGGCGCCAACGGCGCCACCGAAAATCATGTTAGACCCTACTTTAGGCAGGTGGTCAGATTCTGGTCAGGAGATCGTCTTCACAGGAGGTGGAGCTCTCTAATTTGTACGGCCGTGTCTTTCCTGGTGCTTGTGGCCGCTAATATTGCTATCGCTAATGATTTTCTGGTCGCTTAGGATATTTATTTGCAGGGCTCTAGAATAGCAAGGGTAAGAATTTATCCGGTAGCAGGAATAGAAAAGGCACTGAAAACCCGGGGAAAATGGACGGAGTGTAGAGGAAAGGTAGCGGGCGAAGTGAGCGAAGAGGAGAGAGAGAAAGGAATATAGCCGGGCATGGGGCAAACTTGAAACAAACTGACTGTAAGCTAGGCGGAGTTTAAAATGGAGCAAGAATGGGAATATTTGCTCGCCCATTTATATCTCTGATGTTCTTTCCTTTGTTGAAGTTGGTGACGGAAGTGGGGCAGTTCGTTCTGGGGTAGTGCGATATTTTCATAGCCGGGGGGCTGCATACTTTACAATTAATGAATTAAAACTAGGGCGACTCTGCGCAAGGCGAGTGATATCTTGTGATGCACCCCCGCGACATGCGATTCAGGTGGGCACATGTACGCCGGATTACCAGTCACGGTAAGTCGCAACCCCGTATTGTAAGGCGGGTGGTCCTCAGGCTTCTATGGAAGCTGTTTGATAGTATATGGGGTAAATCTGAGCAACTGATTAACTCGCGTTAGGGAAAATGTCAGGAACCTTCAAGAGGCGACTTAGATGTCTGCTGTATAGCCCACGGGAGTTCCTTTGCCATTATAAAAGCAAAGTGTGTCATGCAGCGTAAGTACTCCTCCTCCTGGGTAATTGCGCCCACCGGAAGGTTTACACACACGAGGTGAGCTAAAACTCTTTTTACCATTTAATACCCCCCCCCCCCTCCTGGACGGGCCCATAATCTAGCCCGTCAATAATACCACTACAACTCTGTCTATGTCTACACACTCCGGTTTTCTCCTAAACTGCCATCTGCACATACCGTAATAAGGTGGCCTTCAACATGAGCGGCACCGAGTCAATAACCCCACCACCGGCGCCAACCCGGACAAACCCCGGCAGCCTGTTGTCACTCCCGAACTAGGCAACGAGGGCAGTACCTGGACCAGCTACAGTGACTTCAGTGACCCCTACCTATTCTCCCTTGTGTACGACAACAACCTCGATCTCACACTGACACTCCCGACCATGCCGCTCGCGATCCCAAGCATTGGTGGCTGTTGAGGTTTCTGGACAGAAGATTTGAGGCGCTGGAACGGGGGTGCCGGGGGTAGGGATCTGGAATAATGTGATACTCGCGATGAGCGGTTTAGCCATCTGGTGGCTGCTGGCTTTGTATTCTATTTAATGCTTGGTAATTGGTATTAGCATGGCTATCGTGTAATGCGGCATGTGTTGTACTTTGTTCACCGCTTTAATGGTTTACTGGGAGTGTCCACCGAGTGGGGATTCCCTGGGGTCGAGTCGTCTTCAAACTTTGAACAATAAGTGCTGTGACGTGGTTCCAGCCAAGTGTCAATGGCAGGACTTGCAATTAACGACGAGAAAACACTCTTGGAACAGTCCGTTCCGTCCTGTCCGCAAAGGAAACTCACCCAGGAATGCCAAGCCACCACGCAACCCTGTGCGAGGCACAAGATATCACTCGCTATGCTATCCGCCGCCACCGCCGATGTAATTTCCTGGTAATGTGCGCAGTATCGCATCCCGACACCTCTGGCTAGTTTTTGATACGGAGCTCTATCAGAAGCCGTCATGATCGGGGTGGGCGTGTTTGTGTGGGCTGTTGTATCAAGTTAGGCTAGCGGGTGCTATGTGACGCAGGTGAGAATCGCTGGAGCCCTCGTCCGCGGAGGGGTGGGGGTGTATGTGCGTACTTGGTTCTTGTTTGTGTCTCGCAGCACGCGCTGCATCATGACATATCACTCGGCTCGTGGACTACCGTGGCTGTCCGAAATATTGACTTTTGTAGCGGAAGTAATTCTTTATGATATCTATATCAATACAGGAGGGAATTTCATAGCCCTTTTATAACAATAAAGGCCTTGGCAAGCAATAGTAATGACATAATATAAGAGTGGTCTAGACCTTGCCACAATTATTACAGGGAGGATATATTTTCCCCGGCTCGCAATATTAACCCCAACAGTGGCGTTTTTCTTTTTGTTCAATGGATCTTCCCATTGTAGTTGTTGTATGCCTGATTCTATATCTAAGGAGGAGAGACTAAAGCGTCTAGCACGGTCTTTCCGGTGGGTGTCCTTTGTGAGTAATCACCATTGTATTGCTGTAGGTAAGTGGTGAAATTAAGTAAGCCTGATACGCGTCGTAGTCGAATTGCTTGGTTGAGGAGGCGGATCAATGTATGCTTTCAGGCGCCACAACGGCGGGATATATGCTGCTCACATGGTATGTAAAGTAAACATGCAGGCCACACCCAACCCCTGCACTCTAACCAATCCGGCAGCCACCCTCCGGTCGGTTGATATTGGTGAAGTGCTCCGGCCTTACGGCGTCTGCTACTCATCCTTGTTCAATGGATAAGGGTTTGTATTTATTGCGGGGGTGGGGTCTTGTAGGACGGACTTATAAAATTCCCTCAGAATCCACTATACTCGGTAACGCCTGGGGTGGGGAGAAGATCCATATATCATAGCCTTGAGTAAATACTCAAGGATTTAAGAAAGGGTAAATTGAATGTGTAGCTTAATCTGCTAGCGGCCGGAATAGTCTCAAATTCCTCCGTCAGAATTACGGCATGACCGACTGTCCTCAGTGCTAGCTTGTTACTTATCTAGTTGGTGGTTTGGAATTGAGATACATTGTCGTACAGTGATTAAGAGAACAGGTTGGATTTCGGCTGCCAGGGATCAAGTCCTCCTGGGCCTCCAGCCAGCGTATATGTATGTACGACAGTTGTTGGGGGCCTATCGCTATGCTTCCTCCTGCCTCGCCCCCCCTGCTTCTCTCCTTCTACCGTGTTTTATCAGTAGCCCTAGTAAGTAGGTTATTACCTTTGTTGAATTGAGCCAAACCCTAGGCCTGGGTAGCCTTTTGTTCACGGGAGGCTAGGTGTGATTATGGGTTAGGGTTCTGGTTTCCCTAATAGCAACCATCTGCCTCGCCGTTTCAATGATACCACCGACAGCCACAATTCCTATGGTATGTAGTACGCTTGTAGAAGTAAGTCTACTCGTTTACCACGGAAAGAACTAGAAAATGCATGTGACTGAAACAGGGATGATTTGTAGGAGAAATCATCGTCAGTCCATACAAATTATCCTTGCCCTGAGCAACTGCATTTTTTGGTTCTTTTCGTGGTAAACGAGTACGGTGAACCAGCTGTGAGTGCTAATCAGTATTCCTCAGAGATTCCTGTTAATCTTTATACAGATGCAAATACAATATATATGGCTGCAATGAAACAGAACATGAAGAATACAGATTTTCCGTCTGAGATTTCTCTCATGACTGGTTGGCAGGCTGGGCTTGGAACAAGGTTGTACACATTGGCCAGGATGCAGAGCCCGACATTCCGGTCATGATTCCTAAATCCCAGCTTTTGAAACGTGAATTGTTCAAACCAGAGGCCTCCATCTTCAGCATTATGGAAATTATGATGAATATGGTGCGGTGCGTCTTAAAGGTGACATTCCAGTATATCAGTTGGAACAGTCTTGGCCACTCCATTTGCTTGTGAACCAATAAGAGCCATAGATTCCAGCCATCTTATGGCTGAAAACTAAATCTTGGCCGCAGGTCTGTGATGTAGGGTATAAATGGCTATAATACTGTTCCACTTCACCAGGTCTTGGCGATTTTTACATACAAAAATAGGTAAATGGCATCGCTAATAACTTTTCAACAAGACAAAATATCAAAAATCTATGAAGCCAAAATCTTCATCATACCTATACCTACAATTTGGCTTCATAGATTTTTGATATCCTGTCCTGTTGAAAAGTTATTCGCAGTGCAATTTATGTCACCTTTAAGGCGCGCCGCACCATATATGTTATATTCAGTAGTAAGGTTTTTCGGTAGAAAGTTGATCTGGCTTTATACCATGGTAGGACAGGGAGCACTACCTTTTGCAGTTGAAAGAACCTTTCCAAATAGCACTTTGTTAATCACCTTATCATTCAGTTTCTGTTATCGGGACTGCAGTTTAGTGGTTACGCTTTGAATATTCCATAACTAGACTATATTGAAACAATTTTGAAATTACCCATTTCCTTCCTGATAGATGACTGATAACTAAAATAGGCAACACTTTGAACGCGACCCCTCATGATACATTCGTGGATCTTGATATTGGTATGTGCTGGCACTAGAGTTTGTAGATGAGGCAAACCGTTTTAGATTATATTATGGAATGAGTACTGTATCCATCACACTTATTGGCCAGACCGGGAGAGGTGTGAAAATATGGGTTCTATTCCCCTCTACTCAACAGAATAGAGGGACCTATATACAGGCGGCACAAAAACCTGATGGCCAACAGTCCAGTATGAGTAAGGACAGCTTACGTGATTCTCAATTTGCAATTACAACTTAGGAGATTGGAATACATATTCCGGGAGGCTGGCTCCACTATGTCTACACCATCACATCTAGCCTTCTTGTCGGCAGTAACTTTGCTCCACCTCAAACTATGAGCGTTTGCAGTGATGCTACCCTAGATGAGGCTTGATGGAACAGGAGCATAGATAACTTTACCGAAAGTGTGGAAACCTTTGCTCGAGCCATATTTCCATCAATCATGGATGGACACTGTAATACCCAATTCCGGGGGAGATATGCACTTAGGATACTATTTAGGCCTGATATTCAGAGGGGGTTGAAAGAAATGGTACATTGGCCGTCAGATGTATTAAACTGGTTGGCAAGATTATCAGAGGATCCAACAATGATATGTCTCTGCGGGGTGAGTCTCAGTTCTAGGCTCGCTCGGTCGCTAGAGTTTAAGAACCTACCTACTTCCACATACCTAACAGCTCCTTGATACCGGGTGCGGAACCCTCGAACCACGGCATTTAGCCTTTTGTAACATATGCATGTGTTAATATACCCAAAGCCGGTACGTTCCACAACCATCATTAGGGGCCGGGTGTTATGACGCGCGCATGTGTGC
This sequence comes from Morchella sp. 2018-W16, assembly GCA_024713755.1. NCBI lineage: Eukaryota > Fungi > Ascomycota > Pezizomycetes > Pezizales > Morchellaceae > Morchella > Morchella sp. 2018-W16. The sequence goes on along the minus strand of JAMGYY010000026.1, from coordinate 664,913 downwards.
GCTCAATCCCTGCTGGGGGAGGGTGGAGGGGGAGATGTCCTCGGCGACAGGTAAAGAGGAGATATGTATCTAATCAGAGCGTTTCCGGTGGTTGCACGGCTGCTTTGGCTGCTTTGAGGCTCCAATTAGAGGGAATACATACATCTGCGGGATCGGGCTCGCCTACCGTAGCTGGATTACAGCGTTATCCAGGCATGGAGGTGTGTAATAATACATGGGCTAGCAAAAGGATCTTATCTTGCCGGTGCTCTCGCGTTAAGTGTCCCCCCCTTGCTTCTGGCATTCATCCCTTGCTCTGGCCAGTACGGGCTCGGGGGGGTTGAAAAAAGGGAATAGAAAAGGAAGGGTTGGCCGCGGTGGACACTAACCCCTCAACTTATGAGTCGAGCGCAAAGCCATTCAAGAAAAAAAGATAGAAATGGGTGTCATAATTTCACTGCAGCAAAAGGCTCACGTGGGCCACCCGCCCACTGCTTCCTACATCTTACAATATAGTTAATTGACTACCCGGGGGTTCGAACCTGAGAATGCGCTCTACAAGTCGAGAACTGCGCAACTCGGCCAACCCCCGGGTGAGAGAACAGTATGTTTTCATAATCTTAGCCACATCTTTCATCAGGTACGTCACCAGGGAGATGACAAACCAGGCTGGTGGTTACGTGTACTCTTCCAGAAGATTCCAGGCCCAAGGAGGCGGGTGGAGCGGGTGGCCAGTTCTCCCTGTGAAATCAACCGACACCCGGCATCTCGTTCCAGATCGTCATTGTATGTTGTCATGATCTATCACTGCTTTAAAAGCCCCTTGGTGGTTCCAATGGCTCCATCTCCTCACTTCCAACCCAAAGACGTCGACCACTGTTCCAACCAATGGCTGGGTAAGGGGGTGTGGTATTATCTCTTATTCCGGTTGTGAGATACCCAATACGGGTGTTTGAGTTGGGTATTAGGTGGAGAACATGGCCCTCTGCTCCTCAAGTAAGTACTTACAAACTGTCTGCTTGATCGTCAGCGACCGAGCCCATCACGGGTCCTGGCTTGGGCCACCTCCTTAGGAATCTATACTAATCTTTGTCTTCTTCATAAGATGTACTCGTACAACGTGTCTTAATCGACATCGCGATATGTCCTTCTTGGGTCCTCCATTATATTAAGGACGAACAAACCACCGTGCCGCTCTAGAACTCGAAATCTTGATTAAAGGCTACAAAAGCAACATAATGACAACAAACAGAACCAACCTATCTAATTTGCCCGCTCTCCCACCCCGTATCCCACGCCCCGATTATGAAACTCGCTTAAAAGCACGCCGGGTGGCCAAGCGGCACGCAAGAAGGTATGGCTATGTCACAGAATTCACTTGCCGGGCAATACAGCAAGCACGGGGTCTCGGCGGGAGGGCCCACAGTAGTGAGCCTGCAACCGGCGGCGGAGGTCCCGTAAATAGGCGCGGCGAGGCTGCTGGCTTCTGGGCGTGCCCGGGATGTGAGAGCCAACGGAGGGCCTTTTTAGCCACTCGCTGCTGTGCTCGCCTGGAGGAACAGCAGGAGGACAGGGAGGAGGAAAGGAAGAAGAGGAAGAGCTGGTGGGCTCGATCAGAATACCTGCAAAATGTCTTGGTGGGCTGAGGAAATATCTTATGGAACGGCAATACCAATGGCTACTTACCGGCGAAACAAACTATGATGGCCCCGGAAAACCAGACCTAACTCTGCGATTTAATTACCAGTGACTCCGGCGTATGGACGCACCCCCCCATTGTACATCCAAAAGTAAACGCCTGACTCAAGGGTCTTCCAGGGCCTCAAGCCAAGTTGCAAACTTTAGATTATTGAACCCGACTACAGATAAACGCGGAGTCGAGGAAGAGGAAGGGAATGGGGGCTACGGAGAAGACAGAGAGGACAGGGATGAAGGATTACTCCATCTTATTCTTTTGCGTTCCCGTTTCTGTGCCTGGTTAATTGAGATCTGGGTCAATCGTTTCGTTGTTGTGTAGTCTGGCAGTTGTCGCCAGGCTACTTATAATTTTGTCTCTGAAGACACTTGTTCTTATTAAAAACTGTACTATATAGTGAGAGCTTCTCTCCATTTCCTTTGTCTCAAACCATCAGTTCGACAATACATTACAATTCACATTGTCTATCCTCTCACGAAGACCTGCTTGCACTAAAATTGATTATACACAGCGGTCGTCGTAGGGTTACCTAGACTAATATCACCTATTAAGCTATATGGAAGATTTAAAAAGGGGGTGTAGATAATGCAGATTACAGTGAATAAGACATGGTTGGCATAATTCTATTATGCTAATGGAAGTAATTCAACTAAACATCGGTAAAGTGATATTCAGATCTGTATATGTAAGGCCAGAATACCTACTAGCTCTTATACTAATACACTTTATGGGGGGAAGCCAAGTATTTTCCGATTTGGATCATGCCCCCCACCCCTCCCCCCTTCCTTACTTTTTCGTGTGGTATCAGCTCCCAGCGTGTACATACCTTAGTGAGGTTCTGCTTTGTAAATACATTAAACATGGCCGTTCCATCAAACTCCGGCGGACCGGGCAGCTGCTGGGGTATTTTCAGCCACCATTACAGCTCCCCTCACTACTACAAACACCCCCACCCCACACCAGCCACGAGAGGGGGAAGAATAACCAGGCGACCGGAGAAAGCCGCACAAGTACCGTTACCAGCTGCTATTCCACCGGGTGCTGAGTTTCGCCTGGGGGGCTGGTACATTGGGTTTTTAGGGTATGCCGGTGCTGTGGCTGGAGGTGATAATAGTTCTTAGCAGATCTCATACGCTGGGGTAAAGAAGCTGCTTCCCTGATGGGTCGGAGCACATGTCCGAGTAGTCTCTCTGCTTTGTGTCGCATCCTCACGGGTGCTGCGCTGTGGCATTTGTTGAGCTTGCTCCCCGGGTCCGGCGGGGGGTCGCTGGCGTCGGCGCTGGGGTGGACGTGTCCCCGGGTTGAGCGTGGTGTGCGCGGTGGACACGGATATGCGCGGGGGGGTGTCTATCCCATAATCCGTCGAGCCTTTCGGGGGGGGCAAAAGATCGTAAAAAGCAACAGCATGGTAGCGGGTATGGCAGATTGGGCTTGGATAGGCCTAGGCCTGTCCGTGTAGTAGAGGGATGGGGCGCGTGGGCTGCGTTTATCACTGTACTAATCGGTTTTTCCGCACCGGATTGTGGGTGACGTTAACACCCTGTGGATTGCGGGGGAGGGGAGGGGAGGGGTTCAGATTGCGGGGGTGACTTTTGGGTTGTTCTGCATAGCCTTGTCACGGGCGGGGAATGGAGAGACCCCGTGTCTTGTCCACATCGTGAAGAGTGAGGGGAATGTTTCCTAGCGGAGTTGAGGCTGTAGTAGCTTCGAGGCAGTCCCGGGGCCATGGTGAGTTATGGGTAGATAGGGGGTTGTGTGTATTTATAGTTGTACCCAGGGTGTTAGAAAGTGATGCACATTTTGACTAGACAACACCCAAATACCTTATCAGAATACAACAAAATCGTACAGAACATCTCTACCATACCTAAGTACTAAGAATATACTTGATGAAGAGTATCTGCACACCCATATTTACCTTGGAATAGCCTGGTGTGTAAATTGATTCTAGTGTGGCTATGAAACCACCGAATGTGCATCACTTTCCGACCCCCTGGGTCCACCTGGGGTGTTGTGGCCGTAAAGCTGGTGCGGTTTGCCTATTGTCCGCTGAGGTTTGTTGCCAGAGACTGGAGAATGATGAGGCATCTTTTCGGGCAGACATCAACCAATCAAAGTGGGAGTGGGACACATGTGCCGCTGTGCACTAATCCAAATGCGGATCACCTCGGATGTTATTCCGCCCCCCCCCCCCCCCCCCCGCTGCTTATGATAAAGGCACAGAGCAAAGCAACACTATCCCTCCGCACCCTGCGAAGGAATCGAAAACCCACTCTCCAGCTGACAGAGACTCAGTGCCTGTCGCTGCTTCGCATCAACAACGGAAGTAGTGCGCATGTCACCTCGTGACTGGAGGCCCGCGGGCGGAGGCGGAGCTGCGCTGGGGTGTCCAGAGCCTATAAGCGGGACGTTGTATGCTGGGCTGTCATCATGCTCGTGGGCGCCTGGGGTCATATACTTCAACGGGCTGAAGACCTCGGGTTGCCGGAGATGTGCGCCGCTGGGTTACATGCCGTTTCCTAGGGACCTGGGGTATCTCCAGAAAACTCTCGAGACTTTGTGCAAAGCAACGAGACCCGGCGGCACCAGGACGGGGCGAGATAACGAGAGTTATCTCGATACCTTTTTGACGCTTTCCCACCACAGATTTGGCGTTGCGGGCTTTCGGGTGGGGATGGCGGTGGGGTTTGGTAACAGATTTCCGACTGGCCCACACTGGCGTCACAGTTTCTCGATAATTCGTCGAGGCAGCGCTCTTACCCCGGCCAGAATGCAAAAGATACAAGACAAGACTTGTCCCTGTTGTCAATACTGTGTTCCTCAACGAATTTAGGGTGGAGATGTGGTGGCTGTCAACACTTTTCTCGGTTTTCTCGGGGGTATCCTGATCCCTCATGACGGTGTTTACAATAATATAAGAAACAAGAGACACAGGTCGACGTGTACTGTATCAACTTACTGTATCAACTGTGCCGTGTGGTCTCTGGAAGCTACTGAACAATAAGGGACCTTTATCAGCCATTGACATCGTGGGATTTGAATTTAGACCCCGGTGCCTATAAAGGGAAAAGTACGACCAGATGAGAAAGCACCCCCCGGAGAACCCAGCCAACCGTCTGACACCACCGGGGCCGGCGCAGCCGAAATAAAGCCCCATGAAGTAGGCCTGATACAATGACTACCCGGTTTAAGCCATGGCTTTCAAACTGGTTCGGTGATGATAAGCAGAACCTTATTCATGCTCCCCCCAACATTAATTAACCCAGAAATTAAGCTAAACCTTAAGTCCACGCCCGACGGCCGTTCCGTGTTCTCAGATGATGTACCCAATGGTTCCCACCGACCTAGCAATAGCCCTTTCGGGCGGTAGACCTGGCCGATACCAAGGGCGATCGTCATTTTGGGTGGGGTGGGTGCGGGCCCGTTGAGGTACTCGACCTGCAATGTAACTAATATCTAAGGTGAGGCTTCCTGGCCGTTGGTGTATGTTGCAAGTCCTCGCTCTGCGGACGAGCTGCAGCAACTATGCCCGGCGTGTGCATTCCGCCGAGTGATGCATTAATGGTACAGAGGCGTACTACGGTAGGCTCACGTGTGGAGCTGCGTGCGGGGTGGGGTGGTTTCGTCCGTCGCGTCGGTGGTTGGATCACAACGTGTCACTCTTTTAGAAGTGGGGTTTACGGGGCTTGGGGTTTTGTGGCTGTTGCTATGTAACTTGGAAGCTCATGAGGCGGCCCCTCTTTGATGCGTGACGGGGGCAGTCGATCAGTCGGTGCTGTACAGCTCACCCTCGCGAGGCCGAGCCCAATAATCACGCAGGACACCACCCAGCGGGGGCCGCCTGGGCCGCGTTGCAGGGGACTAGTCCACATGCGGGTGGGCCGCGGGCTAGCGTACGTCGCGCGGGTGGCTAACAGTGCGGAAGATGGCAGGTTGGCACCTGGGGGGTTGGCCTAGTAGCCTAAGTCTCGCATTTAGTTGCAGCAGTTGCAGGTTCGAACCCCCCACGGTTCTAACGCATAGGAAGCTTTGAGCGGGTGGCTCATGTAAGTCTTTTGTCCTGGCTGGGTAATATTTTTTTCCGTGGACGTGGCGGAGGGGTGGTTTCTTCGGTCGGGTCGGTGGTTGGTCGCGAAATGTCAATCATTTTAGAGGTATGGGTTTTGTCGCTTTTTCTGGGTGACTTGGGAGCTCATGAGACGGTGGCCCCTCTTTGGTGGCCGTGGGTGGCGGGAGCTTTGCTCGGCCGGTGCCGTAGAGCTCGGTGCTCGCAACGGGGCAGTCCTTCGGTCCTGGGGTAAGGACCGGGCCGACTACGGGCTGTGGTCGGTCTTGAGCAGGTATCCGGGACCGACTACCGTCTATTAGGCTAGGGCTACCGACTATAGTCTGGATTATCTCTTTTGCTGGTGGAGCTGCCAACATTTAAGGAGGCCCCATAGTGCACCGTGCACCCGGGGGGTTCCCCCAGAAATGCGCAGTCTGTACTTCAGAGAACTGGTTCATGGTTGTCACGGAGGCGGAGGTGGCCCCTCAAAGGGTGGCAGCATTTAATCACCAGTGAAAGAGATAGGGTTATAACTTGGGACTGGTTGTGGCGCTGCCATGCAGATATCTACAGTCCCGCATTGATATCTACAGATATCTGCGGTTCTAGCACTGATCTATAGTCTGCAACACACGTATTGTGTATAGGAACTCAGCATATCGTTTCTTCCCACTTATAATTCACGTAGTCGCCAAACCCGAGTGGTCACTCATGGCTCCATAGATACATGTATCTCCTTGTGATCCGGCGCCTTGTCTAGGGCCCTGGCAAAGTCAGGGACTGGACGGACCATAACCATATATATAGTCCGCCCGGTCTGGAGGCAGGGTTCTCAATAATACGTACCAGTACGGTTCTCGCCCCATATTATATCTACTATTTAGTCCTAGGGGAAATATTCTATTGAATGATACTCCTGCCTCTCCACATCGTACCAATTTCGAGATATCATGCTAGGGATGAGTGATGTCTCATGTCTGAGGAAGCTTCTGTCATGGTCTGTGCGCTGCTGTTTCAGTGTTGGGAAGCACAAAACGGTCGGGCGGACTGTTCCTCGCAATGCCAAGTTTTTAACATGGTATTGTCGATATGTATTCTGCAGTCAGGCTTTCCAGTGGTTCACCCGTTCTACCAAACAAACCGGTTTTGGTAAACCGGTTCAGTTAGTATTTCGGTTGAGTTTTTGTCTTTGAGCTAATTTGATTTGAACCGTTCATCACAGTCAAAAACCACTTCAAACCGGTTTACTAAACGGTTCTATCATGCAGGTACCCATCACATAGAGGACGTATCTCCAGCCTTTACCTGTTCCGGGCGGGCTTAACTACACCTAATAAATCAAGAAATGGACTCTCAAAACACATCTAGTTTATGAACCTGCAAACCAAACAAAAGAACGGTTCTAGTTCTTAAACCGGTTTAGAGGACTAGTATTCATTTTAGTCCAGTTCAGTTCAGTTGGACATGTAAGTAATTCAGTTCGGTTCGGTATGATATTACCTCCAGGTACCACCAGTTTCAACCGTTGGAATCATTGTCTGCAATATCACACCAACCATCCACTAGGTATCTAATATTGTACTGTATTTATTGTATCATCACCTATATTCATCGATAAGTGTCATCTTATTACGTTATCATTGAGAACCCTGTCTGGAGGCGCTGCCAGGTCATCTATGGATATCTATAACCTCGACCTGACTGTTGCGAAGAGCTCGCCCTGGCGTAGTGATGGCCACGAGCCGGCTCGGATTGTGGGTTGAAGGCTCGAGCCTGGGCTCGAGCTCTTGATCGTACCTAAAAATAGACCCCACAGTACACCGGTGTATAAATTAGTTTTCTAGGATGAGCAATGGAGGATATACTTTTATATATGTCACCTAGCTATGATGTTCTATTTCCACTACTAATACTTTCTTGGGCCCGAGCCTAGGCTCGAGGATTTTGAGTATGGGCTCGACCTGGCTCGGGCTCGCCGGTAACAGAGCTCGTCCTGTCCGAGCCTAAAGCTCGGCTCGTGGCCATCACTACCCTGGCGAGCCCGAGTTCGGTTATCATGCAGGATACTGCCCAGCGGGATCCGCCTTGGCCCTTCTGTCGGGTGTGAATACTCTAGTGTGGGCCGTCAGCACGTTACCGGCCGCTAGTCCACATGCGATGGGCTGCGGGCTAGCGTAGGACGCGCTGGTGGCTAACAGTGCGGAAGATGGCAGGTTTGCACCTGGGGGGTTGGCCTAGTAGCCTAAGTCTCGCATTTAGTTGCAGCAGTTGCAGGTTCGAACCCCCCACGGTTCTAACACATAGGAAGCTTTGGGCGGGTGGCTCATGTAAGTCTTTTGTCCTGGCTAGATAATATTTTTTTTTTGCTTGGACGTGGCGGAGGACGGGGGTGTTTTCTTCCGCCGGGTCGGTAGTTGGATCACAAATATTAGTTATTTTAGATACATTACCGCCAGTCCGTATAAAAATATGAGCGAGAATGAGGGTTAGGCTTGGGGACTTAGAGATATCACTGGGTCTTTCCTTCTTTCTACACCTTCCCTACACCTTCCCTACATCTCCACCTCTACACCTCCACCTCTACGCCTCCATCCCCACGCCTGCATCCCTATGTCTTCACCCCTGCTGCAATAGAGCATCCTATCATCGCCCAGCCATGGGCTCACCGGTGAAGCAGGCAGCGAATCAAGCAACGAATTTCTACGGCCCCATTTCTACGGCTTCATCTCTACGGCTTAATCTCTACGGCTTCATCTCTACGGCTTCATCTCTACGACTTCATTTCTATGCCTTCATCTACGCCCCTACCCCCGCTGCAATTGAACATCATCGTCTAGACATGAGCTAATCGGTGAATTAGGCTACGAATCCAGCGAATCCAGCACCACTCCATCGAATGCATCGAATCCAGCGAATCCAGCGAATCCAGCGAATCCATTACCGAATCCAGCATATCCGGCACCAATCCAGTGAATCCAGCACCCAATTCACCGAATTCAGCACCCAATCAAGCAGCACCCAACCAAGCAGCGGACCAAGCAGTCATTGCAGGCAGGGGGCAGGCAGGTAAGCAGGTAGGAAAGGTTGCTAGTAGAGTAAATGTACACATTAAATAGAGAAATAATCAAGAGTTTTATTTGTGAAATTCACCTATGCTAGAAGAAGCGTGGACACTGGCCTACCCGCGCACCCAGACCTTTCACCGAACAAAATAACCCCTATATAGGCATTATCATATATACTAAGGCTGAATATATATAACTCTTACCGAAACCATAGCATTTTGAGGACGTTATAGAATACACCAGAATTAATATCAAATAATGGTTAATTCGGACGTATGTAGGCATGCTATAATCCTCATATGGATATGCGTACCGGCGGTGCAGTAGTTAGGGCCGAATAGGGCTCAATTAATAGTCTTTTGGATAGAGGCATGTGCATAGAAATACTCATTAGAAAAATCCGTAAGCTTTTGAGGGTTAGGGTTAGGACTTAGCAGATATGAAACACGCACGCCTTCCGCCTCTACACCTCTAAACCTCTACCTCTACACCTCTACCTCTACATCTTAACCCCTACGCCTCCATCTCTAGGGCTTCATCTACGCCCCAATTGAGCATCCCATCATCGTCCAGACATGGGCTAATCGATGAAGCAGGCAGCGAACCAAGCAGCGAACCTCCATGCCTTCATTTAGGCAGCTTCTTCATCTCCACAGCTTCATCTCGGCAGCATCTCCATCTCGGCAGCCTCTTCATCTCTACGGCTTCATTTCTATGCCTTCATCTACGCCCCATCCCTGCTGCAGTTAATCATTGTCCAGGCATGAGCTAATCGGTGAATTAGGCTACGAATCCAGCATTTACTAGTAATCAAGCAGCGAATCAAGCAGCGAATTATCTACACCCCCCCTTTCAAAAATGACCTAATCGGTGAAGTAGGCACTCAATCCAGCGAATCCAGCACCCAATCCGGCGAATCCAGCACCCAATCTAGCGAATTCAACACCTAATCCAGCGATTTCAGCACCAAATCCAGTGAATCCATCGAATTCAGCACCCGATCCAGCTAATCCAATACCGAATCTAGTAAATCTAGCGAATCCAGCACCCAACCAAGCAGGCAGGTAAGCAGGCAGGTAAGCAGGTAGTAAAGGTTGCTAGTAGAGCTTAATTGTACATACAGCACCGCCCGTCCGCATATCTGTATGAGACTAAATAAGGGCTCGATAGCATATAAAAGCCTACTATAACCCTCATATCAAAATAGGGCCTAATGAGCCTGGTTTGGAGATTATACTGATATTTGGCACATAATTGTGGCCGAATAGGGCTCAATTAATACTCTTTGGGAGAGAAGCGTGAATATAGAAATAGGGACTAGGAAAATCCGTAAGCTTTTGAGGGTTAGGGTTAGGACTTGGTAGAAACCAATCACGCACGCCTTCCGTCTCTACACCTCCACCTCCACACCCTCACCTCCACCTCTACACCTCCATCTCCACACCTTGATCTCCACCTCTACACCTCTATCTCTACATCTCCATCTCTATGCCTCCATCTCTATGGCTTCATCTCTACGGCTTCATCTCTACTGCTTTATCTGGGTCTCTACGGCTTCATCTCTACGGCTCCATCTCTATGCCTTCATTTACGCCCCATCCCCGCTGCAATTGAACATTTCATCATCGACCAGAGATGAGCTAATCGGTGAAACAGGCAGTGAATCCAGCGAATCTATCGGAACCAGCACCCAATCTAGTGAATCCAGCACCCAGCCCAGCGAATCTATTGGAACCAGCATCTAATCCAGCGAATTCAGCACCTAATCCAGCGAATCCAGTACCCAATCCAGCAAACCCAGCACCCAATCTAGCGAACCCATCAAATCCAGCACCCAATCCAGCAATCCAGCATCCAATCCAGCGAATCCAGCATCCAATCCAGCGAATCTAGCGAATTCAGCACCCAATCCAGCGATTTCAGCACCCAATCCAGTGAACCCATCGAATCCAGCACCCGATCCAGCTAATCCAATACCCAATATAGTAAATCCAGCGAATCCAGCACCCAATCAAGCAGTACCCGACCAAGCAGGCAGGTAAGCAGGCAGGTAAGCAGGCAGGCAAGCAGGCAGGTAAGCAGTCAGGTACGGCAGTCAGGTATGGCAGTCAGGTAGGCAGGCAGGTAAGCAGGTAGGAAAGGTTGCTAGTAGAGTAAATGTACACATTAAATAGAGAAATAATCAAGAGTTTTGTTCTGAAATTCACCTATACCAGAAGGGGCGTGAATACTAGCCTACCTGCGCATCCAGACTTTTCACCGAATAAAATAACCTTTATATAGGCATTATCATATATACTTAGGCTGAATATATATAACTCTTACCGAAACCATAGCATTTTAAGGACGTTATTGAAAATACCAGAATTAATATCAAATAATGGTTAATTCGGGCGTATGTAGGCATGCTATAATCCTCATATGGATATGCGTACCGGCGGTGCAGTATGTGCTAAATATCAGTATAATCTCCAGATCTGGCTCAATTAAGCCCTATTTTGATAAAAGGGTTATACCGGGCTTTTATATGCTATCGAGCCCTTGTTTAGTCTCATACAGATATGCGGACGGGCAGTGCTGTACATAAGTAAATATACTTAGCATTAAATCATGAAATAAATAAGAACTTGAATTTAATCTGTGAAATTTCCCTATGCAGAAAGAGTGTGAATACTGGCCTACCTACGCATCTGGGTGTCTCAGGGAATAAAATCATTGTCATATAAGGATTATCGCACAAGATCATAGGATAAAAATATCAGACTGAGCCAAAAGTTAGCTTCAACGAGACATGATGAAAAATATATGAGATGCCAGAATCAACCACATATCCTGTTTAACTAAACCGTATATCAAGCTCATGAAAATGTGTGGACTGGGGGTAAAGTAACTTGGAAGCTCATGAGACGGCGGCCCCTCTTTGGTGGCCATGGGTGACGGGAGCTTTAGGTCAGTCGGTGCTGTAGCGCTCACCTGGCGAGGCTGAGTCCGATTATCATTGAGGATACCACCCAGCGGGATCCGCCCCGGCCGTTCTGTCGGATGGGCCCGTTAGAGCACTTGCAGGTGGCTAGTCCACATGCGGGTGGGCCGCGCCGCGGGCTAGCGTAGGCCGCGCCGGTGGCTAACAGCGCGGAAGATGGCAGGTTGGCACCTGGGGGGTTGGCCTAGTGGCCTAAGCCTGCATTTAGTTGCAGCAGTTGCAGGTTCGAACCCCCCACGGCTCTAACACATATAGGAAGCATTGGGCGGGTGGCCCATGTAAGTCTTTTGTCCTGGCTAGACAATATTTTTTTGCGTAGGCGTGGCGTGGTGCGATCACAAGATGTCACTCATTTTAGGGATTGCGGTTTACGAGCCTTGAGGTTCTATAGCTATTGCTATGTAACCTTCAAGCTCGGGAGACGGTGGCCCCTTTTTGATGGGTGACGGGAACTTTCGGTCAGTCGGTGCTGTGAGCTCGCCCTAGGGAGGCCGACTAGGATTATCATGCAGTGTTCGCAACGGTCAGGTCCGGGTTATAGATATCTATCGATGACTTGGTAGTGCCTCCAGAACTATATGGTCACAGTCCGTCTAGTCCCTGACTTTGCCAGGACTATGGATAAGGCGCCGGACCATAGATATCTATGGAGTCATGAGTGATCACTCGCCTTTGCGCGACTAAATTGATATGTTGTGCTCCCGTACAAAATAGATGTGTGGGAAGACTGCTGACCCTTGTAGACTACAAATCATTGCTAGGACGGCAGATATCAATGCGGGACTGTAGATGTCAATGTAGGACTGTAGATGTCAATGCAGGACTGTAGATATCTGCATGGCAACGCCACAGCCTATGACAAGCTACAACACGATAATCCAGACTAGGGTCCCGTGAGATACTGGAGGTCGTGTTTAAAACAGGGCAAAATACTCAAGCGGTTGGGGACTGGTGCTTATAACTGCATGATACTCCGGATGACATAAGCAAAGAATGTGGGTGTGTCCTTTGTATGTCTTTGGGGGGGCGGGAAGGGACTTGTATCTTATTGCTTAATAACCCTAACCCTGCCACAGTATCTGACTCCTACTCAACTGGACCTGAGTTTATAACCGGTTTATAACCGTGTTTCTTACTCCCAGTATCTTACTCTTGTATATTTGACGAGACCCTAATCCAGACTATAGTCGGTAGTCCTAGCCTAATAGCAGGTAGTCGGTCCATGTACCTGCTCAAGACCGACTGCAGCCCGCAGCCGGCCCGGCCCCCACCCCCAGGACCGATGGACTGCCCCGTTGTGAACACTGATGTTAATACTAAATCTCATGCAGGATCCCACCCAGCGGGATCCGCCTTGGCCGTTCTGTCGGATGTAAACCAAGAGGTTCCACGGCTTCCCCTCAGATAGGAGGTGCGCCTACAGGCTACAGGACCTATATACAAAAAGAAATAAACAAGCAGTGGGTAAAAATGAGGTTTTGCTTACTTCGCATCCCACGATGCGCCAAGTATGAATCGACTACTCTACTCTGGGAATTCCTATGGATGTTGTGGTGCAGAAACCTGCATTGTCTGGTGCGGGCCTTAAGCTGATACATCTGCTTATGATATACTGATGCTTGGTACCCGACAACGAGAAAATTGACCTGCTTGCGCATATGGGGCCATATGCGTGACTTTATGCGCCCTAGATATGCGAGAACCCCGTTGTTGGACGCTGCGAAACCTCTCTAACAGTGTGGGCCGTGAAAGCGCTTTCCCGGCGCTGCAGGGCGGCTAGTCCACATGCGGGTGGGCCGCGGGCGAGCGTGGGCCGCGCCGGTGGCTAAAGGTGTGAGAGATGTCAGGTGTGCACCTGGGGGGTTGGCCTAGTAGCCTAAGTCTCGCATTTAGTTGCAGCAGTTGCAGGTTCGAACCCCCCACGGTTCTAACACATAGGGAGCATTGAGCGGGTGGCTCATGTAAGTCTTTTGTCCTGGCTAGATAATATTTTTTTTGCGTGGGCGTGGCGTGGGGCGGGTTGGTTTCTTCCGCCGGGTCGGTGGTTAGATCATAAATGTCGGGTATTTTAGATAAGTACTTACATTACCGCCAGTCCGCATAAAAATATCAGCGAGAATTAGGGTTATAGTTAGGGACTTAGAGAAATTACTGGGTCTTTCCTTCCTTCTACACCTTCCCTACACCTTGACCACCACACCTTCCCTACACCTCCACCTCCACACCTCCATCCCTACACCTCCATCCCTACACCTCCATCCCTACGCCCCCATCCCTACGCCTCCATCCCTATGTCTTCGCCCCTGCTGCAATTGAGCATCCTATCATCGTCCAGACATGGGCTAATCGGTGAAGCAGGCAGCGAATCAAGCAACGAATCTCTACCGCTCCACAGGCTTCTCAATGATAATGGAGTGTTGTAATACATATTGATAAAACTCGCTGGTAGTACAGTGGAGTAAAGTACGATATGTTGATCTTTGGGTAATAATAGGTAGGATATGGATTTTATCTGTATCGATAATATCATGAATATCACGGTAGGGACTTGGCGCCCAAATATATCTTCATTAACCTTTACTAACCTCGATTTATGCAGCTTTCATATGGAAAACCTAGATTTTGCCCCGGAACACTTCCAGGAACACAAGACATCACTCGTTTACAGTATGATACATTATACTTGATATGATAAGGAGTCTGCAAAATATCATGTAGTTCGATAATCACCGCAGTATAATAGTGGGTACGATATGGCATGAAAATCATACTGATACGTACCATTGAGAACCCTGCCGCTCCATCTACGGCTTCATCTCTACGGCTTCATCTCTAAGGCTTCATCTACGCCCCCCCCCCCCCAATCAATCATCGTCATCATCAAGATACCAGCTAATCGGTGAACTAGGCAATCCGGCAAATCCAGCACCCAATTCAGCAAATCCAGCGGATCCAAGCGGGCGCGCCGGCGGGACTGTAGCATACTATACAGAACATCCAATGAAGCAGGCAAGCCACTGTAATAATTTTAGACATACTTACGCATCTGGGTGTTTCAGGGAATAAAATCATTGTTATATAACGATTATCGCACAAGATCATAGGATAAAAATACTAAGCCAAAAGTTAGCTCCTACGAGGCATGATAAAAAATATATGAGATGCCAAAATCAACCACATATCCTATTTAACTAAACCGTATATCAAGCTCATAAGGGTGTGTAGACTGGCGGTAAAGTAACTTGGAAGCTCATGAGACGGCGGCCCCTCTTTGGTGGCCATGGGTGGCGGGAGCATCAGGTCAGTCGGTGCTGTAGAGCTCGCCCTGGCGAGGCCGAGTCCGATTACCATGTAGGACACCACCCAGCGGGATCCGCCTTGGCCGTTCTGTCGGATGTAAATAGTATGAGCCGTGAGAGCACGTTACCGGCGTTGCAGGCGGCTAGTCCACATGCGGGTGGGCCGCGGGCCAGCGTGGGCCGCGCCGGTGGCTAAAGGCGCAAGAGATGCTAGGTTTGCACCTGGGGGGTTGGCCTAGTAGCCTAAGTCTCGCATTTAGTTGCAGCAGTTGCAGGTTCGAACCCCCCACGGTTCTAACAGATCTAGAAAGCATTGGGCGGGTGGCTCATGTAAGTCTTTTGTCCTGGCTAGATAATATCTTTTTTAGGAAATGTCAGTCACTTTAGGTACATTACCGCCAGTCCGTATAAAAGTATCAGACTTACTTTACCGCCGTTCGTATAAAAATATCGGTTTGATTTGAACCTGACCTCAGTCCGATATCAAGCTCCCATGATTTTATGACTGATAATTTAGGTCAGGTCTTAATTAGACCATGATTTCGCTAAAGTTGATATTTGGTGAAGATTATGGTACATGATAATGTCGATATAAAATTGATTTCATCCACTGAAAGATCTGGATGCGCGGGTAGGCCAGCATTCACACTCCTCCTGGCATAGGTGAATTTCACAAATAAAACTTTCGGTTACTTCTCTATTTAATATGTACATCTACTCTATACTAGTAACCCTTCCCACCTGCCGTGCCTGCCTGCCTGCCTGCCTGCTTACCTGCCTGCTTACCTGCCTGTAATGCCTGCTTGGTTCGCTGCTTGATTGGGTGCTGGATTCGCTGGATTTACTAGATTGGGTACTGTATTTGCTGGATCGGGTGCTGAATTTGATGGATTCACTGGATTGGGTGCTGAAATCGCTGGATTGGATGTTGGTTCCGATAGATTCGCCGGATTGGGTGATAGATTCGCTGGATTCACTGCCTGTTTCACCGATTAGCTCATGTCTGGACGATGATGTTCAGTTGTAGCGGGGGGCGTAGATGAAGGCATAGAAATGAAGCCGGAGAGATGAAGCCGTAGAGGTGGAGGTGTAGAGATGAAGATGAAGATGTGATGGAGGTGTAGAGGTGGACGTGAGGGTGTGGAGGTGGAGGTGTAGAGACGGAAGGCGTGCGTGATTGATATCTGCTAAGTCCTAACCCTAACCCTCAAAAGCTTACGGATTTTCCTAATCCCTACTTCTATATTCACGCTTCCCCCCCAAAGACTATCAATTGAGCCCTATTCGGCCCTAACTATGTGCTAAATATCAGTATAATCTCCAAATCTGGCTCAATTAAGCCCTATTTTGATAAAAGGGTTATACCGGGCTTTTATATGCTATCGAGCTCTTATTTAGTCTCATACAGATATGCGGACGGGCGGTGCTGTATGTATGTTGGTTCTTATTGTCCCAGCCTACCTTTAGTTAAGGGTTTCCAGTAACTCATACTATGTATATGCAGAACATGCCAGTGCCCTTGCTTTCAAAGGGGAAGAAGCTGTATAAATGAATGCCGTATTACCGGCAAAGGTAAAATTCAGCTGCATGCCGGAATATATGTACTGGAATCAGTCAGTATCTCCAACGAAAGGTCTGTAAACAGTTTTAACATTTCTATCGCCCCTAATTGGGCACTCTCCTTCTATAGTTGGTGACGTCGAGCAGGTGTCATCACTAGTATTAGATGTAATCAGAGTATAGCTGGTCCTACTACGGTTAGAAAATATTCGTCACGCGTATTATATCAATTTACCAGAGATATACTAAATTTTTAAAGAACCTGTTAGCGAGCTTGAAAGATATCCTAGTACAAAGTTTTGATGTAATGTGTGTTGCTCCCGGGCGCGGTCAACCATTGTGCCTAGGATTTTATATCCACGGCACACAAAGTATATGTGACTGTTTTATATGTTTATATGAACACCTCCTTTAATTTGTACTCAATGTTAAAGTAATAACGAAGTCTATATGTTCTCCACTATATATATTTCCTCAACCCCTGTTAAATATTTACTCCCTATAAGGGTACAAAAGTGGCGCGATCGAAGTCGTACCTTTATGGGAAAGGAACCCTTATCAAAGATTGAGGGTTAGGGTTACGATATGGGACTGTATATTGGTTAGAATAGGTAGAAAGGTAATTCGAAATGCCTTGTTGAGGTTTTTCACGACCTAGGGATCTCTTTTTTAAATACCTCATTTAAAAAAATATTATCCTACTCATCACTTCTGCACCCTATTAGTCCCTAACCTCTCTTTTTCTATAAGGGTATGCATACAAAAAACCTTTTAATTCTTACGGTACCCTTATAGGGCGATCCGACTGTATATCTTATTCCTATCCCAAAGGATGCTATGAAGCAAGCTCCGAGTGACACCTCATGTCTCGTGTTTTTTTTTGTCTAATTCATTAATTACATGCAGATGTCTCGGTTTTTGCATACTTCGAGGGAACATTAAATAACAAAGAGAGCCGCGGCTTCCCGCTCTACCACCTTGAGTGATCCTTTTAGTTAGATGTTCAGTTACCCTCACATTTCATATCATTTCATTTCCTCGGCCTGTAAATATCTCCTTCTTTTTCCCCCCTCTACTAGGTCCTTCCTTTTTTTTTTTTACCTTCCTTACTTGCTTAACGCCGGCATTCTCGGTATCTCTTTAATGCTTGGGGAGTTGGTTCTTTATATCAAGCATAGACCCGTAGGTTAACTAGTCACTTTCCTTCGTTTTGCGGCTCTGCTTCATCCATTCTGAACTCACGCACATCAAAAAACAGAAAACACGCAAGGGGCCTTGTACAACCCACGTCCCAGAATCAAATATTCTCAGTATGTATTTAATTACTAACTACATATATTTCTACCAGAGGTAAACATGTCGTGGGATTCCATTAGTTCATCCCGGGGCGCCAATACCCATTACTGCGATACAAAGGAGTAACTATGCGGGGGTGTAGTCCGCACCCTAGGAAACTTACTGCTGTCAGTAGTACCCCCGATGTCCTAAACTCATGTAGGATGCCCACACCGCCAATCAACCGCACCACACAGTCGCGAAAAACACGGGCCTAAGCCTGGTACCAAGACGTGCACTAACACAATATCGTTGATAAACCACGCCGTAGTTGTAGGATCAAGGATGTCATGTGTCGGTGTGTCATTGCAGTAAACTGCGATATCGGTGCGTGTGCTCATCGCGTCGGTAGTGGTTGGGATCGTATACACCCCTGCTAAAAAAAAAAGGTTATTAGCATTCTTGCCAGAGGGAGGGGCCTGGAAAGTAGGGCTTCCACTCACTAGGATCAATAACCACAATGAAGGCGCCCGTAGATAAGTTGCTAGGGAGCTCTAAGCCCCACGCCAGCAGGGACAGTCAGTGGAGTTGCGCACGCGGTGATAAAGTTAGCAGTCCCGTCCTAGGCGGTAATTCGTGTTTCCTGTCCGGAACATGTATTTATGAGGTCTCGCGGTGGTTCCATCAAGTGTGTGGAGGGCCGAACGCGGGCGGATCCGATCGCAAGGGGTAAGCTGTGGGCAGTGAAGAGTGCCGGAGGTACTAAGAGAGGAGAGAGAGGGGATTTGCGCTGTTGTTTGTGAAGTTTTTAGTAGCTCTAGCTGCTTGGCGTCGCGCACTATTTTGATTATCGTCGGACCTGTTGGTGGGGTGAGGCTCGGTGGAGGGGTGCAAAGTGCGGGGCTAACGCTTCAGTAAACCTTGGCGCGTCAACCCTGTGCATGTATCTTGGCAAGGCTTAGCGCACCAACACCAGGAGCCAAGGCTACCTGAGTCGACAAGGAATTAATAATTAAACGACCAGCTAGATTGTTGAGATTCATGAAAGGGTTGGGCCCCATCTTAAGGATAAGGCAGTTGGATGCTCGAAATACGAACCCTGGCGCGTCAAGAGGTTAGGGTTCCAAGGGATCGGTATGTACCTCCCTCCAACCGAACCTGGGTGGGGAAGGGGGACTCTTGCGAGTCGGGTAAGGATGTAAAAGTGTCCGAGAAGGCGGGGGGTGAACAAGAGAGAGGCGTAACGTATGTAGGCGGTACGGACAGAAGAAGTGAAAGGGGAGCGGAAGGGTAACTTTATCGTCGGTGATGCTTTTTGTAAATCGTGCTCCTCTTAGTTACATAAGTAGTTCGATGGCGAGGGCTATGTTGACGTTGACGTCGAACCCCGAGTAGTAGATGAGGCTCTGCTCTTGGCCTGGCGCTAGCTCTGATCCCTGGAGAGATCACCTGCAAAAAAAAACACCACACCGCCTGCCAAGCCATTTAGTGTGTGCGGCTCAATTTTAACCCCGCACTTCGCCACTGCAGGAACACCACCACCATGACTGAGGTTCGAGCTAATTTACATACTCACACCGCCGCATCTCCCACGGCATGCCTACTTCGCAGTGATCCGGCGGATTCGCCTCACGAGGTTTTCAATCACCTCCACGATCGCGCACAACGTGGTTAGATGACAGGGACAGTACGCCTTCGGGTGGGCTGTATTCTTTATCTCCCTCCGCGACACCTAACCACTCCTCCCCTGCTACACCGACATCAAAGTCAGAGCATGGAAGCAGCCGGACTTGCAGTCGCAGAGAATCGCATTTTGGGGCGGAGATGATATTTAAGGCAACGCAGGAGATATCTCGCCGAGTGCGAAACGTAGCTCTCCTGTAGCGGGAAGCCATGGAAGAAATGCGAGGACGGAAGACAGGGTAGCCATATGTTGGGGTCGACGTTCCTTATTTCGATCAATCGGTTGACATTGGTTGATACACAGCTGCTACGCAGAATTAGCTCT
>JAMGYY010000026.1:37500-40000 GCA_024713755.1 Morchella sp. 2018-W16 | reverse complement strand
CAATGTGCGTTCAAAGATTCGATGATTCACTGAATTCTGCAATTCACATTACTTATCGCATTTCGCTGCGTTCTTCATCGATGTGGGAACCAAGAGATCCGTTGTTGAAAGTTTTAACTTTTTTGTTTTTGATGTTCAGACGTCTGTTTTGCGAAAAGGGTTTTTGCTTGGTTTCTCCCCCCGGCTGGCCGGAGCCAGTTGCCCGGGGGAAGCAACAGGGAAGGGTACACAGAGGGTTTTGATTGGGACAGTGGCGAGAGGGTGCCAAACGAGGGTACACGCCGTCTGCGAGTCGCCGGGGTATTCTACAACCCCGGCCCGAGGGGAATCAACACATGGTTGGGATCAGTCCTGCATGTGCCGTCCGCCACCTGCCGCGACGGGTCTCCTTTAGCGCAGCAATAGTCTACTCTGCACGCCCACCCAACCCGTATGGATGGCTGCAGAGCATTGATTGCACGATCCGTTCCCACCCCGATTCGGGGCTTGCTGCCAAAACGCAGGGAATGCGGATGAGACCGTCGCAGCTGGCCGCCCTGGACCAACACTGGGAGTGCGGAACCCGCCAATGTGGCGGCGTCCTCCATCGCTGGTGCCTCTCTCCCCACTGTCTTTTGGTTTTGAATCTGGTAATGATCCTTCCGCAGGTTCACCTACGGAAACCTTGTTCCGACTTTTACTTCCTCTAAATGAGCAAGTTTGACCAACTTTCAGGCCAGCGGTGGTCGTTTCCGACCTCCACCGGCCCGTCCGAAGGCCTCACTGACCCATTCAATCGGTAGTAGCGACGGGCGGTGTGTACAAAGGGCAGGGACGTAATCAACGCAAGCTGATGACTTACGCTTACTAGGAATTCCTCGTTGAAGAGCAATAATTGCAATGCTCTATCCCCAGCACGACAGAGTTTAACAAGATTACCCAAACCTTCCGGTCAAGGTGATGAACTCGTTGGCTCTGTCAGTGTAGCGCGCGTGCGGCCCAGAACATCTAAGGGCATCACAGACCTGTTATTGCCTCAAACTTCCATCGGCTTGAGCCGATAGTCCCTCTAAGAAGCCAGCGACCCGCAAAAGCGGGCCGGGCTATTTAGCAGGTTAAGGTCTCGTTCGTTATCGCAATTAAGCAGACAAATCACTCCACCAACTAAGAACGGCCATGCACCACCACCCACATGATCAAGAAAGAGCTCTCAATCTGTCAATCCTTAATGTGTCTGGACCTGGTGAGTTTCCCCGTGTTGAGTCAAATTAAGCCGCAGGCTCCACTCCTGGTGGTGCCCTTCCGTCAATTCCTTTAAGTTTCAGCCTTGCGACCATACTCCCCCCAGAACCCAAAGACTTTGATTTCTCGTAAGGTGCCGATGGAGCCATATATTAAGCATCCACCGATCCCTAGTCGGCATAGTTTATGGTTAAGACTACGACGGTATCTGATCGTCTTCGATCCCCTAACTTTCGTTCACTGATTAATGAAAACATCCTTGGCAAATGCTTTCGCAGTAGTTAGTCTTCAATAAATCCAAGAATTTCACCTCTGACAATTGAATACTGATGCCCCCGACTATCCCTATTAATCATTACGGCGGTCCTAGAAACCAACAAAATAGAACCGCACGTCCTATTCTATTATTCCATGCTAATGTATTCGAGCAAATGCCTGCTTTGAACACTCTAATTTTTTCAAAGTAAAAGTCCTGGTTCCCCGACACACCCAGTAAAGGGCATGCGGCTAGCCAGAAGGAAAGGTCCGGCCGGATCAGTACACTCGGTGAGGAGGACAGACCAGCCAGACCCAAGGTTCAACTACGAGCTTTTTAACTGCAACAACTTTAATATCGCTATTGGAGCTGGAATTACGCGGCTGCTGGCACCAGACTTGCCCTCCAATTGTTCCTCGTTAAGGGATTTAAATTGTACTCATTCCAATTACAAGACCCAAAAGAGCCCTGTATCAGTATTTATTGTCACTACCTCCCCGTGTCGGGATTGGGTAATTTGCGCGCCTGCTGCCTTCCTTGGATGTGGTAGCCGTTTCTCAGGCTCCCTCTCCGGAATCGAACCCTAATTCCCCGTTACCCGTTGAAACCATGGTAGGCCACTATCCTACCATCGAAAGTTGATAGGGCAGAAATTTGAATGAACCATCGCCGGCACAAGGCCATGCGATTCGTTAAGTTATCATGAATCACCAAGGAGCCCGAAGGCATTGGTTTTTTATCTAATAAATACACCCCTCCGTGAAGTCGGGGTTTTTAGCATGTATTAGCTCTAGAATTACCACGGTTATCCAAGTAGTAAGGTACTATCAAATAAACGATAACTGATTTAATGAGCCATTCGCAGTTTCACTGTATATATTGCTTATACTTAGACTTGCATGGCTTAATCTTTGAGACAAGCATATGACTACTGGCAGGATCAACCAGGTAACTACCTTGACCCACGCACGTCGCCATGCGCGGGCTGCAGCCCTCGAGTCCGGAAACCCTCGAGCCTGAAGC
>JAMGYY010000026.1:27500-30000 GCA_024713755.1 Morchella sp. 2018-W16 | reverse complement strand
CCTGGTGAGTTTCCCCGTGTTGAGTCAAATTAAGCCGCAGGCTCCTCCTGGTGGTGCCCTTCGTCAATTCCTTTAAGTTTCAGCCTTGCGACCATACTCCCCAGAACCCAAAGACTTTGATTTCTCGTAAGGTGCCGATGGAGCCATATATTAAGCATCCACGATCCTAGTCGGCATAGTTTATGGTTAAGACTACTGACGGTATCTGATCGTCTTGATCCCTAACTTTAGATTCACTGATTAATGAAACCATCCTTGGCAAATGCTTTCGCAGTAGTTAGTCTTCAATAAATCCAAGAATTTCACCTCTGACAATTGAATACTGATGCCCCCGACTATCCCTATTAATCATTCACGGCGGTCCTAAAACCAACAAAATAGAACGCCGTCCTATTCTATTATTCCATGCTAATGTATTAGAGCAAATGCCTGCTTTGAACACTCTAATTTTTCAAAGTAAAAGTCCTGGTTCCCCGACACACCCAGTAAAGGGCATGCGGCTAGCCAGAAGGAAAGGTCCGGCCGGATCAGTACACTCGGTGAGGAGGACCGACCAGCCAGACCCAAGGTTCAACTACGAGCTTTTTAACTGCAACAACTTTAATATACGCTATTGGAGCTGGAATTACCGCGGCTGCTGGCACCAGACTTGCCCTCCAATTGTTCCTCGTTAAGGGATTTAAATTGTACTCATTCAATTACAAGACCCAAAGAGCCCTGTATCAGTATTTATTGTCACTACCTCCCCGTGTCGGGATTGGGTAAATTGCGCGCCTGCTGCCTTCATGGATGTGGTAGCCGTTTCTCAGGCTCCCTCTCGGAATCGAACCCTAATTCCCGTTACCCGTTGAAACCATGGTAGGCCACTATCCTACCGCCGAAAGTTGATAGGGCAGAAATTTGAATGAACCATCGCCGGCACAAGGCCATGCGATTAGATTAAGTTATCATGAATCACCAAGGAGGCAAGGCATTGGTTTTTTATCTAATAAATACACCCCTCCGTGAAGTCGGGGTTTTTAGCATGTATTAGCTCTAGAATTACCACGGTTATCCAAGTAGTAAGGTACTATCAAATAAACGATAACTGATTTAATGAGCCATTCGCGGTTTCACTGTATATATTGCTTATACTTAGACTTGCATGG
Source organism: Morchella sp. 2018-W16 (assembly GCA_024713755.1). NCBI lineage: Eukaryota > Fungi > Ascomycota > Pezizomycetes > Pezizales > Morchellaceae > Morchella > Morchella sp. 2018-W16. The sequence continues at coordinate 28,852 of JAMGYY010000026.1, read as the reverse complement.
CTTAATCTTTGAGACAAGCATATGACTACTGGCAGGATCAACCAGGTAACTACCTTGACCCACGCACGTCGCCATGCGCGTGCTGCAGCCCTCGAGTCCGGAAACCCTCGAGCCTGAAGCACACCTAAAGTTGCGGGGTGGTCGACTCTGGAAAAGGCATATCTGACAGTGGGCATAGCCCCCTTTAAGCCCTTTTGCTTGACCTATAGTCGCAACCCCCCCGAAGGCCCTGAGCTGGTGAGAGATGACTCCACGCGGGTTTAGGACGTGGCGCCGCTCGACCAACAGGCCCACCTATTGCCTCGTCGGAACTCCTTCGGTACACGATTCCATGAGTGGGAGCCCGAGAGGGTCCGCCCCATCCCGCAAAGCGGGGGAGAAGCAGTCTTCATCGGGCCCTCTCATATAACGGACCGAGGTGGGGCGACCAACGAACGGCGGGCCGCCGTAAGGCAGTCCCGCGCGCTCGCTAGCCCCCAGTCGCTAGTTGCAGGAACTTTGGCCAGTGGCCATCGATCCACACACTCCAGCTTTGCCCGCTACCACAAGAAGCAGAAACGGGACCTGGGCCGGGCCGCCAACATACGACGCCAACCAACGCAGCGCCGCCCGAGGAGTTAACCAAGGGACGGCGGAGGTTGTGGTCATTCGCAGCCGACGCCACGGTATGGAGAACGTGCCCTAGGCCGAGATCGGAGACGGAGAAGACTCCGTCAACCAATCCGCTTTCGGGACAGCTCCACTACATAGATGAAAGATTTGTCAGGGTGAAGAGGCGGCCTTCGGAGTTGAGGAAAGTTCTGGCGTGACTCGACTCATCCGGACTGTCAGACAGCCGGAGAAATCAGCGCACCTCCCAGGGTCTTCCACCCCTCTTCTGCTCGCCTCACCACCCCTCATATACCCACCGGTGTCATGAACGGGGGTGCCGGCGCTTTGACGCTCCGGGGGTTATTTTCGGGGTCGAAAACGGGTATTTTTACTAGCGATTCCGCAACTCCGCAAACATGCTCGTACCGGGGGTACCGTGCCTTGTTGGCACCCCTGGCGTCGGATGGAGGCGCCTGGGACTAACAAGCGGTCCAACACCGTTTGACCCTTAGCATCGGTACTGGGCAAAGGCGGGCGAAGGCAAAGTTCAATTCCGCGTCGAGAGCCATCACGTCCAGGCCGTGGATCCAACCAGGCAACACACAGCCTCCATGGTTCTCCTGCCCGGGGTGTGCCCAGCAGCCCTTGGTTAGAGCGCAGATGGAGTCTTCTTGTCTGAGACTCTGAGGTCCTACCACTTGTGGGGCAGCTTCGGCGGTTTCCCTGCCTTTGTGGTTACCCCATCGGTACCGGACGTATCG
>JAMGYY010000026.1:0-5000 GCA_024713755.1 Morchella sp. 2018-W16 | reverse complement strand
TCCGAGGGGGAGGGGTATTTATGACGCTCGAACAGGCATGCCCTCCGGAATACCAGAGGGCGCAATGTGCGTTCAAAGATTCGATGATTCACTGAATTCTGCAATTCACATTACTTATCGCATTTCGCTGCGTTCTTCATCGATGTGGGAACCAAGAGATCCGTTGTTGAAAGTTTTAACTTTTTTGTTTTTGATGTTCAGACGTCTGTTTTTGCGAAAAAGGGTTTTTGCTTGGTTTCTCCCCCCGGCTGGCCGGAGCCAGTGCCCCGGGGGAAGCAACAGGGAAGGGGTACACAGAGGGTTTTGGTTGGGACAATGGCGAGAGGGGGCCAAACGAGGGTACACGCCGTCTGCGAGTCGCCGGGGTATTCTACGCCCCAGGTGAATCAACACATGGTTGGGATCAGTCCTGCATGTGCCGTCCGCCACCTGCCGCGACGGGTCTCCTTTAGCGCAGCAATAGTCTACTCTGCACGCCCACCCAACCCGTATGGATGGCTGCAGAGCATTGATTGCACGATCCGTTCCCACCCCGATTCGGGGCTTGCTGCCAAAACGCAGGGAATGCGGATGAGACCGTCGCAGCTGGCCCGCCCTGGACCAACACTGAGATGCGGAACCCGCCAATGTGGCGGCGTCCTCCATCGCTGGTGCCTCTCTCCCCACTGTCTTTTGGTTTTGAATCTGGTAATGATCCTTCCGCAGGTTCACCTACGGAAACCTTGTTACGACTTTTACTTCCTCTAAATGAGCAAGTTTGACCAACTTTCAGGCCAGCGGTGGTCGTTTCCGACCTCCACCGGCCCGTCCGAAGGCCTCACTGACCCATTCAATCGGTAGTAGCGACGGGCGGTGTGTACAAAGGGCAGGGACGTAATCAACGCAAGCTGATGACTTCCGCTTACTAGGAATTCCTCGTTGAAGAGCAATAATTGCAATGCTCTATCCCCAGCGACAGAGTTTAACAAGATTACCCAAACCTTCGGTCAAGGTGATGAACTTCGTTGGCTCTGTCAGTGTAGCGGCGTCTTGACCCAGAACATCTAAGGGCATCACAGACCTGTTATTGCCTCAAACTTCCATCGGCAGGCGATAGTCCCTCTAAGAAGCCAGCGACCCGCAAAAGCGGGCCGGGCTATTTAGCAGGTTAAGGTCTCGTTCGTTATCGCAATTAAGCAGACAAATCACTCCACCAACTAAGAACGGCCATGCACCACCACCCACATGATCAAGAAAGAGCTCTCAATCTGTCAATCCTTAATGTGTCTGGACCTGGTGAGTTTCCCCGTGTTGAGTCAAATTAAGCCGCAGGCTCCACTCCTGGTGCCCTTCCGTCAATTCCTTTAAGTTTCAGCCTTGCGACCATACTCCCCCCAGAACCCAAAGACTTTGATTTCTCGTAAGGTGCCGATGGAGCCATATATTAAGCATCCACGATCCTAGTCGGCATAGTTTATGGTTAAGACTGACGGTATCTGATAGTCTTCGATCCCCTAACTTTCGTTCACTGATTAATGAAAACATCCTTGGCAAATGCTTTCGCAGTAGTTAGTCTTCAATAAATCCAAGAATTTCACCTCTGACAATTGAATACTGATGCCCCCGACTATCCCTATTAATCATTACGGCGGTCCTAGAAACCAACAAAATAGAACCGCACGTCCTATTCTATTATTCCATGCTAATGTATTCGAGCAAATGCCTGCTTTGAACACTCTAATGTTTTCAAAGTAAAAGTCCTGGTTCCCCGNCACGCAGTAAAGGGCATGCGGCTAGCCAGAAGGAAAGGTCCGGCCGGATCAGTACACTCGGTGAGGAGGACCGACCAGCCAGACCCAAGGTTCAACTACGAGCTTTTTAACTGCAACAACTTTAATATACGCTATTGGAGCTGGAATTACCGCGGCTGCTGGCACCAGACTTGCCCTCCAATTGTTCCTCGTTAAGGGATTTAAATTGTACTCATTCCAATTACAAGACCCAAAAGAGCCCTGTATCAGTATTTATTGTCACTACCTCCCCGTGTCGGGATTGGGTAATTTGCGCGCCTGCTGCCTTCCTTGGATGTGGTAGCCGTTTCTCAGGCTCCCTCTCCGGAATCGAACCCTAATTCCCCGTTACCCGTTGAAACCATGGTAGGCCACTATCCTACCATCGAAAGTTGATAGGGCAGAAATTTGAATGAACCATCGCCGGCACAAGGCCATGCGATTCGTTAAGTTATCATGAATCACCAAGGGGCCCGAAGGCATTGGTTTTTTATCTAATAAATACACCCCTCCGTGAAGTCGGGGTTTTTAGCATGTATTAGCTCTAGAATTACCACGGGTATCCAAGTAGTAGGTACTATCAAATAAACGATAACTGATTTAATGAGCCATTCGCAGTTTCACTGTATATATTGCTTATACTTAGACTTGCATGGCTTAATCTTTGAGACAAGCATATGACTACTGGCAGGATCAACCAGGTAACTACCTTGACCCACGCACGTCGCCATGCGCGGGCTGCAGCCCTCGAGTCCGGAAACCCTCGAGCCTGAAGCACACCTAAAGTTGCGGGGTGGTCGACTCCGGAAAGGCATATACGGCAGTGGGCATGGCCCCCTTTCGCCCTTTTGCTTGACCTATAGTCGCAACCCCCCCGAAGGCCCTGAGCTGGTGAGAGATGACTCCACGCGGGTTTAGGACGTGGCGCCGCTCGACCAACAGGCCCACCTATTGCCTCGTCGGAACTCCTTCGGTACACGATTCCATGAGTGGGAGCCCGAGAGGGTCCGCCCCCATCCATAAGCGGGGAGAAGCAGTCTTCGCCGGGCCCTCTCATATAACGGACGAGGTGGGGCGACCAGCGAGCAGCGAACGCCGTAAGAGCAGTCCAGCCTTCGCTAGCCCCCAGTCGCTAGTTGCAGGAACTTTGGCCAGTGGCCATCGATCCACACACTCCAGCTTTGCCCGCTACCACAAGAAGCAGAAACGGGACCTGGGCCGGGCCGCCAACATACGACGCCAACCAACGCAGCGCCGCCCGAGGAGTTAACCAAGGGACGGCGGAGGTTGTGGTCATTCGCAGCCGACGCCACGGTATGGAGAACGTGCCCTAGGCCGAGATCGGAGACGGAGAAGACTCCGTCAACCAATCCGCTTTCGGGACAGCTCCACTACATAGATGAAAGATTTGTCAGGGTGAAGAGGAGGCCTTCGGAGTTGAGGAAAGTTCTGGCGTGACGCGACTCATCCGGACTGTCAGACAGCCGGAGAAATCAAGCGCACCTCCCAGGGTCTTCCACCCCTCTTCTGCTCGCCTCACCACCCCTCATATACCCACCGGTGTCATGAACGGGGGTGCCGGCGCTTTGACGCTCCGGGGGTTATTTTCGGGGTCGAAAACGGGTATTTTTACTAGCGATTCCGCAACTCCGCAAACATGCTCGTACCGGGGGTACCGTGCCTTGTTGGCACCCCTGGCGTCGGATGGAGGCGCCTGGGACCCCAACAAGCGGTCCAACACCCGTTTCGGCCACCCAGCATCGGTACTGGGCAAAGGCGGGCGAAGGCAAAGTTCAATTCCGCGTCGAGAGCCATCACGTCCAGGCCGTGGATCCAACCAGGCAACACACAGCCTCCATGGTTCTCCTGCCCGGGGTGTGCCCAGCAGCCCTTGGTTAGACCAGCGCAGATGGAGTCTTACTGATACGGGCTACAGGGGGTCCTACCACTTGTGGGGCAGCTTCGGCGGTTTCCCTGCCTTTGTGGTTACCCCATCGGTGCAGACGTGTCGGTAATAGAGTTTCCATCACCATTTAACAGGCCTCTCGACGCGTCGATAGGAATCAGGAAACACTGTCGATGGAGCAATCAGAAAGCGCGGTAATCTGTTCCGATTCGATTTCCGGACGTCGGCCCTTGAAACCAATACCGATGACCGAAGAAGAAAGGCATTAGGGTTGGTTAGGGTTGGTTAGGGTTGCCCACTGCAGGTTGCCCCTCCATTATCGCCCTTTCCCATCAAGCGCTCGCATCCCCTCAATATTCCCGCGTTGTTGATCCACAGCACCGGTCGGTGGGGTGCATAAATCACTTGAATGTGGGACACGGAACCAACCCAGCCCAGTGTAGGCCACCACATATCAGTCATAGCATGGGGTACCCTTTCAGCTGCAGCTCCCACTCCCCAACAAGACGAGAGAGTGAGGACCCGGTCAGTATCAACAGACGCGGGTGTTAGGGGGGTGTTTAGTTTGGGGCTAGTTTCTCCAGGGGGAGAGATGGGGTTACCCTGCCTTTGTGTTTTTCCCCGCCTTGTGAGGCAGACGGGTAGGACAAAGTCCAGGTCCACACACTGGCCCTGGAAAGGAGAAGGGGGTTACCCTACCTTTGCGGTTACCCTACCTTGGGAGTCAGGCGGATAGGACAATGCCCACGTCCACACACACCGGCCCTGGGTTACCATAACTGCAAGGGCAGGGTTGCAGGGTATGTTAAGGCACCACTGCCTCGCCACACTGACTGGCCCACAGGTGAGGTTGCTCTTAGAGACCTTCACCATTCTTTTTTCTTTCTTCTTTTTTCTTTTTTACCATGGAGAGGTGGGGAGTAGGGTAACCTCATAGGTGGGGTTACCCTGCCTTCGCCATTTACTATGAGGAGCAGGCATCGATGCTAGGCTACACAAGGTGCCATAGCAAGAAGATGCCGCCGCGGTCCCATCATGGTAAGATGATAGAGTCCGCGGGGGGCACCACCACAGTCTCTCCAGTGTCTATCGCCCATGCGAGACTCTGGAGTGAACTGTGGGGGTTTGCCACCACTCCCCATACTGCTTTGCAACAGAGGGGTTTTTTTTTTTTTTTTTTTTATATTATTTTTTATATTATTTTTTTTTTATTTTTATTTTATTTTTTTTTTTTTTTTTGGATTGGCCACGGTGGGCTGAGCTGGAATAGTTAGTATCAGAGGCTGCAATAGTTAGTATCAGAGGGTGGTCCATCCAACATCCAA